>OW964833.1:25956265-26488765 GCA_943142095.1 Ophonus ardosiacus | reverse complement strand
ATTATTATTATTATTATTATTATTATTATTATTATTATTATTATTATTATTATTATTATTATTATTATTATTATTATTATTATTATTATTATTATTATTATTATTATTATTATTATTATTATTATTATTATTATTATTATTATTATTATTATTATTATTATTATTATTATTATTATTATTATTATTATTATTATTATTATTATTATTATTATTATTATTATTATTATTATTATTATTATTATTATTATTATTATTATTATTATTATTATTATTATAATTATTATTATTATTATTATTATTATTATTATTATTAGAACGGTGAAACTAACAGGTCCTGACCTTCGTATCACTCATTCTTCGAACCGAGCGATTAGTAGGTGATCGTCTGTGCACAGGTTTCTTCATTCCTACCTGCATGTTGAACGTGTGCGGTGACCCGTGTTGGTGGAGGAGGGAATCCTGGTAGTTGAGGAAGCCCCAACACACTACTTTGGCCCCAAATTCAACTAAACGGGAGCTCGCAGGGTAACCCACCTGCGGCCAATCGGTTCCCATCCCATTGCGAGGCTGGGGGGTGAGTGGTCTTGGGGATGTGGCGGGATCACTGGAAAGCGAGCGTGCACGAGGACTTAGCGGCCCCATCGTGATCTTTCCCGTGGACTGGCCCTGCTGCCTTTCGGGACTGCTATAGTTTTTAGGAAGCCTTGGCACTTTACCGGTTTGCGGTATTAGTGTCCCATTTGAGACTCCATGGAGGGTGGGGATACTAAAGACCGAAAGTTCATTATCAATGAGCATGAAATTTACTAAGCCGCTCTCTGGTTCACCGACCTCCAAAAACGGTGCGCTTGGAACCGTGTTAAAAGCTCCCGGGGAGAATACCCCGTCAAAAAACAAATCTTCTTGTACGGATACGTCTGGTAACCCCACTACTGAGGTGAACCAAGAAAAGGTGGTAGTACCCCGGTTCTTGGTCATTCAAAGGATTAGTGGTAATTTTGAGAAAGTAAGTCCGTTCCTAATCCAAAAATTACTATTTGGATTAATAGGCGAATTAAAAAACTTTTAAAAAATTAAAGACGGTCTGCTTGTAGAGACAGTTTCGGCTCCTCAAGCTAAACAATTGTTAAGTATAACAAAGATGGGAGATATGGCAATAGAAGTGATCCCTCACAGAACACTTGTATGCAGGGGTGTCATTTCTTGTAAAGATTTGTTGAACTGTACAATGGAGGAGATATGCTGCGAGCTTCAGGAGCAGGGCGTTATTGAAGTACGACGCATTAAGTCTAGATTCAATGGTGAATTTAAAGACACGCCGAATTACGTCATAACCTTCAATACCCCGAAACTTCCGGCAAAACTAAAAGTTGCATATATGTCCCTCCCTGTTCGAATGTACGTGCCTGCACCTATGCGTTGTTTCCAGTGTCATAAGTTCGGACACACAGCTGCACGGTGCAATAGTCCACAGATATGTATATGTGGAAAGGCCCTGTATGAAGGTACCCAATGCATAGAGCCTATTAAGTGTGTTAACTGTGAGGGAGACCACTCTCCTCGTTCCAAAAATTGTCCTGTTTTTAAGCAAGAGGTTATCGTCATAAGTTCGGACACACAGCTGCACGGTGCAATAGTCCACAGATATGTATATGTGGAAAGGCCCTGCATGAAGGAACCCAGTGCATAGAGCCTATTAAGTGTGTTGTAACGCGACATATCTATCCTGGTCACGGCACCAATTTTATGTAACGCGACATACCTGACCTCGTCTAATAGAAGGTTGTACTTACCCTACGTTGTATTTATATTAAATAAGTAACCCTACGTCGTTCGTAATACAGAGTAGCTGTTAAAAGTGGGGGAATCGGGACAGGTATTTGATAAAATTAAAGAATAATGTTCTCTCCAAAAAGCAGACAGAATATGTCAGCTTTGTGCATTTATTGAAAATTAATTATGAAAGTAAATACCAAATAATATGTGAAATACAATTGAGTGAAATGGTTTGACCATGGCACCCTGCTGTGGAAAGGTTCGCTCTCCGGCATTCGCCTTGTCGTACGAGGGAAACCACAGCTAAAACCCCGCACAGAGAGACATCTAGACACAATTTCAACAAATAATTTATAACAAATTCAATATAGTAACAATGATACGTTGTCATAATAATTTAATATGAGCAACATTGCAAATAGACATTAATTAGACCTCGATATTGCGAGCCAATTACAATCGTAATTGTGTACTTGTATGTGAGTGTGTAAGTGGGGTAAGCTCGGTTTCTCCGAGGTTACCATGGCGCTACATGCCGATTTTTCGTAGATAGCGAGGTTTCAGCAACGCTATTTTGGGTTCGCGGCTGAGCCGCCTCACCCTGATGGCAGAACAACCGATGTAGCCGGATTATTCGCTTGACGTGTGACTGAGTCACCACGCCGTATGTACCTTTGAGTACCTGTGTCGCACTCGCCGGCTGTGTATTATGTCAGTTATACCCAAGTGAACGTGGACAAGCCAGCGCTCGGTGCTGATACGGCACACATCTTGAGCTTGGGTGGCTGCAAAGCAGCAGACCCGCAAAATTACGTTTGATTGACAACCAATATCAGATCATGTATATAAAAATTAATTATATCATTGTGACAACAACAAGACAAAAATATTGTTTATAACTTGTCCAAATTAAGTTCGCCGTGGATGAAGTTGGAGACGAAAAAGGGGGGACCCCAGACGTGCCTGGCGAACCATAGCAGCTGAACGGGGGGAAAATAGGATCCCAAACGTGCCTGGCGAACCATAGCAGCTGGATGGGGGGAAAGTAGGATCCCAAACGTGCCTGGCGAACCATAGCAGCTGAACGGGGGGAAAATAGGATCCCAAACGTGCCTGGCGAACCATAGCAGCTGGATGGGGGGAAAGTAGGATCCCAAACGTGCCTGGCGAACCATAGCAGCTGGATGGGGGGAAAGTAGGATCCCAAACGTGCCTGGCGAACCATAGCAGCTGGATGGGGGGAAAGTAGGATCCCAAACGTGCCTGGCGAACCATAGCAGCTGGATGGGGGGAAAGTAGAATCCCAAACGTGTCTGGCGAACCATAGCAGCTGGATGGGGGGAAAGTAGGATCCCAAACGTGCCTGGCGAACCATAGCAGCTGGATGGGGGGAAAGTAGAATCCCAAACGTGCCTGGCGAACCATAGCAGCTGGATGGGGGGAAAGTAGGATCCCAAACGTGCCTGGCGAACCATAGCAGCTGGATGGGGGGAAAGTAGGATCCCAAACGTGCCTGGCGAACCATAGCAGCTGGATGGGGGGAAAGTAGGATCCCAAACGTGCCTGGCGAACCATAGCAGCTGGATGGGGGGAGCTGTGAAGGTATAGGAAAGCGGTATCGAGGAGAGACCTGGAGAACTTACCTCGGACAAGCCAAGAGTAAAATTTGGATGAATCCAGAAACTCGGGTTACCCAACGTGTCAACCACGCCAGAGGTCCAAGCTCTAGGATGCCAGAAGCCCGGGTTACTCAACATGTCAACCATGCCAGAGGTCCAGGATCTGGGAGTCCTGCCGAAGCAAGACTGCTGAGTGTAGCTTCAGACCTCGTATTTAAACTCAAATATCCCTCTTGTCTCTTTCCAAAACTAGGGTGTTTCGGGGGTAGGCGCTACGTCACCGGTGTGGGTGGTTAGTGGGTGGCTCACCGAAAATTCTAGAACAACAAAGGTGTGATTGATACTTCGCAGATGTCCCAGCCCTGTGACGCCGGCTCAAGTGGTTTCACTATCTCGTTTTATCGGCCGAACTCGAATCCTTTCTCTCCTAGTGACATAAGATACACAAATAAAACAACTGTACAACAAATATTTACGCAATGGCCATTGCAACGAAATAATAATTACATATTTTCAATAAACAAATAAATATATTACCGTACTACAATAATATTAATAATAATAATAATAATAATAATAATAATAATAATAACAAATAATATCAATAATAATATTTATAGCGTATCGTCTCAAGCTCCCCCAGATATTTAATTGTCTTAGCCAGCAACTATGTGAGCTATTACATTAAATATCTCATGCATAGTTAGTTCGTTGGTTAGTTTAAATCAGTCATTTCGGTTAGATCGTGCATGTTATTTCTGTTAGCAACTTTACTTATTTAGTACGATAATGCAAGTTAGTAAAGACCTACGTCCGTATTACAAACACCCAACCATAATAATAACACTGATGAGCCATAATTTTTATTGGAACAATTGTAAATGAAATTATAAGAATGCTTTCTGTCTTTTATTTATACAAAAATAATAACAATAATTCAACTCATAGTTTAAAAAGAGAAATAGTAGTTTTGTTCCCTGATGCCTTCGTTTAACAATGACCTGGAGCAATAGATAAGTTCGTCAGGTATTCCAGTGGTGTATCTCTAATTGTTTGCTAAGGGGTAGTTGAAAAGACTGATTAGAGATTGGTTGTTACAGTTCTCAGTTATTTTCCCGAGATCAGGTGAGGTCCACTTAAACAATTAAGGTGTAACTATCTGAATATATTCTGCATATTAGTACTTAAATAATATATAAACAGATCCCTTTGAAAACTTCTACCTGCGCCTATGTAGCTCTTCAAAAAGGGATGATCTGGTGTCTCCATGCGGTCTGTGGTGTGAAAGAAGTTTTGTTCCAGGTATAAGGGAAGCGGTAATCTCTGCGTATCCTTATAAGGTTTTATCTATTTTTCTTGGTGAGTTTGTTTGCCGCATCCCTGACAAGACTTCAATACTATTCTTGCAAATTTTTCATTCATAATTTTAGTTACCCTCGAAACATATATCGTCACTCAATTTTTTTCTTTGTTTCAAGACTTATGGAGTCGAATTGTTAACATCCTCTATATAGTGGTATGAAATACCTTTGATCATATTACCTCAAGATACTTGTGTACTGCAATTGTTTTTTTTTTTTTTTCCAACCAACTCAGACTGGGAAACGGATTACACCTTTTACCTCTCAGCGATTGTTTCGATTGGTTTGCACCCAAATTAGGTGACACAGTATTTGTTGTCAAGTTGATTGTCTTCAATCTCATAAGTTATCCTCCAAATTTAAAAGTTCTGCTACATTTATTACATGATTGAATTTTTCAGACTCTCCCCCAATATCTTATTTTCTTTAATGCGGTCGGGATGTAAGTTTTGAGAATTTTCATTCTTTAGTGTAGAACAACTTTCCTCGAAATATTTCAATTCTACAGATCTTCATAGATGATAAGTTAGTTTCATTCTTTGATTTTCTTGATCTGATCCTCTTATTAAATTCCATATAGCATTAGTAGTTCTCCCCATATTGTTTCACTTAACATCCCGCAAATATGCTGGAATAAATATTTATTATTGGTCGCCACACCTCACTGTTATGCACTGCACTTGTACTACCCTAAATATTTATAACGCGGCTATTGTAATTTTTTGTTATGGCACACCCAGCACTGAACCTATATTCTATAACCTTATTACTGCATTACACCTTACTGAAACTGCTCTAATATTATATTACACTGACCGGAACTATCTTTTACACTACTATTCGGTATTTCATGACCCATTGACATTGTATTGTATAAAACCCTCAATGAAATAAAATTTAGATCACACTGCCGTGAATTTATATTTTGGTCAATGTGAATATGGTGTTCCTCAGTCTGTCGCAAATAATTTGGATTGTTAAATTTTTTTCCAAGTCGCTTCTAAGATCTGCTGATTTATTCCTCTCCATAGAAATACATTATTAAAGTGGTTTCCTACCCAATTTGGACAGGTATAAGTCTCCATCCATGGAAGTTGATTCTCCCCCGAACTATGGTTCATAAGCCTCTGCGGTAATTTGTTGCTCCTTCATTGTCTCAATGTTCTATTCCATAACTTTGGCTGGTCCTGCTTCTTTTGTTTTTATTTATACAATTTTCCTGTGTCCACTTTGCCATTTTAAATGACCCAAAAGTCACCCCTGTGGTGCACTCTTCACAGCAGCCGTGAGTGTAAGGCGACGCCTGGTAAGCGCCCACACGGCAAAATATATCGTCATCATCACCGATGTCTACATGTGTTGTAGATACTGGCACACCCAGAAATGGGTAATATGCCGTTATGATATATTTATTTATTTATTTCTGTGTCCGCTTTACAAATATTCTAAGGCTCACACTCCCGAAATTTCACTATTATGCATTTAATACTTTTATTCTATAAATATTTCAAACCAATGTATAAACATTCTTCTCAATAATATCAAATTTCCGTCCTCTCCCCCATTTAACAGCTTTTAAGACTCTGTATCCTGGTCACGGCACCAATTTTATGTAACGCGACATACTTATCCTGGTCACGGCACCAATTGTATGTAACGCGACATATCTATCCTGGTCACGGCACCAATTTTATGTAACGCGACATACCTGACCTCGTCTAATAGAAGGTTGTACTTACCCTACGTTGTGTTTATATTAAATAAGTAACCCTACGTCGTTCGTAATACAGAGTAGCTGTTAAAAGTGGGGGAATCGGGACAGGTATTTGATAAAATTAAAGAATAATGTTCTCTCCAAAAAGCAGACAGAATATGTCAGCTTTGTGCATTTATTGAAAATTAATTATGAAAGTAAATACCAAATAATATGTGAAATACAATTGAGTGAAATGGTTTGACCATGGCACCCTGCTGTGGAAAGGTTCGCTCTCCGGCATTCGCCTTGTCGTACGAGGGAAACCACAGCTAAAACCCCGCACAGAGAGACATCTAGACACAATTTCAACAAATAATTTATAACAAATTCAATATAGTAACAATGATACGTTGTCATAATAATTTAATATGAGCAACATTGCAAATAGACATTAATTAGACCTCGATATTGCGAGCCAATTACAATCGTAATTGTGTACTTGTATGTGAGTGTGTAAGTGGGGTAAGCTCGGTTTCTCCGAGGTTACCATGGCGCTACATGCCGATTTTTCGTAGATAGCGAGGTTTCAGCAACGCTATTTTGGGTTCGCGGCTGAGCCGCCTCACCCTGATGGCAGAACAACCGATGTAGCCGGATTATTCGCTTGACGTGTGACTGAGTCACCACGCCGTATGTACCTTTGAGTACCTGTGTCGCACTCGCCGGCTGTGTATTATGTCAGTTATACCCAAGTGAACGTGGACAAGCCAGCGCTCGGTGCTGATACGGCACACATCTTGAGCTTGGGTGGCTGCAAAGCAGCAGACCCGCAAAATTACGTTTGATTGACAACCAATATCAGATCATGTATATAAAAATTAATTATATCATTGTGACAACAACAAGACAAAAATATTGTTTATAACTTGTCCAAATTAAGTTCGCCGTGGATGAAGTTGGAGACGAAAAAGGGGGGACCCCAGACGTGCCTGGCGAACCATAGCAGCTGAACGGGGGGAAAATAGGATCCCAAACGTGCCTGGCGAACCATAGCAGCTGGATGGGGGGAAAGTAGGATCCCAAACGTGCCTGGCGAACCATAGCAGCTGAACGGGGGGAAAATAGGATCCCAAACGTGCCTGGCGAACCATAGCAGCTGGATGGGGGGAAAGTAGGATCCCAAACGTGCCTGGCGAACCATAGCAGCTGGATGGGGGGAAAGTAGGATCCCAAACGTGCCTGGCGAACCATAGCAGCTGGATGGGGGGAAAGTAGGATCCCAAACGTGCCTGGCGAACCATAGCAGCTGGATGGGGGGAAAGTAGAATCCCAAACGTGTCTGGCGAACCATAGCAGCTGGATGGGGGGAAAGTAGGATCCCAAACGTGCCTGGCGAACCATAGCAGCTGGATGGGGGGAAAGTAGAATCCCAAACGTGCCTGGCGAACCATAGCAGCTGGATGGGGGGAAAGTAGGATCCCAAACGTGCCTGGCGAACCATAGCAGCTGGATGGGGGGAAAGTAGGATCCCAAACGTGCCTGGCGAACCATAGCAGCTGGATGGGGGGAAAGTAGGATCCCAAACGTGCCTGGCGAACCATAGCAGCTGGATGGGGGGAGCTGTGAAGGTATAGGAAAGCGGTATCGAGGAGAGACCTGGAGAACTTACCTCGGACAAGCCAAGAGTAAAATTTGGATGAATCCAGAAACTCGGGTTACCCAACGTGTCAACCACGCCAGAGGTCCAAGCTCTAGGATGCCAGAAGCCCGGGTTACTCAACATGTCAACCATGCCAGAGGTCCAGGATCTGGGAGTCCTGCCGAAGCAAGACTGCTGAGTGTAGCTTCAGACCTCGTATTTAAACTCAAATATCCCTCTTGTCTCTTTCCAAAACTAGGGTGTTTCGGGGGTAGGCGCTACGTCACCGGTGTGGGTGGTTAGTGGGTGGCTCACCGAAAATTCTAGAACAACAAAGGTGTGATTGATACTTCGCAGATGTCCCAGCCCTGTGACGCCGGCTCAAGTGGTTTCACTATCTCGTTTTATCGGCCGAACTCGAATCCTTTCTCTCCTAGTGACATAAGATACACAAATAAAACAACTGTA
Source organism: Ophonus ardosiacus (assembly GCA_943142095.1). Taxonomy (NCBI): domain Eukaryota; kingdom Metazoa; phylum Arthropoda; class Insecta; order Coleoptera; family Carabidae; genus Ophonus; species Ophonus ardosiacus. The sequence goes on along the minus strand of OW964833.1, from coordinate 26,480,206 downwards.
CAACAAATATTTACGCAATGGCCATTGCAACGAAATAATAATTACATATTTTCAATAAACAAATAAATATATTACCGTACTACAATAATATTAATAATAATAATAATAATAATAATAATAATAACAAATAATATCAATAATAATATTTATAGCGTATCGTCTCAGTGTTAACTGTGAGGGAGACCATTCTCCTCGTTCCAAAAATTGTCCTGTTTTTAACCAAGAGGTTGCCATCCAACAGAACAAAGTAAAGGAGAACCTTAGTTATTTTGAGGCTAGAAAGTTCATTATTCCTACGCGGACCGGTATTTCGTATGCTAACAAAGCATCAACTTCATTAACACCGGACCCTAGTTCCTTTGCTAAACAAATAATTCCTTATCTAGTTCAGGCCTTATAAAGTATCTTCATTACAAAAGAAACTTTCAATGCTGAACAAAGATCACCTTTTATCTTCTGTAGTCCTTCTCAATCTCTATCGAAAATTCACACTCAATATGTGCAGTAATATACATAATTATAATACCAGGCAGAAAAGAGAACAACATCCAATACTGTATTCCATAAAGGATTGATAGAATTTAATAAACTACCTGACGATGTTAAAAATGCTGGATCAGTGTCCTCATTTAAATGTAAATTAAAGTGTTTTTTTATGTAGATAAGTATAAAGTGTTATGATTTTTTGTACAATTTAATGTATATTGGTTTAGCCATAGGGCTATTAAATAAACCTATTCTATTCTAGAGAAGAAAAAAGTAAATACTACTTCATTTTCTCTTGTGTCTATTTCCTCTGGCCCTTCTTCTATCATTCCTAGAAAGGAAAAGAAAAGGGCAAATACTGTTGTTTCTTCTTCTGATGAAGGTCTTTCTCTTCGCTCTGGATTTTCGCAGCAGCAAAAGAAAAAGAAAGATTGGCCTCTTGGGAAACCAAGAAAACCTGTCTAGTTCTTCTATATTACATTGGGCGCGTGCAGCACGTACAAATCGCTCGCAGCGATTTCTGCTTCGCTATACATAGCGATTCTAGAGCGCTACTTGCCGTACTGAACGTGACGCAGCGGTATTTGGTAACCATAGCAACATAATCACAACAGCTTCAAATTGGACGTTAGTATTTGGTTTGAAATAAAATATAAAATAAATAAAAACGCAAATAAAAAATTTATTAAATGAAAATAATAAATCTATTCCCTTTTCTTTAATTTTAGGGCTTCTTCCAATAACTGGACTCTTTTTATATTTATTTCATTGGAAATAACTATTTCTTTGTGTATGTCCTGTAGGGTTTTTTAATTTTTCTTCTTCTAGCTTTAATAGTTTTGATCTAAAATGATCAAGATCATTTCTTCTCTTTCTTTTCTTTCCGCGTACAGAGGAAATCGAAGAAATATTTTCAGAATATCCAATGTTTACGGAAACAGGTGGTTCATTGTTCAGGGAAGTGGAGAGTTCATAAGAAGTAGAGGGCTCGGGATTATTGGAAACATTCTGGATACAAAATAATAAAGAAAATAAATACAAATAAACATGTACATAAATATTCAAATATAATATACTTCCAGAATCTGTTGGGATTGGGAAGGAAAGGATGATATTGTGGGTGGTAAATTTACTGTTTTATCATCTTTAAATAAATTATTCATAACGTCATAATATTCCCACGTTATGGTTCCCCTGCCGGTCTGCTTTTTATTGTCCTTTATTAATTTATATCGGCCATTTAAATTTCGAAGTTTTCGGTCCAAACTGTCTACCGAAACCATGTATCCTTTTTCATAAAAGTTCATTTTAATTTCTTCCCATATTTGTTAATTTTTGCATTTGGGATTCCGAAATTTATAGTACAATTCATATTACTCCAAAAGCAATAAAACAGATTTTTTATCCCAAACAAATTCTTGAACTAAAATAAATTTCACACAAAAATATATCAAAGGAAATTATAGTAAAAGTATTGTCGAATAAAATTCTTGATGATAAGATGTACTAAAAACCCTTTCTATAATTTATAGGTATCATAAATACATACCTATTTCATTTAAAGTTTCCCTGTTAGAATTATGAGGTGATTCGGGATCAGGGATGAGGATAGGGTTATCTTCAAATAAAAATAATTTATATACCTATTAACATAACATTTATTGAATTAAAAACTTGCTAACTACATATAAAATACTTACTTTCGCAATTAGATGTTGGTGGTAAAACACCTTTTAGATAAGCGTCCGCAAAATCTAAGTCTAGTAAACGATATCAATGTAATAATATAGAGTAATAATATATTATATTTATACCTGACTGTATTTTAGAGTGAATTTCACTACTGTCCGTCACGCTGATATCGTAATTTTTTGTATACAACAGTTGTCAATTCACCCGACATTTTGGTTATTTCTGACGTTTCACTACTTGGCGTTGCCATTTTGACAACTCATTTAGAGAGAGATAGCAATACGTTGAGCGGACGAAGCACAATTTTTTTTCGCTCACTTGCTACACGCAGCGATGCAACAGCGCTACCTAGATAGCGGACCATTCAGCACGTACAATGGACGAAGCGCTCGCATTGCTGCGAGCGATTTGTCCGTGCTGAACGCGCCCATTATAAGTCATGAATAATATTATTCAGTGGAATATTAGGGGTTCATTATTGTGACTTAAAGATGTTGCTATCGGAATTTAATCCGATATGTACGTGTCTTCAAGAAACGCATTTTACACCAGGCCAGGCTTACTCGTTGAAAAATTACAATTACAATTAGGTTCGATTCTCCGCCCCATATCCGGGTTAACGGAGGTATGGCGATGATCATAAGACAAGATGCGAGAGTCTCGTGCGAACATTTGAACAGTGCAGACGTGCTAAACAATCAGTTGTACCGAGATAAACACACCATAGGCGTATCAGTGAGGCGCGCAAAGCGTTTAAAATTTTTCATCTTTCACACACAATAAACATCAAATAAAAAGAAGTAGTGAAAACCTATCTGCGGGTCTCTCTCCGGAGAGTACCCGTAAAATGTCACTCAGTCAACCAGGAACATCCAAATCGCAGAATAACACCCAAACAAGCAGCGGCGACACTGGAGGTAAGACACCTCATTCTCATGAATTCAATCACCCAAAAAAACGTAAAATTATTGATATTGACACCTGTAGTGAAACACACAAAAAATACGTATTAGATACAAATACATTTCTAAATAATAACAAATACTATGCATTACAAACTACCAATCAAGAACAATACGAACAAGATACAAATACACAACAAAAATTAAAAATACCCCCCATTTACTTATATGAAGTAAACAACTATGAAGTGATAACAACGGACATAAAAAAAAATAACTAAAAATGGCTTTACAACACAAATAAAAAACGATAACACTCTACGAATAAATTTAACAACAATAGAAGAATATCGGTTAATAACGAAATATTACGATGAACAAAAAGTAAAATATTATATCTATCGTAATCCAGATAATGATGTAATATCTGTCGTTATAAGAAATATACCAATTTCAATAAATACTGATACAAGCAAAAATGAATTAATAAAGAAAACGTACCCAGTATTAAAAGTAACCAGACTCCTAAACAAATATAAATACCCAATGCCATTATGCGTTGTGGAACTCACGAATAATGACACAGCCAGCGAAATATATAACATGACAAAACTTTTCTATACCATAATAACAGTTGAACCTAGAAGAAAATCTAAAGACATTCCCCAATGTACTAACTGCCAGCGCTACGGCCACACAAAAAATTACTGTAAATTAGACCCACGATGTGTGAAATGCCCACAAAATCACCATTACACCAAATGCCCAAAACAAAAAAATGCAAATCCGGAATGTATCAACTGTGGAAAAAATCATCCTGCAAATTATAAAGGCTGCGATACCTACCAAAACCTAAAAAAAAAAAGCATTAGAAATAATAAGCGACAAATAAATCAGCAAACCCAACATGAAGAAGGACAACAAACATCCCCAATCCTTAATAATATATACACTCAAAATACCAACAATATAAATTCCTATGCAAACAGAACACAAAATAACAGAGAAAATAACCTTTCCTACAACAGACCCATCCCAGAAAACAATAATGAACAAAATACACTACCTATAATACTCCAATCAATAATTAATCTTATCACTCCTTATATTGAACAAATTAAATCCTTTTTTACATCCCTCTTCACAACAATCTTCTTAAATGCCAGCAAATAATCAACAAATATTAAATCAGTTAATAATAATGAACTTTAATGCAAATGGAATAAAAAGACAAAAAAATATGTTTATAGAATTATTATCCAGACACAAAATAGATATAGCATGTGTAACAGAAACTCATCTCCAATTAGGTGAACCCTTCCGTATTACTGGGTACACAGTATACAGATATGACAGAATATCAGAAGAAGCTGCAGGAGGGGCTGCAATCATTATCAAAAATAAAATTAAACATTACCCTAACATACTACCCCCTTTAAAAACATTTGAAGCCACTTCCATTAATATATACATAGGGAATAATAACAAAATAAAAATAATCGCAGCCTACAAACAACCAAAAAAAGCATTACAAGAATCAGACTTGAGAAATATATTCATTGATAATACCCCCACATTACTAGTTGGAGACATTAATTGTAAAAATATCATCTGGGGATGTAGAGCGGATAATCCGAATGGAGTTAAGTTAAACGCCTATATAACGCAACTAGGTATACTCGTACAAGCACCAACAGAATATACATATTTTCCTTATCGAGACGATCACGAACCAGATATATTAGACATCACATTAGCACGAATGTTCACTAAACCTATAACACAAAATGTTATACACGAACTAGACTCTGATCATGTTCCTGTCATCATATCATTCACTGAAACTATTAATCCTTTCATTCCGTCACCAAAACTAACTACAGGCAAAATAAACTTTGAAAAATTCAAGACGGAATTAGACAATAAACTTAGATATGTAGAAGAAATACTCACACCTGATAAAATAAACATAGAAATTGAACATCTTACCAAATCAATTGCTCATGCTGCACACAATTCAACAATAAAACGTAGAGCAAAAATAAATACTCAAGAACATGTACCAGACCATATTATACAATTAATTAAAGAAAAATCAAAACTAAGACGATTATGGCAAAATACACGGGACGCTCAATGTAAACATAAGCTAAATCAAGTAACTAGACAAGTTAAATGGGAGATAGATAACTATCGTTTAAATTTATATAAAACATATGTGGAAGAATTAGAACCAGGTAGCCCACATATGTGGCAAGCAATAAAACGAATCCTTAAGAAAACACAACCAATTGCAACAATAAAAACTGAAGGAAAATATTATGCAACCGACGAAGAAAAATCGGAAGTACTATCAGAACACCCAGAAAGCACATTTCAAACAGACATAAATGAAGAAAATATACCACTTATAAATGACACGTTAAGAAATGAAAATGAAAAGAGAAAACATAATACGTATGACTTCGACAAAACAACAATAGATGAAATACATTCACTCATACATAACCTACCTAACAAAATAAAACTCCCGGACACGATCTTATCCCAAATATAGTCCTTAAAAATTTTACTGAAAAAGCACTAACCATCCTAACAAAAATATTCAATTCCTGCCTTCGTATTGGATACTTCCCTAAAACATGGAAACATGCACATATAATACTATTTCCGAAAGCTGGAAAAGAAAACTCCTCACCTTCAAGCTACAGACCGATAAGTTTGTTACCAACAATGGCTAAATTGCTCGAAAAAGTAATACAATCCAGACTAAACAAAATCATTGATGAAAATGATATTATACCAACTATACAGTTTGGATTTAGAAAAAATCACTCAACCGTTCATCAACTCACACGAGTAACAGAATTATTAACAAAAGGATATGAAAAACTGTTGTACACAGCAGTGGCATTTTTAGACATCAAGCAAGCTTTCGATAAGGTATAGATTAATGGACTCAAATATAAAATATTAAAACTAAACATCCCACAATATCTAGTAAATATAATTTTTCCATTCCTCGAAAATCGAACATTTGCCACTAAAATTAACTCAACAATATCTGATACTAAACCAATATACGCCGGAGTACCGCAAGGATCCATGCTTGGGCCAATATTAAACATTTTCATGAACGATTTTCCAAAGTCTCAAACATGTGAAACTGCAATGTATGTTGACGACACAGCAATAATAAGTCAAAACAAAAATGTAGATATAGCTGTAGAAAATTTACAAACATTTTTAAACACTGCAACGAATTGGTTTAAAAAGTGGTCTCTTACTTTAAATGCAAATAAATGTGAAGCAAAAATATTCACACTTAGAAGACAAAGACCCACAACAGAACTTACAATTGAAGAAAAAACGATCCCATGGAATCCTGACACCAGTGCAATAAAATACTTGGGTATATATCTAGATAAAAGATTAACCTGGAAATATCACAAAACTATCAAACTAAAACAATGCTACCAAATACTCGGCATGCTATACCCACTAATAAATAGAAAATCTGCGCTAAAGCTAAAATGCTCATTACTAATATATAAATCAATACTAAGGCCAATCATAACATATGGATGCAGCTTATGGTATGCTGCTAGTAGAAAATTATTAAATAAAGTTCAAATTATGCAAAACAAAATATTACGCATAATAATCAATGCCCCGTGGTACGTACGGAATAACCAAATTCACAAAGAACTAGGAATATCTCCCATAAAGGAATTTTGTAAAAAACATTAACTAAAAAGTATATAAATAAAATCAATTTATGTCCAGGGGCATCACATTACAAGCTAGGCCAGCGTAGCGAAACCACACGACTGAAAAAGAGTCTGGCCCAAGACGTCCTGACAACAAGCGAAGAAGATGAATAGAAACAAATGAACACAATAAAATAACAATATATAAATGTATTATGTTACAATTTTAAATAATGTTATGTAATTGCTAAACATTCTTACAACACTACCATGTATAATACTGTGTGTATTGATCTGGTTAAAAAATAAATGAGAAAAAAAAAATACAAGATGCAAGTTTCAAGCAGGTAAACCTCAACACTAACCTTCAGGCCGTTGCTATTCGAATGTCAGCTCATTCAAGGCATTATTCGGCAACTTCCTACTCCCTTTGTTCTTCTGGGAGACTTCAATGCGCACCATTTTATATGGGGATCTGGGCATATTGATCTAAGGGCAAAAATTGTGGAGAACCTGCTGGATGATCCAAATCTTGTTCTTATGAATGATGGTTCGCCAACATATTTCAATGCTCGTTCAGGGACCTTTTCTTGTATCGACCTAACTATACTGTCTGCATCGTTATCCACTCGTTTCTCTTGGCGGGCACTTGATGATTTGCATGGGAGTGATCACTTTCCTATAGTGATCACTACAGACACTCCCGTGTATAAGCAAATGTTTGCGCCAAGTTGGTTTTGGGTAAAGCCGACCGGGCATGTTTCAAGGTATTTCTTTATGTTCCACCCATGACTAATGACAACAATGTAAATGTAGAATAACTGTCAGAAAACATTTTCTTAGCAGCAGAAACTGCAATCCCTCAGAGCAAGTCAAAAGCTCAAAAAAGATCGGTTCCCTGGTGGAACCGAGATATCCAGATGTTGGTTCGGGATAAAAAAAAGTGGCTTTCAATCGCTTCAAACGCATTTCCACTCAGGAGAACCTTATTCTTTTCAAAAAAGCCAGAGCAATGGCACGTTGCTGTATATTGTATAGTAAGCGAAAATATTGGGACTAATATGTTTCTGGCATTTCGTCCAGTATCACAACACAAGAGTGTTGGTCAAGGGTTAAACGTATCTCTGGCATAGTAATTCTATAGGAATAACGTGCTTAAAGCTGGATGATGGGACATTTACACATGATCCACCTACCATTGCGAAAATGATGGCTGACCAGTTCCAAAGTACTAGCAGCTCTTCTAATTATGAGCCTGAGTTTCAAAACTCAAAGGCGGATAAAGAAGTTTCGCTAGATTTCAGCACTGCTGAAACCTTTCATTATAATGCTGCATTTGTACTTATGGAACTGGAATATGCTCTCAGTCAATCAAAGTCATCATCTCCAGGCTTATATAGAATTACTAACGATATGCTCAAAAATTTAACCTGAATTCAAAGTACACTTACTTTCCGTATACAATATGCTCTGGCAAGAAGGTTCATATCCTAAGAAGTGGAAAGAAGCCATTGTCGTTCCTGTTCCTAAAATCGGAAAAGATCTATCGATACCGTCAAAATATAGGCCGATCAGTTTAACGTCTTGCATCGGAAAGATTTTCGAGAGAATGATTAACAATCGTCTCATGTGGTTTCTGGAATCCAATCATCTTTTGTCAGACCACCAGGCCGGGTTTCGCAAATTCAGATCCACCGTTGATCATCTGGCATATCTAGAAGATGCAATTCTCACCGCTTTCAATAAAAAAGAACACTTGGTTGCAGTGTTCTTTGATCTGTAGAAGGCCTATGATATGACGTGGCGGTATCACATTCTTAAGAAGCATGTCTGGGATTTTTGTGGTAATTTGCCGCAACTTATTTCTTCTTTTTTGATAGAACGCACATTTAGGGTTCGGGTCGGTACATATCTATCATCCTTTAGGATATTAGAGAATGGAGTACCCCAAGGCTCTGTTTTAAGCGTCACTCTTTTTGCCATTGCGGTAAATGAGCTTGTGTCCTTTGTCAGCTCTGTAGGTATGTGTCTGTGCGTTGATGATCTCACTATTTTCTGTTCTGGCAAGAAGATGGGAGACATCAACAGAACATTGCAATCAGCAATCAACAACATCACACGGAGGGCTGACAAAATTGGATTTAAGTTTTCCCGCGAGAAAACCCAGTGCATGCACTTCTACCGCCTAAACCGACCACACTATGGACCACTCCTTCAGCAGCGTCAGATTTCTAGGACTAATCTTTGATTCAAGACTAACTTGAAAATTACATGTTGGCTGGTACTAAATGGGGAGCGGAGCCAAAAATACATACACGGGTGTATCAATCTCTGGTTTTATCCAAGATTGACTACGGGTGTGTCGTGTATGCCTCAGCAAAACGAGCTTTTCCCAGTACCCCACATTCAATTTATATTCAGAGTCAGGACTGACGCCGTTTGACGTAAAATGGAAAAAGTTTCTGCTGCTTTACATTTCCAAAATTAAGTCTTTACTGCAACACAAGAACTTCAGTATACTTTTTCGGAGTGAAAATGTGTGCAGTCAACGACAAATTCACACCCGACCAGCAGGTATCCATGCGAAAGAGCTTCTAGAACAAATAACATTTGATCTGCCATTATCGATTCCTGTAAGGGAATCTGAAGTACCACCGTGGTTAGTTCAATTAGCTAGGACTAACTACGAACTATCTAGGTACGATAAATTCAACAGTCCCGCGATAATGATTCAGTCAAAGTTTCTAGAGGTTCTGCATGGATACGAAAACACAATGGTGATTTACACAGATGGTTCTAAGACCCACCATGGTACTGGTTGCGCAAAACACACAGCACTCATGGTCAATGCCTCTAATAACTTCTATTTACATAGCAGAGTCCTATGCTATCTGGCAAGCTCTACGCTACTGCGAGTTCGTCCGAACTTCTAGGAAATTCCTCGTAGTTAGCGATTCATTGAGCGTCCTCAAAGCCATCTCAAACCCTTTTACCGTTGACCCAATTATCCAGAATATCCTATCCCTCATGAAACATCTTCATGAAATAGGGAAGGAAATTTCTTTTCTTTGGGTGCCCAGTTACGTTGGGATTAGGGGTAACGACTTAGGTCTTCATCTGAAGAAAGAGAATTTGTGTTTTCTGTAACATCGTCATCTTGTAGGAGTATCATGTACATGTCTTCGATGTCTTCAGATCTTGCCAGTAAGGTTCGCTGTTTATCATAAATCTTTGCTCCGTTTCTGTCGATTATGATGCGATTCACTTGTTCAACTAGACTTCGTACTGACAATAAGTTGATTCGTAATTTTGGCACGTACAGAACATATCGTATTGTAACGGTATAACTGATCCCGTAGATGTTTGATTTTACTTTGACGTCACCTATAGCTGTAGCTTCTATTTCTCTATTTTCTCACATTTGTAACATTTCTTTCCTTGACCTCTACATTCTTTGGCTTTGTAAACGATACTTGTACTTTCGGAGTTGTTTTCTTTCTCTCCAATTCGTTTTTCTTCTTCGCGTAAAGCTTGTGCGACCTCTTCCAGTTTTATGCCACGTTGTGGTCTAAGTATTGATGCAATTGTCTCGAATTTCTGTCCAATACCTCTTACAATATGATATGTTAGTTCTCTTTCATCTATTGGTTTTCCTAGACTTGCACATTTCGATGCTATTCCTCGACCACGAGCGATGTAGTCGCTGACCGTTTCTTTTGACATCATATGTATTTCTTTAAGTTCCATTGTTGCGTCTATGGCCCGATCGTGAGCGTTTCCCGCATATATTTCAACCATACTTTTCTTGCATTTGTTTCGCCAATAAATTGACAGGCTTGTTCTGAGCTTAGTGATAAAATAATAATACCGAATGCTTCATCATTTTTGTCTTCCCATTCGGCTCTTGCATTAGTGCCTCCGTTTGGACCCAACTCTTCATTTTCAATTGATATCTTACTTTCTTACTTTTTAAAAGTGCACTGATTTTTAGAGCCCAAACGTTATAATTCTCACTTGTAAGGAGCTCCACCCTACTTATATTTAGCCCTTCCATCTTGTATTTTTTTCAAACGTCGCACCTTTGTGGTCAACTACGCTCTGCTACAAATATTGTTGGATCAGACACATAAACGCAGTTCTATGAATAATATTCTTATTACAAAATTATAATTACATTGAATGACATTTATCTTTCTTGCCGAAAAACAAAAACATAATCAACGCCTTCTAATTTCCTATCTTTTCTTTTTTTCTTTGACGCCGACCGGATCGCTTTACCTTTCAATTATTATTATTATTACTATTATTATTATTATCATTATTATTATAATTATTGTTATTTTTTATTACTATTTATTATTAGTATTTATTATTGTTGTTATTATTATTATTATTACTATTATTATTAAACTTACGCTGGTATATTAATAATATACCATAATAATATTGATATTTATATTCATATTCATATTATATTCATATTTATTTCATATTCATATTTATTTGACCATTGATTCAATTTACAGATTGTTTATGGCAAGTCAAAAGATTTACAGCAAATAAAATTAAAGTTACATTATTATATTACCTTAAACAAGAATTTTGAATTAATAACATTTTATTCTTATTTGATTGAGTGAGATTAGGAACATATATACACGAACAATAATCTAACACAGGTAAAACTAACGACTTTATAATTCGTAACTTTACATTAGAATTTAAATCATGCCGAAACTGGTATCACTGTCTCAGTTTTAGTCTGACAGCAAATATTTTTTTATTTACATATTTACTGAACTTGAGATCCTTGTCAATAAGGAGACCTAAAACTTTAAAGACATCATGGTGTTTTAGTGTTATTCCGTCTAATAAGATATTAGGGATATTGCAATTTCCTACAATTAGTAACGAAGATTTCGAGGCATTAATTTTTAATCCATTATTTAATACCTATGTTCAATGAATCAAGCTCCTTATTAACAATGTTACACTGCTCAGCGACATTATTAGGATTAATGAGTGTATAGTACTGAAAATGAAATCTGACGGCAAATCAGCAAAATAAACTAAAAACAATAGCGGGCCTAATATTGATCCCTGAGGAACACCTCGTTTTAGAGGAAAAGTAGATGAATAAACTGTTTCTACACCCGACGACATACAAACATAAAAGTATCTACATTCGAAGTAACTTTTATACCACTGAAGAGCTGCTGGAGAAAATTTATAATACTGAAGCTTGGAAAGAAGCAATCCATGATGAATCATGTCAAATACCTTTGAAAAGTCAATCTGAATTAGTATTGACAAAATTAATTTATCAAAGTTACATATTAATTTATCTACGATATTCAAAAGGCACGTATTTGTGCTATAACCTGGTCGAAACCCAGATTGACTATTCGGCAAAATTTTATTTTCAGATAGGTATTCCATGATTTGATCAGAGACTACCTTTTCCAGTATTTTGGATAGTACGGGTAAAATACTTATGGGCCTCAGGTCGTCAAATGTAGAATATTGAGATTGTTTACCTATTGGTTTTAATAAAGCAAGTTTCCAGATGTCTGGAGTAACTCCTTCCAATAAACAAGTATTTATTATGTGCGTAATATAATCTATAATTACGGGCAGTATTATGAGAATCATTTTTAAAGAAATGTCATCAACCCCGATTGCATTAGATTTTAGGTGTCTTAAGATTTTTTTAATATTTTTGCTATCAGTACATTTAAACACAAAATATTCACTGGTACATTCTGCATAAGTATTATTAAGGTAAAAAAATTTTGTATGAAAGTCAACATTACTTGTCCCAATTTTATCTAAGACATATTTTCCGTACTTGTTAGGTTCTTTTAAAGTTTCTGGAATATTGTTCGCTGAATTATTACTTACGCCTAAGCGCTTTAAATTATTCCATAATTTCCCCGAATCATTCACATTATTATTAATCTCGTATTGCAAATACATCTGCTTTTCCTTTCGTATTGCTGAAGTAGTTAAATTTCTTAATACTTTGTAATATTTAAAATTAGCAGCTGTATAATATTCATTGTATTTTATTAATGCTTTATCTCTTTTATTCTGCATAATACGAATGACTGGAGTAATCCATGGACAGTAGTTTTTCTTAAAATTTGCTCTTTTTAAAGGTGCGTGCATATCAAACAGCTGTATTATATTTTTGTTAAGAAGCTCTATTTTTGCATTTATGTTATCAAAATATAGAATCTCATTCCAATTAACTTTTGAACAATCAGCCAAAAATATTTCAGTTTAAAAATTCTTGAAATCTCTATACATAAAGGTTTTGGTAAAATCAATAGACTTAGGTAGATTAATGACAGAAAAAACACATCTATGATCTGATAGTTGAGGAAAATCAATTACATTTACTTAAGTAAACAAAGATGGATCAGTTACAGCAATAATTTGCCCAAAATCATCTTTTTATGCTCGCAAATGTAATTTACCACTAGAAAATATTGTTCGGTGGAATATGTTGAACAGTAGAAATTCCACGTACAAATATTGATAATCGATATGCGTTTTAACTCACATGTTGATAACTTCACTGCCATATTTAACAACGATTGTTCACAACAATCGTTTTAACAATGTTTTTAATTATGTATTTGCTAAATACCAATTGAATGACAGTTGTAACAAGAATTGCTAAAATTAGTGAATTAGGCCATAAGTTTACATTCTGACGACGGTTATAATTTTATTATTATTATTGCTATTATTATTACTATCATAATTATTGTTATTATTATTATTATTATTATTATTATTATCATACCAAATAATATAATAATCTAAAATGGAATTTATATTACAGCCAAATCAACCGATTGATTACTATTCGAATGTTCGTCCAGATAGACAGCCTCAAAAACCAGAGATATCAAACAAACCAGCAACGATAACCACTGGGTCCTATGTCCAGCAAGAATCCGATTATGTAAGTTAGAAAATGTTTTTAAAAGTTTTCGATTTATATGCGATTCAAATTGAGCGGACTTTATCTGGTGACGAAAATATTGCACTAATTTTGTTACGTGACAAGGGATACAGTTTATTAAACGCCATAAAGGTCCATTTTAGTTATTATTATTATTATTATTATTATTATTAATATTTCGAAAATTTAAGCAAGTATTTATATTTTCCTTATTTATTGATGATTTTAAACCCTTCCTTTGTTTGATTAAGCATTTTTTGAGAATTCATAAAAGTTACATACATTTTGAGTAGTAAAATTAAATAGATGCAGATACATTTAAATAATTCTACAGGTTTTAATTAATAATCTTATTATGCATTGAGTAACAACAAGATATACCGGGTGACACAAAAAAACCGTGCCAATCAAAATAACTTTTTTATTTATAATTATTTACTAATGCTCTTTAAATATTTCTAAACTAGTCTCCGAAGCTCACAAATCATGATATTTGTCATGATGGTAGCGCTTTTTCACAGCCTACAAGATATCATGGTTTACAAGGTTATTATTTATGGGGCGCCGTTTGAGACATAATTATTTTTAAATATATATTATATTCATTTAATATATATACTTTTTTAAACAAATATATATAAAATTCAAATATATTTATTTTTAAAATATTTATTTTTATTTAATAAATATAATTTTCGAATATATATTTTTCATATATATATATATATTTTAAAAATATATACATTTTTAAAATAAATTTATTTTTCAAATTTATTTTAAAAATGTATATCGCGGTAAATTCAAAAACTTTCTAATATCAACTAGTATTCTGATTATCGTAATTTATCAAAACATATTTGTCAATTTTTAATAAAGTAAAGAAACAGTTATTTTCAAATATTTTATTAATTATTTAATGTTTAGTAAAACATGCAACATAAGGTAAATCATAAAATATACAAACAAAAAATAATGGCTCTATTTTAAACTAAAACGCTGTTTTAAAAAATGTCAAATTTCATTTTTTAATGATAATAATAAATAATATCAACTTTATCAAAGTATGATATTAAAGCAGAACATAATTTGCATTCAAACAAATATTTTTTAAAAATCGTTCTTTAGTGATGAGCGAAGTTATGGAAATTTGAATTTGACATTTTTACCTCTCACTAAGAGAGTTATTGGATTCATGCTAAATATAGCATATCCTGATTTTAGTGAATAAACACGATTTAAGGTCACTAGAATCCGATTTTTATATTTTTACAATGATGTGTGTGGGTGTGTATATGTATGTGTGTATGCCGATGTTGGAGGGACGGTTTCTCAAATTCTATAAGACTAAAGACCAATTTAACTACGTATTCCTTAATCTCACATCAATGGGAAGAACTGAAAAGGTTTTGGTAACAATTGGACAACCGGAAGTAGTAGTTTCTTAAAAAAAAAATATAAATATTATTTTTCTGGGAAGTACATTTAATATTTCTTATTTTATTATTAATTAAGTATTTAAAATTATAGATACTTTGGTATATTACATATCAGTGCAAAAAGACTTATAAGTGTTAGGGTTAAAAAGCTGGTAAGAAAGAGCACAGGACAGAATACAGTGGAAGAATATTACGAGAGACGCCATGGGCCTACACGGCCTGGAGAGCTAAGTATTATTATTATATTACAATACCGCCAATCTCGTCAATGAATTTGAAGAATCTGAAACATTTAGAAGAGTAGGAGGAAATTCATTTATAGAATGATTAAAAAATATAAAAATATATAAATAATATACAATAAAAAAAAAAATACAATATCGGCATACACACATACATACATATATACACACACACACACACACACATACATACACACAGAAATTAAAATCGGATTCTAGTGACCTTAAATCGTGCTTATTCAATAAAATCAGGATATGCTATATGTAGCATGAATCCAATAACTCTCTTAGTGAGAGGTAAAAATGTCAAATTCAAATTTTCATATATAACTTCGCTCATCACTAAAGAACGATTTTTAAAAAATATTTGTTTGAATGCAAATTATGTTCTGCTTTAATATCATACTTTGATAAAGTTGATATTATTTATTATTATCATTAAATAATGAAATGTGACATTTTTTAAAACAGCGTTTTAGTTTAAAATAGAGCTTGTAGTACCAGCCATTATTTTTTGTTTGCATATTTTATGATTTACTTTATGTTGTATGTTTTACTAAACATTAAATATTTAATAAAATATTTGAAAATAACTGTTTCTTTACTTTATTAAAAATTGACAAATATGTTTTTATAAATTACAATAATCAGAATACTAGTTGATATTAGAAAGTTTTTAAATTTACCGCGATCAGTTTGTAGCAGTAGAAATATAGAAAGATGAAAGATGATGCGACTGAAGACATCTAGGGTTTAAAGTAGAAAGCAAAAATAAAATATATTTAACTTTTATCATAGATCTTATAGCATTATATGAACTAGATATGAGAAGCCCTATGCTGTACAATGCAATCTACGGAACGCTTAGGATCGAGAGAGATGCAAATATAAATATTTTTAAGAGGAAGGAGGATAACGAAAAAATTGGCAGACTCCCGATTTGAAAGAAATGCAAGACAGTGGCGTATCAGGAAAGGATTCTGGAGAGGGTGTACTGTTTGAAATAAAAAGATTTTTATTTATATTTTTATTCGTGTTTAAATTGTACTAACTTTTACATTTTTTGGCGGATACCTGTCTTCTTTACAATATAAATACACAGACCACAAATATAAAGCAGCCAGCCCGAGGCACAGCGAGCAAAACAGCTTGGCACGTTCCTAAATGTCGCACATGCTCAGTACGAATATTACGCCAATATATCTATCTCTGTCAATCCTAAGCGTTCCCGGCATCTCGTATCTAGTTCATATTATGCTAAATTATCTAAGACTTTTATATATTTGAAACGCGTCGTACGAGACATAACTATTTGCGCAATATATGAATATTTCATATTTAAAAAATATATTTATTAAATAAGAATAAATATTTAAGAAAAATATAAATTTGAAAAATAAATTTATTTTAAAAATGCATATATTTATATATATATATATATATATATATATATATATATATATATATATATATATATATTTATATTTATATATATACTATATATTTGAAAAATATGTATATTTGAAAAACGTATTTATTAAATAAAAATAAATATTTAAAAAATAAATACAATTAAAAAATATAAATTTGAAAAATAAATTTATTTTAAAAACGTATATATTTTTAATATATATATGAAAAATATACATATTTAAAAAATATGTATATTTGAAAAACGTATTTATTAAATAAAAATAAATATTAAAAAATAAATATAATAAAAAAATATAAATTTATTTTAAAAATGCATATATTTTAAATATATATATATTTGAAAAACGTATTTATTAAATAAAAATAAATATTTAAAAAATAAATACAATTAAAAAATATAAATTTGAAAAATAAATTTATTTTAAAAACGTATATATTTTTAATATATATATGAAAAATATATATATTTGAAAAATATGTATATTTGAAAAACGTATAATAAATATAATAAAAAAATATAAATTTGAAAAATAAATTTATTTTAAAAATGTATATATTTTTAAAAAGTATATATATTAGAAAAATATAAATATTTAAAAAATATATATGTGAAAATTATATTTATTAAATTAAAATAAATATTTTAAAAATAAATATATTTGATTTTTATATATATTTGTTTTAAAAAGCATATATATTAAATGAATATAATATATATTTGAAAAATAATAATGTCTTAAACGGCGCTCCATAATTATTCCTTATCATTTATTTTTTTGCATTGTTATTATTATTATTATTATTATTATTATTATTATTATTATGAACAATTTATTTCTCGGCCTACCAGATATCATGGTTTGCCAGGTTAATTTTTCATAATTCTCTCTTACGTTTTTGCAAGGCCGTGCGGTAATATGGAAGCGAAGGAGCAATCGACTTAGGCGCCTTTTTTGAAAAGGCGTCCACAGATATACATTGAGTTGACAGACATATTTTGATCTTAGAAACTACTGCGTTTATCAAGTCTTAGTAAGAGTACCTTTTTGCGTATGTTTGCATTATATGTAATATTTCATTAGCAAATTAAAAAAATATCAATAGGTAAAAAAAAATAACGTTAAATGCTTCCCCGTATGAGACGCCTCTGGTTGAAATGCAGAAACAAAAGAAATTATAAACATGCATAAAGAAGTAGTATCCTCCACCAAGTTTCAAAATTATAGTGCAACTAGTACAAGAAATATTAATAAAAATGTGTTTGGTGAGGTGCACTCTATAACGCAACGTTTTTGGACATACTTTCATAAAACATATATTGCTCAAAATGTTCTCAGGAATAAACTATTAAAGTTTGTAACACAACACGTATTCATTAACACCCTGTATATCTCGAATAAGGAATCAACACAATAGAATGTTTCACTCGGAGCAAAAGTGACTTTGTGTGCTTCGCATGCAAACTTCCACGCTCAGCACACAAAGTATCATTTTTACTCCTAATAACACAATATATTATTCTTCTTTTTCTATCATGGCCCACTTAAATTTAAAAATTAATGTAAATAAATGCAATTTACATATTTTCCATTTTACTAAAAATCTCTCAACTTTATAGGACAAGCTAAAGAAGCTACCCCTACTTTTTAACGAAGAATTCATTTAAATAATAAAAATGAGGTGACCTACTTTAAAATCTTGAGTTCTTTTTTTTTACTTTGTGTACTTTAAGTTTACGGTTACGTGGAAATTACGTTTTACGCGTTTTAATTCAAGCAAAAATTTTTCTTCCCTTGGCATTTTTTCGTAAAATCAAAAATAAATTTTTTTTTCCTCTTGTAAACTCAATCCGGGGACATACTGTATATATATATATATATATATATATATATATATATATATATATATAAGTGTCTCTCAAATAGAGGGACATGGCTTAACCACATATTCCTGAGGCTAAAATAAGACAATTTAACTAAACTTGCTTCTACCAGAAAGTGTACCATTTAGCCAGTATTCTGCTTCAAAGTTCTTCGAAAAAAAATTAATTTTACTTACAATAACAGAACGCTTTATTCGATTTAGATGAAATTTGGTATGACAGTTCATATGGTTATAAGTCATCTGTTAGATGATACTTGTTATTATTAGTAAACCACTAGTGTATAAAACTTAGGGATCCCAACATTGATTAGACCGTAACTTTTTAATGGCCAAGCCGATAACGTGAAATTCTTTTTTTTTCAGAAAGATACATTCAATAGTAAACTTTTCACTTTTTGTATAATTTGTGATATCTGTTATGGTTTACACAGAAAATAATAAAATCTGAGTGTCTGCACCGTGAATTTTTTTAAATATATTTAATCTATCAGTCTATCCAAATGTCAAACAACTCATTTTTAGTGACAATAACAATTGTTTATGGTTTGTCAAAAATTTCCTTCGCAATATTCTAAAATTAGTAACATCCGTTTGTTCGGTCTAATAGTATTTTACTACCATTATTATAAATAAGACGATTACATATTTTAGTTTACTCCTAAACAAGATGAGAAGATTGACAGCTCGTTACTGTAATTAAAAATTAGATGTATGGCAATTGGCCAGACTGCTAGGTAAAATAAATATTAAAAATTTAGCGGCGCAGACACTCAGATTTTATTTTTTTCTGTCTGAACTGTAACAGATATCACAAATTAAACAGAGAGAGAAAAGTTTACCATTGAATGTATCTTTCCGAAAAAAAAAAATAATTTCACATTATCGGCGTGGCCATTAAATAGTTACGGTCTGATCAATGTTGGGACACCTAAGTTTCATACACTAGTGGTTCACTAATAATAACAAGTATAATCTTAAAAGATGACATAGAACCATATGAACTGCCATACCAAATTTCATCCAAATCGAATAAAGCGTTCTGTTATTATAAGCAAAAATTATTTTTTTCGGAGAACTTTGAAGCAGAGTACTGGCTAAATGGTACACTTTCCAGTAGAAGCAAGTTTAGTTAAATCGTCTTATTTTAGCCTCAGGAATCTGTGGTTAAGCCATGCCCTCTTATTTGGGAGACACCTGTATATCAGTGTGATCATTTTCACAAATAAAAATTAGTATACATACACGAATATGTATTATATCCTCTTTACTTTGAAATGGGCTAGACTAAGAATAATTGCCCGGGCCGATTTATTTCTCCAATCCGCCCCCTGTACACCAAATATTCTTGGTTTAAAAATATTTAACGCCTGACCACCCAAAATAACCAGTATTCCTACTTTCAAAACTTTCTCAAAAGAACTAAAGTCATACTTACTAAACAATAAATAAATAAATATATATAAATAAAATATAAATAAATAAATTTTACTCTATCAATGAATTCTTGGATAAGACTCAAGCTTCCAATTATCTCTGATAAGGACATAAACCTTTGAATGTGTCTAGAAATATACATGTTTAGAAATTATGCATTTATATAAATTGTTTTTTATTACATCATATAAAATTATGTAATAAGTTCATTATATGTATTTTATGTACTATTTATTATATTTGACGATTTCTACATATCAACTGTATTATAAACGGAAAAATAAATTTACTATTACTACTTCTATATTAAATCGGACACCTTTACAGTGTCGCAGGACGAGCTTACGCTATCTTTATTTTGCAAACTATTCAATATCATTTTAGGAAATTTGGTATCTAAGAGCCCGTTTCAACTAAAATATTTTCAAAGCAGTGGCACTCCAGGTAACCTGAAGTCGTACCTAACTTTCTTATTTTAAATGCTACATTTTTTTTTTACCGTTGGATTCAGCAGAAAAAACAACCCTTGGTCAGCCATGCAATTTAATTTTTTTTATTTTTTCTCTAAAAATGGAAACTTCTTTATCAGCCTATATTTCGAGAATAGAATTAAATTTCTGAAATACTTAAAACACGGTTTTATTAAGAAAGTTTTTTTTTTACACTAATTAACAATTTCTGAAAAACGTAATTTCCACGTAACCGTAAACTTAAAGTACACAAATTAAAAAAATAGAACTCAAGATTTTAAAGTAGGTCACCTCATTTTTATTATTTAAATGAATTCTTCGTTAAAAAGTAGGGGTAGCTTCTTTAGCTTGTCCTATAAAGTTGAGAGATTTTTAGTAAAATGGAAAATATGTAAATAAATGCAATGTACATATTTTCCATTTTACTAAAAATCTCTCAACTTTATAGGACAAGCTAAAGAAGCTACCCCTACTTTTTAACGAAGAATTCATTTAAATAATAAAAATGAGGTGACCTACTTTAAAATCTTGAGTTCTTTTTTTTTAATTTGTGAACTTTAAGTTTACGGTTACGTGGAAATTACGTTTTTCAGAAATTGTTAATTAGTGTAAAAAAAAACTTTCTTAATAAAACCGTGTTTTAAGTATTTCAGAAATTTAATTCTATTCTCGAAATATAGGCTGATAAAGAAGTTTCCATTTTTAGAGAAAAAATAAAAAAAATTAAATTGCATGGCTGACCAAGGGTTGTTTTTTCTGCTGAATCCAACGGTAAAAAAAAAATGTAGCATTTAAAATAAGAAAGTTAGGTACGACTTCAGGTTACCTGGAGTGCCACTGCTTTGAAAATATTTTAGTTGAAACGGGCTCTTAGATACCAAATTTCCTAAAATGATATTGAATAGTTTGCAAAATAAAGATAGCGTAAGCTCGTCCTGCGACACTGTAAAGGTGTCCGATTTAATATAGAAGTAGTAATAGTAAATTTATTTTTCCGTTTATAATACAGTTGATATGTAGAAATCGTCAAATATAATAAATAGTACATAAAATACATATAATGAACTTATTACATAATTTTATATGATGTAATAAAAAACAATTTATATAAATGCATAATTTCTAAACATGTATATTTCTAGACACATTCAAAGGTTTATGTCCTTATCAGAGATAATTGGAAGCTTGAGTCTTATCCAAGAATTCATTGATAGAGTAAAATTTATTTATTTATATTTTATTTATATATATTTATTTATTTATTGTTTAGTAAGTATGACTTTAGTTCTTTTGAGAAAGTTTTGAAAGTAGGAATACTGGTTATTTTGGGTGGTCAGGCGTTAAATATTTTTAAACCAAGAATATTTGGTGTACAGGGGGCGGATTGGAGAAATAAATCGGCCCGGGCAATTATTCTTAGTCTAGCCCATTTCAAAGTAAAGAGGATATAATACATATTCGTGTATGTATACTAATTTTTATTTGTGAAAATGATCACACTGATATACAGGTGTCTCCCAAATAAGAGGGCATGGCTTAACCACAGATTCCTGAGGCTAAAATAAGACGATTTAACTAAACTTGCTTCTACTGGAAAGTGTACCATTTAGCCAGTACTCTGCTTCAAAGTTCTCCGAAAAAAATAATTTTTGCTTATAATAACAGAACGCTTTATTCGATTTGGATGAAATTTGGTATGGCAGTTCATATGGTTCTATGTCATCTTTTAAGATTATACTTGTTATTATTAGTGAACCACTAGTGTATGAAACTTAGGTGTCCCAACATTGATCAGACCGTAACTATTTAATGGCCACGCCGATAATGTGAAATTATTTTTTTTTTTCGGAAAGATACATTCAATGGTAAACTTTTCTCTCTCTGTTTAATTTGTGATATCTGTTACAGTTCAGACAGAAAAAAATAAAATCTGAGTGTCTGCGCCGCTAAATTTTTAATATTTATTTTACCTAGCAGTCTGGCCAATTGCCATACATCTAATTTTTAATTACAGTAACGAGCTGTCAATCTTCTCATCTTGTTTAGGAGTAAACTAAAATATGTAATCGTCTTATTTATAATAATGGTAGTAAAATACTATTAGACCGAACAAACGGATGTTACTAATTTTAGAATATTGCGAAGGAAATTTTTGACAAACCATAAACAATTGTTATTGTCACTAAAAATGAGTTGTTTGACATTTGGATAGACTGATAGATTAAATATATTTAAAAAAATTCACGGTGCAGACACTCAGATTTTATTATTTTCTGTGTAAACCATAACAGATATCACAAATTATACAAAAAGTGAAAAGTTTACTATTGAATGTATCTTTCTGAAAAAAAAAGAATTTCACGTTATCGGCTTGGCCATTAAAAAGTTACGGTCTAATCAATGTTGGGATCCCTAAGTTTTATACACTAGTGGTTTACTAATAATAACAAGTATCATCTAACAGATGACTTATAACCATATGAACTGTCATACCAAATTTCATCTAAATCGAATAAAGCGTTCTGTTATTGTAAGTAAAATTAATTTTTTTTCGAAGAACTTTGAAGCAGAATACTGGCTAAATGGTACACTTTCTGGTAGAAGCAAGTTTAGTTAAATTGTCTTATTTTAGCCTCAGGAATATGTGGTTAAGCCATGTCCCTCTATTTGAGAGACACTTTATATATATATATATATATATATATATATATATATATATATATATATATATATATATATACAGTATGTCCCCGGATTGAGTTTACAAGAGGAAAAAAAATTTATTTTTGATTTTACGAAAAAATGCCAAGGGAAGAAAAATTTTTGCTTGAATTAAAACGCGTGTTTCAGTTATTAAAACTTTTAATTAATGTAAGGTTCTTTTATTATAACGTTTTTTTCGTATTTTGTCCTCCTATTAATACATTTATTACATTGAATCTAACATGATTTTAGTTAGCTTTGAAATATTGACAAATGATTATTAATTCTAATTTCAGAAAAAAAAAATCTGTTGTGGCCAGCACAAGACCTCTCGCCATTTCCATTTTATGTTATAAAAGTATTGTATTGCACTTCGCTATCGAGCCGTCGTTTTATAACAAAAAAATTACAAAACTTTACCCAAATACTGTTTTTTGTTGTATTTAACATGTCTTCTGCACACATACAAATCTAATTATATCTACTTCGTACATACAAATGTTAAAATCGGTTTATATGGACCTTACATCGTGCTTATTCACTTAAATCTCGATATGTAATTTTTAGCATGAATCCAATACCTCTCTTAGCGAGAGGGAAAAACGGCGAAAATCAAAATACTTTTAGTTTATTCAATTAACTCTTTTTATCTGAAATTAGAATTAATAATCATTTGTCAATATTTCAAAGCTAACTAAAATTATGTTAGATTCAATGTAATAACTGTATTATTAGGAGGACAAAATACGAAAAACGTTATAATAAAAGAACCTTACATTAATTAAAAGTTTTAATAACTGAAACATGCGTTTTAATTCAAGCAAAAATTTATCTTCCCTTGTCATTTTTTCGTAAAATCAAAAATAAAACTTTTTTTCCTTTTGTAAACTCAATCCGGGGACATACTGTATAATATATATATATATATATATATATATATATATATATATATTGTGTCGCCATCCAATTTAAGTAATTGTGTATGACGAAACACCAAGCACTTTACTTTGTTACCGGCCTAGGATGTCTCAATTGGCTTTGAAATTCAAATATACTGATGATACCAACGTAAAAAAACCCTATTATTTAATATTTGGAACGAAATGTATTTGCAATATAGCCAGGGCTAAAAAATGCATATTTATAATTTTTATTTGATAAGTCGAACTTAAAGTTACTCGAATTTTTTGATATCTCGAATCGAAAACTGAAATTAAGTCGAATAACCCCCTAGTTCTTTTTATTTTGTTTGAATTGTGAGATTTGAAACTGTACGAAAAATTTATAGGTGCAGGAAGAAACGTTTTGAGAACTCGAACTTTTTTTTTGGCATATTCAATTTCGTGTTATCGAGGTTCCATAAAAAAATAACATGTTTTTCAAATATTAATATTAATAATTGTTGAAAATTTACATTTTTAAATTATTAAAAAATATTCTATGACTACATTATTTAATTGAAGGAGACCAACCGGCCTTTTGGTCCACTCGGCCCTTCGGGATTTGCCCGATCGTCCGATAGGACAATTATTGGCCCCTGTTGGTGTATTCATTGTCAAAGTGTTTTTAGTATAAGGAAGTCTGAAAGAGTCCTTTTGACGGGTTTAAAGTTATATATGTAAGTTAATGTCACTTCTGCCTAAACTGGAACCGCTACCATCATGGTAAATACCAATGATTGTCAGCCCCTACGCCTAATTTACAAATATATAAAGAGAATTAAAAAATACTTATACGTATTATAACGGTACTACCTACGACCTACACAAAACTTGATACACAATAGAATGACAGTTTGTAAACATCCCCTTGTGACGTCACGCCTAGTGCTAAAAATGGCAGGAAAAGTTAATTTGAATATGTTTTAATTCTACAGCTGTATTAGAAATATAATTAGAATTCCAGAAATATAATCTTAATTTTTTGTTTATTCAACTGTTTAACTATAACATAAAATTGGTATGCCTAAACATGAGGATATATTTAGATGTTTTACTTTAGTTATTTATAACAATAATAATTTCAAATAGGTACAAAATATAAGAAATCATAAAATATGTACATAGCAATTATTATACATTCACATTCTTTCTTCCAAATTAATGTCAACTGAGGGTTAACATTGATGTCAGCTCCACCTTACCTTTACTCAGAGCTTTCCAACCTTTTTATTAACGCTTCACACATATGACTGCATAAAAAAAAGTGTGCCACCCCAGCTAGCCTATTCATCCGCCTCCCAAACTATTATTTTCTTATTGTTTTTCTCTCATCAAGAAATAAATAAAAAAATTAAGCCAGTGAAAATATTCCATTGTAGTATTGACGAAAAATCTTCACTTGTTACCCACTAAAAATATTCGGTGCAATATTTGATTTGGACAAGCATACCCTTATTTCTTCATTTTCGTTTTAATATTTGTGTTTGCAAAAAAACCTTCTTCGCTAATTTGTGTCGTGGAAAACTGCAATAATAATATCTACCGATTTTTTAAAAATTCTAGATTAGATAATCGTATACAGAGAAAATCCAAGGTTAATTTATAGTATTTCTTTAAAGTTTGTATCCTAATGCCCAAGTTTGCAAAATTATATCTTTTTTAAAAACTGCAAACATTTCTTTTTAAAACAAAGTGATTTCTGATTCACTGATTTTTTGAAATGCTGAAAAATACCCCTATTTTTTTGTAAACCCTGAATACAAATAATAATTTAGTAATTTCAGATATAATGATACAGTTTTTTTGATGTTGATTTTTGTTACTTTTCTTTGAGAAACAAAAATTTAGCAAAACTAATTTTTTGAACGCTGACACCCCAGTTGGAAAGCACTGCCTTAATTCACTGAAAATGTCGCGAAATTGTATATACGTGCTCTGTTTGTGATCTCAAATATTTTTAATACTAGGTTAATTTATCAAACACATGTGTTATTTTTTTATTATCATAAAAATATCTCTGTTACATTCTTTTAACATTTGTTTTATCCTCTGTAATCAAAATTCAAAAATTATTCAACATGTAACATTTTTTTCCAGCCTGACTTAACTTCTAATTTTCAAACAGTGCCTATCCAATATAATTACGACGGTTTTTTAATCAAAAGAGTTGTGACCAGAACAAAAAATGTAAAAATTACAACTCGTTGTATTTTACACATGGAACCTTCAACATGTACGACACCGTGGTATCATCAAGTATTAAGTTCATCTCAAGAGAAACAATTTGATCATAAAACAACGCCACCACCTTCTTCTCCTACTCTCGCTAAATCCCCAACAGAAGGCACCACAAGTCAACTGGATAGTGAAATAAATAATAGTACAAGAGGTGTGGAAGATATCAATCTAGACGAAATTTTGGATTACGTCATGGGAGACAAAGAAAAGGTAAGTATATTTTATATATTAGAATAATATTCCTAAGGTTATTGAATATTTTATAATGATAATGTTGGTATAAGTAAAATATTAATTATTCACATTTCTTATCTCATGTCTAGTTCGGATTATGATATAAATGCAACAAACATTATATAATTTTTAAGACCTATTTATTAGGACCTGAATAAAAAATAAATACCAAAGAACACGTAAACAATTATTAAAATCAATTTTTGGTGTCGCTAGTCATTTTCATTGTTGTGATCAGATTTACGTTGTTATAATGAGATTTTTGTTATAACCAAGCATAGTTTTTACTGAAAATTAAGATATTTGCAATAGAGCTTTATTTTATTTATTTGTTACGACACTGTAGCTCTTAATACATTTACATGGAGATTCAAATTTAGTCAAATCGAAAAGTGTGTATTGTTGCTTCGATAAAGGGTTTACTTAAAACGTTACTAGTTACTTTTCAATTATGATATATTCATTTCAAGAAACAAACACAAACAATTATTATAATCCTTTACCGAGCCATATACGTGCACCACCAGTAATTTTCAATGTAGTAATCAGATTTATAATGTTTATAATTAAGTCTTATTGTTATATTCTGACATATTTATTGTATAAACAAGCATAATTTTTACTTAATGTTGAGGAATTTGCAATATGTCTTTATCTATTATAACATCTTTAGCTCTAATACATATACAAGCAGATTAGAATTTAATCAAACCTAAAAGTTTGTATTGTTTTTCGATAGAGGGTTGTATGAATATTTTGCTTAAAACACGAAAGATATTATTTACTTTTCAATTATAATATATTTAATTCAACAAGAAAACACAAACAATTATTATAATCATTTACTGAGTCATATATGTATACCACCAGTAATTTTCATTGTAGTAATCAGATTTATAATGTTTATAATTAAGTCTTATTGTTATATTCTAACATATTTATTGTTATAATCAAGCATAATTTTTACTTAATATTGAGGAATTTGCAATATGTCTTTATATATTAGGTCATCTTTAGTTCTAATACATATACAAGCAGATTAGAATTTAATTTACTAGTCATTTTCATTGTTGTGATCAGATTTATTTTGTTATAATGAGACTTTTGTTATAATCAAGCATAGTTTCTACTGAAAATTAAGAAATTTGCAATAGGTCTTTATTTTATTTATTTATTACGACACTGTAGCTCATCTACATTTACATGTAGATTAGAATTTAGTCAAATCGAAAAGATTGTATTGTTTCTTCGATAAAGTGTTTACTTAAAACACGAAAGTTACTAGTTACTTTTCAGTTATGATATTCATTTCAAAAAACAAACACAAACAATTATTATAATCATATACCGAGCGAGCCATCTATATATACCACCAGTAATTTTCATTGTAGTAATCAGATTTGCATTGTTTATAATTAAGTCTTATTGCTATATTCTTATATATTTATTGTTATAATCAAGCATAATTATTACTTAATATTGACGAATTTGCAATATTTCTTTATTTATTAAGTCATCCTTAGCTCTGATACCTACGCATGGAGATTATAATTTAATCAAATAGAAAAGTTGGTATTGTTCTTTCGATAAAAGGTTATGTGGATATTTTACTTTCAAGACGAAAGTTGCAGTTACTTTTCTATTATAAAATATTTAATATTACCACATTTTACACGCAAAAAAAACAAATAATGAAAAGTATATACTTTGGAATTAAAATTTACAATACATAAATATAAAAAATTAAAAATATTAAATTTGATCAAGGGAAATACATACATAGGTATATGAAAGGATCCAATTTATTTGTACATTAAAAAGAGTACATTGACAATAAAATAGGACTAAACAACAATAAAAAAAAAATAGTAGGTATGCACATTTGCAGAAAAATTGTACGCTAAAATAATAATTTAAGCAATTAAATAAAATTGAAACGTTGTATAAATAACACTATACATTAATATAGGGTAGTTGCATGCTAGGAAATATTTCTTCTAACGACAAAAATGTAAGAGAACAAATATAATACTTTTTATTTTTTTTATTCATATTTTTCTAAATAAATTTTAACATAACTTAACATAAGAGCATGGCCGATTTAAGGACCCAGAGCACCATGTAATTTACAAAGTACGCAATCCGTGAACTCGGAACACAGTAGTACTATTCCCTTCTTTAGATTTCCCTATTGATTATTTCATAGAACAATAAACGTTTTGATGTATATCTGACAAAATTATTGTACAATCTTTTTGAAACAGTAAATTTTATTTTATTTAAATTCTAAATATGTATATCAATAAAATTGCTATTGGTTTTCTATTTTGCAGGATCAGAAATATTTAAAAGTAAATTTATTAATTTACTATTTTTAGATATTTTGTCATCAATTCGGTTAAAGTCGGGTGAGATGGCGCAATGGGTAAAATGTCGCAGGCGAACTATTTCTAAACTATAAGTACAAATGGCATGCAAGGGATGTGCAGTGACTTTTGTGTTAGTAGGGTATTGTTACAAACATTTCCCGTGTATTTTAAAAATAAGGGATGTTATTTCATTTTTATTATTTTTCTATGCCTTAAATATTTTCATGCATGTATTGAATGTTTTGACTAAAATTATAATGAGTTAATTTTTACAGATTTTATTGGAACATGAAGGAGTAAAATATGTAAAGTAGTATTCTAACCTACAAATCCTTTATTTTGTCGAAGATTCGTGATTGTCAACATGTGCGCCATCTCTCCCTCAATGATCGGGAGAGTTGGCATATGGGGGAGATTGCACACAATTTTGTTGCTATTAATAATATGTATTATTCTCTTTTCGCGTTATAAATGAAAAGGGAATTATAGAAGAGAAGTATGGACTGAAAATGACATTTTCACCCATTGATGATGTAAAATAAACAAATTCGGTGTAAATGAAGCATCCAAATATAAAAATTACTTGTATTACATTATAAAGACGACAGCGTTATTCAAATAATGCAAACGGAAGTGTGGCCTAATGTACTTGTTTGGAATGTAAAATTAAGTAAAATTAGTAAAACATAAAAAAAATTATATGGTGCGCCAACTCCCCTATACATGTCGGGTGAGATGTTTTTTTTTTTCACAGAAAATATATATATATTTTTTTTAGATATATTAATATTGCATAATTTAAGTTTTGCTAACAATATGATATTAATACAGGGTGCCCACTATGTATGGAATATAGTATATATCTCGGTAGGTAAATAAAGATTGTATACAATTTTCTTTTATATAAATGTTGTTTAACATTTTATTTCCCATAATAAGGCAGCATTCAGTTGTTTTTATTTCAGAAAACAAACAAGTGACGAACAACAATTGAACTTTTTTAAATAGCAATGTACCCTTTCATTAGGCACATTTGAGAGAGATATTTTTTCTCTTTTCGATGACGTAATATGTTAGTACCTTTATGAAAAAAATTTTTCAAAAAAATTTAAAAACTCTTTATTAAGTAATTACATCAATAACATTAATCTAGATATCCGAGATCTCTTTCATTTGTCTTAACAATTGATTGTAGGCCAGTAAATGTGACAGAATCTTGCGTATGTCAATAAGTTGGTACATCGAAAATTAAAAATGGTTCATTTAACAGAATCTGAACTCACAGAAATTTTAATTATGGTCGGTTATGGGGATCGCAAACGAACACAAGTAGAATAGAAGTATGTGAAATTTTTAATAAGCGTCATCCAAATCGAGAACCAATCAACCAATAAGTAGTTAGCAAGACTTTGAAACGGTTTACGGACACTGGATACGTTAAAGATCTGCCGAAGACTGGTCCGCAAAAATCTGCGGCAAATGAAGATAAAAAGCTCGATGTTTTCATAGAAATCGAAAAAAATCCACACTTTACAACTTGTCAGTTATGTTCAAACCATACCGTAAGTAAAAGTTCAATACACAAAATATTACATTCAGAAAAATTATATCCGTACAAACCGATTTTATTGCAAGAATTATCCGAAGATGACTATGATCGACGTGTTGAATTGTGTGATGTTATGATGGAGCGATTCAACAACAATCCAAATTTTCTCAATAATATTATTTTTCTGACGAGGCTACATTTACTTTGAATGGAAATGTAAATAGGCATAATTGTCGATATTGGGCCGCTACAAATCCCCATTGGATGATCCAAAATCATACCCAAACACTACAAAAATGAAACGTTTGTGCAGATCACATAATTGGAAATTGGACCTTTCTTTATTCGTGGTACTCTAACTGGTAAGCGTTATTTGCAATTGTTGCAACAGCAAATTATCCCAGCTTGCCAAGAAAATCTTGACGATCATGGGGCACCGCCCCAGTATCATTAGATGTACGTCGATATTTAGATGCGGTTGGATAGACAGAAGAGGTCCGCGGAGTAGCCTCCTCGATCTCCGGATCTAGCACCTTGTGATTTCTTCTTATGGGGATATTTAAAATCAAAAGTGTATAGTACAAACCCACCTCAGAATCTGGACGAATTAGAGCAACGAATACAAGAAGAAGCTTCAACAATTTCTCCCAGAATGCTCAGAAATTCTTTTCAAGCTTTTCGTGATAGGTTAGGCCACTGCCTTGCAGTTAATGGCGAACATTGTGAACACTTATTGCGATGAAAACCATTTTATTGCTAATTTCGTTTTGTTTTCAAGGTTTAATAAGAAACGTACACGTTCTTTTGTTTTATTTTGATGTAGAATATCTAGATTAATGTTATTGATGTAATTAACTTAATAAAGAGTTTTTAATTTTTTTTTTTTTTAATTTTCTTGTATAAGGGTACTAACATGTTACGTCATCGAAAAGGGAAAAAATCTCTATCAAATAAGCCTAATGAAAGGGTTCGTTGCTATTTAAAAAAAATTCAATTGTTTTTCGTTACTCATTTGTTTTCTGAAAAAAAAACAACTGAATGCTGCCTTATTATGGGAAATAAAATGATAAATAACTTTTATAGAAAAAAAAAAATTATACAGTCGTTATTTCCCGAGATATATATTATATTCCATAAATAGTGGGCACCCTGTATAAGCAAAGTTTACTGTATGATTTTTTTGACAGGTTTGTATATATAAATAAACATTTGGAGTAGGTACAAAAAAGGTGCGCCATCTCTGCCGACTTTACCCTATGTTTAGTTAGTTTTCCATTTCTTCTATATATGTATTTAATAACTCTTTTGATTATTATCACGTAATATTGGCGGTTTTAGCTCTAATAATAGTTGATTGTTAGAACTATTTTCTACTTCTTAATTTTGACAAGATGTTGATGGTTCTTGCTTCTCATTTTGACCTTTAGATTTTTGAAAAAAATATTGATGATTGGAATTCTATTGTTCTCATGGAATAAGGCTTTTATTTTGCTTAGTGCCTAGTTTATCATTAAAACTGAAAATTATTCTCACGAAATAAAGTAACAAATTATTTTGAAAGCTGTTTTCAGAACTCATTATAAATAAAATTAAACAATATTATTAAGATAATATTATTTTTATATAAATTATGTTTTATAATTTTAACAGGTAATATGTTATTAAATTTATTCCCAATGTTATTTCACTACCATGGCTAACACTATAAAGAAGCAAATTTTATAAAATTTAAAACTGAATTTGCTTGGTTACGAAACGTGCAAAATGAAATTATTGAATTAAATGTAGAATTTGATTCTGTATAATATTTATGTGAAACATTATTATCTAAAATTAACAGGCCACTTATTATACAAAGAAAAACTGTTTTTCCATGTTAATCGCAATCGTCTTTGGCCCGCTTTTCGTGTTACACCCGATATAAATTCTAGAGGGAATAATAGTCATCATTCTCTCTTAAGGCTGTTTTATGCAACTTTTCATAAGGAATAAAACAAAATAAAATGAGATAAAACATAAACACAAGTTACATAAACATAAAATCTCCAAATTTTATTGTTTATGTCTTATCCTTATGTTATATTAAAATGTCACTAATTTCACAATGAAACATGGAAACATGTGACATTGTTTTCGACTTATATTCTTCATTATTACTTATAATGTAAAGGTAAGTAGAAATGTACCGGAGTACAATATTTTTTTAAAAGAGTAGTATTCGTGATTATATTTTACACGCTAAAGAAATATATCTTTACTGTAATTGGTTAAAACTTATGATTTACATTAATTGCATAAACTGTCTTTAGTGCTATGTTTTATGTTTATCTTTATGAAAACATGGAAAGTTGCATAAACCAACCTTTATGTACCAATCGGAATACCTTTAATAAAATAAATATGCAATTTTGACATTTCGAAATGGCATCTCTCCATCTCTATAGTTACAGCGTAAAACTTTGCAAGTTAAAGTCATTTTAATAATTTAATGAAAATATAGGTCATACAGATTATTTAGTTTGGGATTATGAAACGAATACTCCCAGAAGTATAGTATACAACTCATTTATACCGGGTGTAACACGAAAAGCGGGACATGTCATTGGCGTTTAACATGGGAAAGCAGTTTTTGCTTTCGTAAAAGTGGGCTACTCCTTTTAGACAATAATAATTAAAATTTCATAAAAATTATTTTTATACATGGTGATGGTATTGAAATAAAATCGCAAACAAAAATGTAATGGCATTTTACCTGTCAGAAAGGCTCTGTTTGGGTCTTGAGTCATCATTATTGAATATGAGTGATATTCACACGTAGAAGAAAATTAACAAATCATTAAGTACATAATATTATTTTGATGCAAATTATATTTTTTAATTTTTAGCAGGTAAAATGTCATTACATTTGTTTGCAATTTTATATCACTACCATGACCACAGCTAACACTATAAAGAAAGAACTTTTATCAAATTTTAAATTGAATTTGCTTGGTTATGAAATGCTCAAAATAGAATCTGATTATTGAATTAAATTCAGAATTTAATTCTACTGTTGTAGTGGTATTCAAACTAGGGGTTGCGACCCCAAATAGGGGCGTACGAAAGAAATGGCGAAGAAGTGTTGTTTTCTCAAATTTGTTAGATTCTAATAATTAAAACAATAAATTTAATTTTAAATTCGTTAAAAATACGTTTTCCAATAATTAACACGACCTGTATTTAGTTTAAACTACGTAAGTAGTAAGAAGTGTAAAAACTTTTTCGACGTTGTATTTATGGCCATGTCTGTTGTTTGATGCTTGTCTGGGAATGCTCTGGTAAGTAGTACATGACAATTATGAAATGTTATTGTTATTTAAAAAAAATCTTACTATTGTATTATAGATGTGTTGTGTAATTTTTTTTAAAAATGATCCTTGGCTGATGATGGAAGTTTTCCAGCTTTCGAAACGTTCCAAACATTGAATATGATTTTATGAAAAATAGAAATGTTCTTTATTTTCCCCACCTCGAGAAGGTGGTAATCTTTCTTGTTATTTAAATTAATTGTACAACGAGGTATTTCAAAAACTACAAACTGTATCAATAGAAAGATAAAAAATTACTGCATGAAGTGGCACCAAATACATGTAAATTATGAAATATTTTGCTCCCATAAACTAATTATTAAATTTATTTAATTTTGTATTAATAGCAATAGCCATGGAACTTTTGAACAAAATTATAAAAAAATGTTGGACATTTTATGTTAGAATTTTTTATTTATGATTTTTTTGTGATATTTTTTGTTTGTCGTCTCGCGACGGCTCACTTTTTTACACGGTATTTTAAGAGGACGGCAAAATCCGGGTTCGCTCGACCGTGCAAAATTAGTATGTATTTTTGGAGGTCCCTATAATATAGAGAATGAAATTTACTCCAGCTTGACACTAATTATTTCCGCAATAAACCTCTTGTCGACTGGCCTGTTAATAAAAAAAACAAGTTTAGGTCTATAATGGTAGAAGACCGATTAAATTATTTATCAATATTGGGAATAGAAAATGATATTACCAAATCGTTATCATATGGTGAAATAATTAATATGCAGTCATTAAATGTCGGAAAAGGAACATAATATACAATAATTAACAATAAAATATACATTTTTACATAGGGTGAATACTAGAAACCGCACATAAGCATTTAATGTGTGAAAACAGTTTTCTCAAATAGTATCTGTCTCGAAAAACATTGCGTAGTGGTTCATAGACAAAGATTTAGAAAACAACATTAAGATGGATTTATAACTAACAGAGAACATGGGACATAATAGGCTATTCCACGATATTTTTTTTATTTTTTTTATCTTGAACTACATAAGTATGTAAGACAATATGTGAAAATCCGAGTTTAAAATTCCTCCAAATAAGCGAGATATTGAAGTATGAATTATAAATTTCATTTGTGACGTAGGTAATGTGGGGTATACCAGAAGGTAAACAAACAATGGTTCAGAGACTTACGAAAAAATGTTGAGCAAATTACAAAATAATGTATATTTGAATTGTAATATTATATTTTATTATTAGGGAAAGAAAATATATTATTGCAATTAATTTATTTTACTTTTTTTCTTATTTTACAAAAACATTTTGACATTCTCGAAGTTGGTAGCGCACAGCGCATGGTTGGTGACTCACGATTTCAAACAAATTTCAAAGGAGTGCGGCAGATAGATCAACGAACATGCAAAGACAAGAAAATCACCCGAACAGCATCCGAACATATCCGACACACCCGAATAATTATATTCTTAGTTGTAGCGAAGTGAGAGCAGAGCTCCATACAGTCGGTGTTCAAACTTAAATCCTATTTGCTTAAACGCCCGTCCACATGTCTTACGTCATCAAAAGTAGAACTCCCCGTATTTTTTAGAGGGAGTAATTAAAAAAAATAGTTGGTATTTTTCTTATCGTTTAACTGTTATCTTTCATATTTTTGATAAACTTTTACTCTTTTCGATTAAGTGGAATAGCCTATTTAGCACAGATTAATTTAGCATAGAAAATATAAAATTTGTCATGGGGTTTTATAATGTCACACAAAACCTAGTGAAAATAAGAAGTAAAATAAGAAGTACCTATCATTTTGAAATAATAAGAATAATAAGTAGAAAAACATATGTTTGTATTTGACAGTGATATTTTTATAAATTTTGTCAGATTAAATTTATACAAAAAGTTTGATGTCTTCCATTTTAACCAACAAACGTGTTTTACCCTCGTAGAAGTATTTACAAATATTTATTCGAACTACCACGAAATGTTACGAAGATGCACGAGAAACATAGGGTGCACAGCACAGGCATAGAAAACTGAATATTGGTCAATTCTTATGCTGTGCTTAACTTCTAAACACTACTTTTTTAATTCTATTATTTTTGTTCTTGCATGTTTTGGGCTGATTCTGTATATATCATAACGTCATCTGCGAATCCTAAGTTTGTTAATTTTTTTCCATTAATCATGAGACCCTTTTTATTTTCCCAATTTTATTTTTTCATTGCGAATTGTAAAATGCTTTTAAATATGTCAGGTGCCAGAGGATCTCCCTCTTTAATCCTTTTTTTAATTGGGAATGGATTACCCAGTTTTCTAGTTTTATCTGACCAGTACAGTCTTTATAAATATTTTCTATTATTTGTATATATTTGGCATCTACGTTTGCATCTTCAGTTTGATATATGAGTGTTTTACAGAATCGAAAGATTTGAAGAAGTCTATAAAAGCTATACATACTTTAATGTCATATTTTATTTTTTGCTTTTTCTATTAGTTGATTGATTGTGTGTAAATGAGGTATTGTGGACACATTATTCCTAAATCCAGCTTGTTCTTCAGGTTGGTATACTTCTAATTTGTTTTTTATTCTTAATTATATGATTTTTGTAAAGATCGTTTAGATTGTCGGTATTAAAGTTATGGGGCTATAGTTAATGTTATTTCTGTCGCAACAAGATGATATGCGATTTTTTCCACTGTTGCGGTAATTCTTGGGAAAATATGATTTTGTTAAATAATATTTGTAGCTGTTCTTCTTTTCCCGCTTTTATCAGTTTGTTTGTGATGTCTTCGCCTGGAGTTTTGTTTGGTTTTAATGAATTGTTTGCGTTTTCTATTTGTTTTCTAATTGTTTCCCGTATTCTTGTGGTGTATCAGCTGAGTATAGTTCTTTATAGAAGGATGTTGCTTTATCCAGAATTATTTTGCGGTTATAGGTGGCGTTTGCGGAGTTTCCTACACTGAGAATCCAGTTCGCGTCTTTGTATATTTTCTTTTGTAGTTTCTTTGTTGAAAAGTTAGTGTCTATTAGTGTTTATTAAATCGTTTACCACTTTTACTTAATTTTTAATCTCTTCTTATGTATTTGCGAACTAGTTTCCTTGTTTCTGTAAGTGCGATTTTTTCGTGGGCTGTTTTATGTTTTACTCTTTCTAATTTTATTCTTTCAATTATTATTACTTGAGTGACTATTTGGAATTTTGATGTTGTTCCCTTTTTGTTAAAATTTAGTACTGCTGTAGATTTTGTAATAAATTCCTCTAATAAGTCATAGTAGTTGTACGTCGAGTGTTTGGTCGTCATTTTCCAAGGTATTTGGTTAGTTTATCTTTGTACAGGTATTTTTGTTCCGTTGTTGTTGGCTTTCTAGGTGTTGTATTATAATGTTGTTTCTTTTGTTTTATGTTTTTAAGTCTTAGCGTTAACCTTACTAACCTATGGTCACTTGCGAATTCGAAATTGTTTAGAACTTCTAGATTTGTGGCTTGTGTAGAATTTTTTATGAGAATAAAATCAATTTCGTTTTTGTATCTAGCCGGTGATACCCAAATTCACTTACGGTGTGCTGGTTTGGAGAAATATGAATTAGTGAATTTTAGCTGATGTTTAGAAGCGAATTGAGTTAATAAATCATCTCTTTCGTTTCGAACGCCGTAGTGTGAGGTACCTAGTATTGATTCTTTACCAGGTAGTCTGCAGCCTATTTTGGAGTTGAAGTAGCCTAATATTATTATTTCTTTTCCTTTCTTTGTTGCTGGATTGTTTAGTATATTTTCTAAGGTTTCATAGAATTGCGTTATCTCTTCATTTGATAATTTGCTAGTTGGTGCACGTACTTGAATTATCTGAAGTATAAGGTTTTTGTTCACTTTTAATTCAAGTATGGCTATCCTTTCATTGATCGGGTGGAACTGGACTATTGAATCTTTCCAATGCAAAATCCCACTCCAGAGTTCCCGCATTTTGTTTTACCGTGCATGAGAAGTAGGCCCAATTTTTATTAGTAATTAATTATAGATATAAGAAGAAACTTCGCCTATGACATCCCATTTTATTTTACTTAATGCATGTTTTAGTTCTTCTAATCTATCTTCTTTTTTTAGAGTTTCTGTATTCAATGTACATAAGTGGAATTTTGTTTGTTGAATATTTTGGGGAGTTATGGTCTTTTTCTCTCGTGGTGATCAGTTATGGTGAGAGAGTTTATTTGGTGCTGTTCTTCTCTTTATTTGACTCTTCTTGTTTAATATATCTTGGACTTTGTTCGTTGCTAATGTTATTTTAGAGGCAGGCCGTTGTAACTCTAGTTGCTATTTTCTTACCGTGTTGAAGAAGTTTGTATTAGAACTTATGGAGCTTTCTGAGGCAATTTGATTTGGATTTTCTTTCTGTATGTATTGGAGTAAGTTGTCATGCATTTTTTCACTTCTGCCTTGTTTAGAAATGTTGGGTGTACTTTTTCTACTGCTGTTTATAATTTTTTGTTCCTTATGTTTTATGACCGCCTTATGAGTTTCTGTGACTTCGTCCGCAGAGAGTTGGCGTTTTTTGTTTTCCGAAGGTTCAATTTGGATTTCTTTATCTATAATTTCTTTGCCGTTGACATAAAGTTTGTTGTATTTTGTTATTGCGTAACATCCTTTCATGATCGGGATGATCTTCTTTCTCTTCTCCATAATTTCTTTGGGGAGATCTTCTAATATATAAATTTAGGAATCTTTTAATTTTCCTCTGCTGTTCAGTATATCCAGTGATTTCCTAAGTGCAAGGAAGCGTACTTTTATAAGACGAGGTTTATTTTTTGTTTTGGGGCCCAATCTCTTAACAAAGTCTATTTCAGTTCCTTCTGGCTTTTTCATCATGGTAGTGTTAAAGAAATTTATGACAAGATCTTCCAGTTCTTTTCTGTTTTTTTTCGGATTCACTTAAATCATGGATTATTAGGTTACGTTGACGGTACTCTTTTATTTGTTCGGCTAATCTCTTTTCATGTAAAAGTAGCAGTTTTTCGTGTGTTTGACACTTTTCTTCGTTATTCCTATTAGCTAGCTTCAGGTTCTCTCTGAGTTCCTGTATTTTCTCTTGTAGGTTAAATTGTAGACTTTGAATTGCGTCTAATATTCCTTTTTTGTCTCACATCGTTGTTACGCCTGAAATTCAACTGAAGTGGGATATTTCGGTGCACTGCTGGTGGTAGCCACACAGGTGTTTTATGGTTTACAGTCTAATGGACAGATGTCACTGCTGGTCATCATGAAATACCGGATGATATTTTATAACCTTGCAATTTCTAGTTAAGGTTATATTTATATTTTTACAATTACCAAAAGGATACAAAATATTTTCTGTTGATAATATTTTTTGTATTTCTTTATTTTTTGGGCTTGCTGTTCACACCAATTTTGTACTGTAATTTATCACTTTACTTCTACAAAACGGACAATTGCTACGCTTGTTTTTAACGACCACGCCTCACCACAAATCATGAATCATCATGAATAATATTGCTACTAATAAACCGAAATTTTTTGAAATTCCTTTTCAAAATTGTGAAGGAACCAAAAACATAATAAAATATGTAAAAACAGTTTTATATGCAAATTTTAATTTTGTACAACTTCGTATTCTACTGTTTTTGCCATATAATGAGTAGGAGGGCAGGAAATTTCATAAAACTATAACCTCATATTAAATTCCTATGTTCACCCTTAACCCCCACCATCCTGTATATCCCACTTATGTATATCGTAAATAACTATTATGTAATGTTTTGCAAAATTTTTGTAGAAATATGTTTTTCTTATTTAAATCTGACTATTATCAGCTTACTTTAAAATTTAAATAAATGTACTCGAAGCTACAAGCCCGCCCCGTCCCACATCAATGAGGTCATAACACATTTTTTAATTTATTAATTTTTTTCAAAAAGTACACTTTAAACTACTTACGTAAATATATATTTTATATAAAATATGTTTCTAGATTTGCAGAAACATATTTTTAATGTTTAAATAAAATTTCAAATGACGTCACAATTTTGTGATCTTGTAGCCACAGGACAAAGTTCGACTGCCATGCTGTGCTTGTAGTTTCTCCCGTGCAGTATGTACAAAATTATGACGTCACAAACTTAGACTCAGAATGTTTATAAAGAAAATCGTGAATCAAAAATATAATAATATTAAATATTTTTCATATGCATAATATTAGGTAAATTATTCAATAATGAAAAAAATCAATATTTTTTATGACCCCATTTCATTTTATTTAGTTAATATAAGATACAAATAATAACTAAAGTAAATTATCGCCATTTTTTTAATAATATTG
This sequence comes from Ophonus ardosiacus, assembly GCA_943142095.1. Lineage (NCBI taxonomy): Eukaryota > Metazoa > Arthropoda > Insecta > Coleoptera > Carabidae > Ophonus > Ophonus ardosiacus. The sequence continues at coordinate 26,439,856 of OW964833.1, read as the reverse complement.
CAGATATTTTGTCATTGTAATGAGACAGCAAGTTTTCTAAAACTATTTTATTTTTAATGTGAAATGAAATAATGCCTAGTTATACCAACAATTCAAGGAAAACTGAAAAATATTTGAACGAATTTAAGTCGTAAGGTTGTTAGGTTTTATTAAATAAAATGTTCAAAAAAAATTACAGTTGTAATTACAATAAAAACGATGTAAGCCAATATTGATAAATAATCTGAAATTAATACTCGTATATCGATTTGTTTAACAAATTAATTTAAATTATTATGATATAATGTTGAAAATCTCCGATTTAAATAAAAAGTAAAGATTTATATAATTATTACTGCAAATTCTATTAGTTAAGTCATGATAAAGGGAAGTTTTTAAAAGTATGCCAAATGAAGCGAGACGAGGCTCATATAATGCTAAGGGTCGTTATGTCAACGTCATCAATTTGGGGTCGCATTACTAAAAAGTTTGAATACCACTGCTGTACAAGGTTGATTTGAAGCATTATTGTTTAAAATTAATGAGCCTCTTTTGCGCAACGGAAAACTGTTAATCGCCTACAGGCCCGTGGAGTGCCATTACGGGCCCTGAGGCAAAATCAAACTACCCCCCCCCCCCCCCCTTCTCATGTAAAATATTTTCAATATTTTATTCATCAAGGTAACATAAAATAAAAACAAAATATTCATTGCCTATGATTATCAAAAACTAAATAAAAATTATTACCAGAAAGAATTATACCTGTACTTAAACAAATTGAGTTTTTTTTACCTAATTTTGTTATTTTATATTTTTTTTTTATAATAAAAGATTTTAGCAGTACAAAAACTTATATAAAAGTGGTAGCGCCGGGCCCTGGGGTTCTTACCCCGTCTGCCCCCCCCCCCCCCCCCTCCTCAGGCCTGATCGCCTATAGCTCGCTTTTCGGGTTACACCTGCTATAAAAGCATACACTGAAGTACAAATATAAATATTTATTAGATACATCATTTTATCATTCAAAATGAGGTATGTGACAAATTTTTTAAATTCATCTAATTATAGAGTTAAAAACAATACACTTATTTTTTAAAATTTGTTAAATATTAATAGACTTACAAAAAGTCACTTCTGCAACGGCACCATGACTTCATCTGTGCTAAGTAATAGAAACAATGAGGGCGAAAGAGGTGGGTACAGATCTTTTCCTGTCGCTCTCTTTGTATAAATTACGTCACGATGACGTCACAGTAGTTTTCATGCTGTTTTTTATCAAATTCTATTAATATCTAACAATTTAAAAAAATCGAATATTGTATTTTAACTATATAAATAAAATAAGTATTAACATTTTCCCTTAATTTTCTCAAGGTCACATACGCCATTAGTGCAGAAAACTTTTAATTTCTAATTTTATGATTTATTTTAGACAACTTCCAACTCAGATTATTCTGTACCACCCATGCTTTTGGAAGATGACACTACTAGTAGCTTTGATTCGGATATTGAAGTATCGCACAATATAATACATGATATCCATCTACATTACTACTTAATGATAGCCAACCGTTCTTTATGGCCTTTGAAGCGATATACTTTTACATATGAGAAAATAACTGACAGCGTTTTTGACTGTTTAAGTCCTATTAACAGCGATACCAACCCTACGTATACTAGAGCCTTCCATACGATGTGCCACTCATTTGAAGTTTACACTTCATATAGACATGGTCTATTCTACCAAAATTTGGCGCAAAGTAACGCTGCAGATCAGCAAGTTCAAAATACCAACATGCCGTATGGAGATCAAAGGATGACTTACTACAGGTAAGAAACTACCTAATTAATGGTTAATTCTGTCCTAAAACAAAAGCACTTATTATTTTTTATTTTATGGTTATGGACAATCGGCAATACTGAATATGCGTACAAATAATGCGCATCATTCATCTCGTAGGGATTTTCCCGGTCCGACGGTATTTTGTCGGATGTACAGATGTCTCATTTTCGATGTTTTTTTAGGGTATCTCGGGAAATATTACTGATAGAGCAAAATCGTTTACACATTCCAGGGTCAACTTTTTGAGAAAAGTTTAATAGTCACCACAGGAATTTTCGATCTTCTTTTGTTTCTGAGCTACAGGTAAAAACTTGTTTTTTGCTCATTTCGAAAATATCTCAGAACTTATGGTAGTTAGAGAAGAATAGTTTTAACAAATTTTGAACCGTTTTTTAGGTAAAATAAAATGGCGTAATTAGATTTTTTGAAAACTTCATAATTCTCGAGATATAACACAAACTTATGATTTTTTAAATAGCAACCTATGTTGAAAATAGTCTTATATTTTTGCATATTTTATAAGCTTTTCAACTATATATAACAAGTCTACATTCTTTTGTTTTACACATGAATGAAAGATGATTTATTAATTTTTTGGGGTGAAAAAATTAAAAATTATTAAGAAACAAATTAAAAAATTTATAATAGTTCATCATTTGTTCATTTTGTTTCTATATCTATTAATTATGTTCTCAAAATTATTCAAAACCAATTATTTTCAGGGTAGTTAAATTATTACTTATCGACGTCACAGTTAGTTTTGACACAATTTGAAAAAAATTGGTTTAATATGCTTTTAAAGTAAATAAATTAAAAATAGGTGTAAAACTGAAACAAATAATACTAGAAATAAACAAATGACGAACTATAATAGTTTTTTTTTATTTGTTTCTTAATAATTTTCAATTTTTTCACCCCAAAAAAATAATAAATGATCTTTTATTCATGTGTAAAACAAAGTAACGTAGAATCGTTGAAAAGCTAATAAAATAAGTAAAAAGATAAGACTATTTTCAACATAGGTTGCCATTTAAAAAATCATAAGTGTGTGTTTTATCTCGAGAATTATGAAGTTTTCAAAATATCTAATTACGCCATTTTATTTTACCTAAAAAACGGTCAAAATACCATAATAAATAAGTTATGAGATATTTTCGAAATGAGCGAAAAACAAGTTTTTGCCTGTAGCTCAGAAACAAAAGAAGAAGAAGAAAGAATTTCTGTGGTGACTATTAAACTTTTCTCAAAAAGTTGACTCTGGAATGTGCAAACGATTTTGCTCTATCAGTAATATTTCCCGAGATACCCTAAAAAAAAAACATCGAAAATGAGACACCTGTACAGGTGTCCGGATTTCGAAGGCCTCCGTTGGGATTTTGGAATCTATAAGAGATACGACTTCAATTAAATGGAACATGTAGTGCGCCTTTGGGCGGGCCATCTTAATCGTGCTTTTGTTTTTCCAAAAATTAACATAGGTTACTAGAATGGCAAAAAACTGAATTTGGTCGATTTCCTCATTTTGAAATTACTTCTAAACTATCAGTAAGCAAGAAAAATGTTTCAAATAAAAAGCTAGATATTATTGGAATAATACTACCTTTCTAGTTTGAGTTCTGTATTTATTTATCATTAAAACCCAACGTTTCGGCACCATAAACTGGTGCCTTCTTCAGGGGAAATTGACATAAAAATGTGAAAAGACAAAAACAAGTAACCAAGGTAACAAGAAAAGTTCGTAAATGTTACCTTTTTTATTTATACAATTTTCTAGACAATATATGCCAGAGGAAAACCGTCCCAAAAACTGGCAGAGAAGTGATCTGTATAACTCAGAGCTTAAACAAATCATTTTTAAATAAATTTAAATCTTAAATATAAGATAGTTCTTTGTTATAAATGTGTTTTAAATACAAGAATTTTTTAAAAATAAAAGTATTTAAATATAAGATAATAAAAAGATTTAAATATTTTAAGCAAGAATAAGAACATTTAAAAAAGATTAAAATATATATATATATATATATATATATATATATATATATATATATATATTATTACCATACTATCCTATATACAGGATGTTAATACTAAGTCGTTATATCCGAAAATGATAGTTAGAACTCATCAAAACAACTTTTCTTTGTACCAATTTTGATTTGGTGCCCCGGTTCGTAGTTATTGGAATTCTTTTGTTTTTCGAAAAACTCCCTTATTTTAAGGAAAAATCTACTACATTTGTCCTAAATATTTTTTCAATCTATTCAAAAAAGCTTTATTCATTTACTTGACTTACAGAAAGGTATTAACAATAAAAAAAATTATATATATACATATACATACATACATACAAACATATATACATACATAATCTAAGACCTCTTATACCCTAAAGTGTCGAGGTTTACATGTCTATGAGAGACATTCAATTCTTATATATAAAATTACGCCATTCTTCCCGGTTTCTGGCCATTATCTTTGCTGCGCTCCAATTAGTATTCTCTTCTTCAAGTATCCTTTTGACTGAGTTATTCCATGTGGACCTTGGCCTTCCTCTTCTATTCCTCCCAATTGGTCTTGCTTCCCAGATGTTTTTTACTTGTTTATTTTGCTCCATTCTGGTTAGGTATCCGAACCACTGTAGTTTTTTTTGTATCAGAATTTCCTTTGCTGATCGGACTCCTGCTTGCCTTCTAAGGTCTTCATTTCTTCTTTTGTCTATTCTCCTTGCACCAAGTGCTCCCCTTATATATTTCATTTCTGTAGCTTGTAGTCTTTTCTGTTGTTTATCTGTTAAGACCCAGTGCTCCCCACTGTGAAGCATTATGGGTAGATAAATTGTCTTATATACAGAGATCTTTGTTTTTATTGAGATATTCTTGTGTTTGAGGAATTTACTGTATAAAGCTTTGTATACTCTGTTTGCCGCCTGCGCTCTCTTATTTAATTCCTCGTCAATTGTTCCCTTTGAACTAATTATACTCCCCAAGTAAACATATGAGTTGACTTGCTCAATTAGTTCATTATTTAGGGTAATTTTAATAACACTTGGCTTGAAACCAATTACCATGCATTTGGTTTTTTCTGTATTTAAGGTGAAGTTGTGTATGGCCAATAAATTGGCACTAATTTCAAGGTTTTTCTGAAGATTCTTTTCTGTATTAGCAAATAACACGATGTAATCGGCGTACGCACATAGTTCCAAATAGATGGGTTGAAGATTTGTATAGCCCACTAATTTTTTTTCCATTGTTAATTAGGCCTCTTTTATTGCCTCATCTAATGCACATATGAAGAGTAATGGGCTTAAAACGCTACCTTACCTAACTCCTTCATTGTTGGTAAACTTTTCAGAAAGCCGGTTGAAAGTTCTGACTTGGTTACTTGTTTTATATATACTTTTGATAGCTTCAATTAGTTCTGGTGCTACAGTTTTATTTTTAAACTTTCCCAAATTTTATTTCTGCTGATTTTGTCAAATGCTTTCCTCATGTCTAAAAAACATAGGTATATTTCTTTGGTTTTAGCTAAAGTTTTCTCTATAATTTGCTGTAATGTGAAAATATAATCTTGTATAGAATGAGCTGGTCTGAAGCCACTTTGTACACTTGCAAGTTAAGGTTCTATTACTTTCCTTAATCTTGACTCTAGAATTCCCTCATATATTTTTAAACTAGTACATAATAGCGTAATTCCTCTGTAGTTAGAACAATTTTTGGAGTCTCCTTTCTTGTAAATGGGTAGGATAATGCCCGTGTTCCATTCATTTGGTATTATTTTCTTACTCCAGCATAGATTCAGTATTTGTAAGAATATTTGTTTCCCTTCCGCCCCCATACATTTTAAAAGTTCAGGTGCAATTTCATCTCTACCAGGTGCTTTTTCTGCTTTGATTTTCCTAATTTATTCATTTATTTCTGTCATTGTTATGGGCTCTTTAGAATGAGATTCAGTGTTCCACGTAATATTTCTTCCTTCAGTTGTATGGTTTTCTGTTTTATTACTGCCAGTTGTATCTGAATTTAATAGCTCCTCAAAGTATTCACGCCATCTTTGTAGAATACTTCCTTCCTCTGTCAGTATATCTCCGCTTTTTGATTTAATTTAATGTAATGTAGTGTTTGGGCTATTTCTAAAATTTTTGATAGCTTTATAAAACATTTTTTGCTTTTCTTTGCTATTATCTTCTATCTTCTTTCCAAACTCCCCCCAGGATGCTAGTTTTGCTTGTGAGATAATTTTATTTGTTTCAGTTCTTTGTTTCTTATATTGTTCGTAGGCTATTTCATTTCTTTGTTGAAGGTGCAGCTTCCACAGTCTTTTCTTTTCCTTCACTGCATTTTTCACTTCATCATTCCACCATGGTGTCGCTTTTTTACCATATCTCATTCTGCTACAACCGCAGGTTCTTTTCGCTGCTCTTTTTAAACCTTCTCTGAACTCAGCCCATATATCTTCTAGATTGCTATTTGTACTATTATTTAATTTAGTTAATTCTGTTGCAACCTCTTCTTGATATCGGACTCTGCTCTCTAGTTCATTTAGTTTGTGTGCTTTAATTTTGTCCTTGGTTATTTCTTTGTGTTCATAATTTTGTTGTTCTGCTTCTACATCTCCTCTAAAGTTGGATTGGACTAGAAAATCGTCGCTTCCAATTTCGTAGCCACGCTTAACTCTGGTATCCCTCACATCCTGTCTGTTCCTTTGTTCTATGATTACATAATCTATTATTCATCTCTCATTTCGACTCTTTACTTCTCGTGTGTATTTGTGAATGTCTCTGTGAGCGAAAAATGTATTTGTTATGATAAGCTCATTATCGTTGCAAAACTCGATTAACTTCTTTCGTTATTGTTCAATTTTTCTTCTCCATGTTTACCAATTACTCCGTTCCATATTTTTGCTTCGTTGCCCACGCTGACGTTCAGGTCTCCGGCGATTATTAATTTTCCTGCACACATTTTGCACGTTAACTGTAGTGTCTCCCAGAAACGATCTTTTTCTGCTATAATTTCATCTTCTGAGGGACCGTATGCTATTACTAGTATAGTAGTCTATTTTTAAAATTCTTTCATTTACATATTCCCAATTACTAATATTTTTTACTATGCTGTTCCTTATTATACATGCAATTATCTTACTATTATATTTATTACTATTGTTGCTTATCTTATTATTTGCATTGTTTTCTTCTATATTTTTCCTTGGTTTTTTGGAAAATTTTCCCTGTTTCTATTTGCTTCTCTTAATGCATTATTTTCTGTATCCCATGTCCATAATATTCCATTTATAATTAATTTTTTATACCCTATTTTAAATGTATTTCCTTTTTTCCTTTCCTCTTGGCTTTTTTTCCATATAGAATCTTGTATTTGTTTTTCATTCTTTGTTAAATCGCTGTTTATGTATATTTTCTAATTTTTCCAGTTCTTTAATTTATTTTTATTTTTTAGTATCTTGACCTTATCCTCCAGATTTTCCATTTCCAAAACGTATGTTTTATTTCCAAATTTCCTTGCATTTTTTACTCCGATTTCTACACTCAGTGCATTTTTAAAGAGATTTTCCGATACTTCTTCTATTTCTGCACTGTCATTAGTTTCTGTTTTTATTCCAGATATAATTAGGTTGTTTTTTTTCTTTTCTCTCTCTAGATATTCTACTCTCTCGTTAAGTTCATTGATTTGTTTCTTCATCAGTATGTTTTCCTGCTGTATTTCCATCATTATCTCTTGATCTTTTATCTGGTTTAATTTAATATCTTGAATTTCCTTCAGCAGTTTATCAAACATCCCCTTTATCTCGTCCATTCTCCTGTTATCCTGCTTTTCTCGTGATTTCGCCGGAGATCTTTTTGTTAGTTTACTTTTCTTAAAAGGGAATGAATTTTCTTGTTCCCTTTTCCGTTTAAAATCTTTACTTGATAACTCTTCACTTTCCCAATCGCTCATCCCCTGAGTACGACTCTGCCTTTTGTTAATAGTAAACGCGCGCAAGCGTTAAGCATATGACTCGGATCGACTCCTCGAAGGTCACACACTTCTCAGCGCACATTGAAATTATTTCATGCAATTAAAATGACTTGCTGTTCTTTAAGAATTATATATATTTATCAGTTAGGATTCACTTACTATTCAACACTTTTCCTACACTATTGGTGCTCGTAGACGCTCAAAAATGAGTTAGTTTACGGAGCTTCATGTATGTGAAAAGATACAGAAAAGAGTGATTAAGATATTTTGTAAGGGATAGAGGGGGACACATTTTAGCATAAACTTTATTATATTAAATCCAGTGGTACTGACACTACAGGGCAATATTATATTTTTTTAAATGGCATTATATATATTTTATTAATTCATTAAATAGAGAATTTTGTTCTGAATTCAACGATATAATCATATTATACCCTTACTTTGCGAAAAATTTGATAAAAATTAATTCAAAGTTAATATTTCATTTCTACTTTATCTAAGTAATCTGAGCAAATATTCAATCAATAAAGAAATAAAATTTATTTTAGTTTTATTACATTCAAGTAAGCTACGATTTTAGCAATAAATTCAACTTTTAAAATAAATTTTTTGTTTTATTGATTGAATGTTTGCTCAGATTACTTACATACAGTAGAAATGAAATACTAACTTTGAATTAATTTTTATCAAATTTTTCGCAATGTAAGGGTATGATATTATTATATCGTTGAATTCAGAACAATATTCTCTATTTAATGATTTAATAAAATATATATAATGCCATTTAAAAAATATAATATTGCCCTGTAGTTTGAGTACCACTGGCTTTAAGATAATAAAGTTTTTGCAATACCTGTATTGTAAGTTACCCATTAATAACAAAATTTAAACACAGTAACTGGAACTTTTATTGCACAATTGGTTTCCGTGGTTATATCATTTACTTACCGTCCAAGGTGGATGGTAAGTGAAACTCTTACCGTTCATGGTGGACGGTAAGTAAATATATATATTGGGTGTGCCAATCTGCTTTGTCACGGATATCGGTAATGATGATGACATTTATACCCTGCTGCTGACGTTGAAAGTGCACCACATAAGTCACTTTCGAAATATTTGGCGCCGGTCACGATTAAACAAAAATAGATACCCGGTATACAGGTAGAAAATCACAAAATCTTAATAATGTATTTACAGTAAACTCGCTGGTCAAATGTAAAATGTTCTTGTACTTGCGTGTACTTTGCAATTCCGCACATGGCAGATGGCAAGTCGGTATTTCTTGAGCTTTTATTACAATAATACAAAAACAATAATTTTATTTTCTCTGACGGTAAATGTAAATATATGAAAATAAGTGAAAAATTAACTTTTAGAATATATTTATTTAAATAACCCCAAAATCTAACAATTAAAAATACATATAGTTATTTTAGTAGTAGTTTAATATGAACTGAATTAATAATTACAGTATTTTATTTTTGTAAAATTTGCCTTCATCCTTTGTTTACATTAATACAAATTATATTTGTTAAATAAATTATTTGTTGCAAATCAATGAAATAGTGAAAATTTCTTAAAGCGACCATTTAGGTTCACTTTGACTATTTGTGCAATAAATTCAAATTTTTATGAAAATTATAATAATAAGCTTATTATTAATATTCAATTTCGATATTATTATGTTTATTATATAGATATTTGTTAAACAAATTATTGTTCATAAAATGGTGCAAAAATGTGAAAAGCAACCGTTTGGATGCACTTCGGCTATTTGTACAATAAAATAAAAATTTTGCGAAAATTATAATAATAAGCCCATTATTATTATTCTATTCTGTTCTGTGTAATATGTTATTTTGAAATATTTTTAAAAAGATTCTGCTACTCATTCCTTTCTGACCATCATCTTATTTTCCAGTTTCCTGTATTAATTATTGTATATATTCTAAATTTCATTTATGTAATTGATTATTATATTTTCTATATTTATTGTAATTGTCCTGATGAAGGAATAATAGATTTCCGAAACATTGACAAAAAATAGATGAATGTTTTTCAAGACTGAAATCCTATTTATTTTAATTTGTATAAATATTACTCATTTGTAGCGATAACCATGTAAATGAAACAAAGTTACAAAGAAATGCGTATCGTTTGAACTCTCAGATATTCAGTTTTCAAATAAAAGTTACAGATAATTCAATCACTACTCAAGTATTATTTCTAAAATTTATCTCTTAAATAATTTTTATTATTTTACATGATGATAACCTATTGAGCCAAAAGGATTATGATTCATATATGAACTTGAATGATAGGACTGATAGATAGGTTGAGTTGTGGAAGGCAGTGAGTACGGACGTGTCGAACACGCGGCGATAGTCAAATTCGTTATACGAAAGATATCACGCTTTAATTCGCGGTCCATATGATATAAATAAACTCTGGTGAAATAAGATAGTGTTATGAGTAAAAGAAAGTGAAGTGAAAAGTGTTTAGAAGCTCTAAATTAGAGTAAAAAGTGTATACAGTGGCGAGACAGTAGCCAAGGATGTACAAATACAACGGTAAGCAAGCATAGCGTAGTGGTGGAGAAGTTAGAACGTGCATACCAAGATAAAAATATAGTCAGGCCCGTACTCAGGAAAGTTGTGCAAATATGTCATCGGATAGAGAAGATTACACGTCGGATGACAGTAAAAGAAAGAGAGAGAGTATAGATGGCCAAGATATAACAAAAAGAAGTAAAAAGACTATGAGAACACCGGATAAAAATAACAAAGAAGGAAGTGACAAAATAGAATTAAGAGATTTAATGAAAATTATATTACAAATAAAGAATGATACAAAAGAGATAAAACAGGATCAGAAAGAATATCAAGAAGAACTACTACGAATGAAACAGAAAAATGAACAGCTGAAGGAAGAAAACATAGAGATCAAAAAAGAATTGAACGATATGAAAAAGAGAATCGAGAGATTAGAGAAGGAAAAAATCAAAAATAATTTCGTGATTGTAGGGCTAAGAACAGACTCAGTCAGCAGAAAAGACCTAAAGAACACCGTGGAAGATTTCATACACAAGAAAATTGGAGTTAATGTACAAGTGAAGGAAGCACTAAAGATAGGAGAGAAGACATGTAAGGTACAAATGGAAAAATTTCAAATTAAACAAAAAGTAATAACGAATAAAAAGAACCTGCGAACCTTAAAAGACAAAATTTTCATAAACAACGAACTAACAAGAAACGAGCGCGAAATACAAAAGGAAATAAAAATGTTAGCGGAGAAGAATAAAAAGGCAGGAGATATATTGAAGATAGGCTATCAGAAAATAACAATAAATGGAAAGGAATGGAAATGAGACAAAACGGAAAAGAAGCTGACTGAGGTCAAAGATGAAGGAGGTACTGCGTCAAAAACTAAGGGGAAAACGAGGAAAACTGCAACAAAAAAGACGTCGCAAGCAAAGGAAAAGGATACGATAAGGAACAACAAAACACATATAATTAAGTATGGGAAAGGCAAAATAAAAAATTGAGTAAAATAATAAAATTTGGAACATGGAATGTGGTAATATAGCAACCAAAAATTGTTTCTCGTATTGTGACAGTTTGTTTTGAGATTTAATAAGTTTAACACATGTCATTGTATTCTATGAAAAATATAAAGAAATAAAGCAGTTGTTGTTCAAGAATATCTAAGTGAATATTTTATTGAAATCACAAGCTATTTCGGAAATGGCCGTATCAATTAAATGTACTGATATCATAAGTCAGTTTGACGAAGATGGAGATTTTTCAGAATGGGTTCGGAAATTATAGATGGTTGCAAAACTTCAAAATATCACATCTTTAGAAGCATTCCTACCTTTATTTTTATCAACAGGCGCATTTGCTGTTTATGAGAGTCTATCAGAATCTGTGAAAAGAGATTATAAGAAACTAACTAAAGCGCTACGGGAGGCTTTTTCAACAAATCAATTTAGGGCGTATGAAGAATTTATGTCAAGACGATTACTCCCCGGAGAAGCTGTGGATGTTTATGTGTCAGATCTAAGAAGACTAGCAAGCCTTGTAGATTCTAAAATCAATGAGAATTGGGTTAAATGTGCGTTGGTGAATGGATTGCCGATAGAAATACAGCGTCAATTGAAGGCCGCTTGTAGTTTAGAAAAAATGACTGTAGCTGAAGTAACTGAGAGGGCAAGAATGTTAACAAACGTTGTTGATTTAGAAAAGAGTATTGTGGCAAAGTTGGGAGATAAGCGAGTATCTAGAGAAGACCACCAAAGATTTAGAAAATGTTTTATTTGTTGAAAAGATGGACATATTGCTGGAAACTGTTCGATGAAAATAAATACTTAGCAGAACAAAGAAATTATCTGTTATTCATGTGGAGAACCGGGCCACATTGCACCTGCTTGCAGTAAGACACCAAAAAACTGTTAAGGAAAACTGCTTCTTGTTGTGCGGGTGGTTTTCTGTCTTCGTCGGCGCAACTACCTACTGTTATTATACATGTATTTAATATTCGTGTTAAGGCCCTATTGGTTACTGGATGTTCACGATACATACTTTCCCCTGCAGTCGCAAAAAGGGGACAATTAGTATCTAATGACCAAAAAGTGATTATGATGAATAGTGAGGAACTAATTTGCAATGCTTCTTGCTGTATAAGAGTAATTGTACAAGATACTGAATTAACTTTAGATTGTTTAGTTGCGGAAGTGTTACCTGCATATCAGATGTTGCTAGGTATGGATGCAGTAGCGATGATGAGAGGCGTTACTATTGATGGCAGTGGTAAGGTTTTGTTTGGAAAGAAAAATAAGATAGAAACCGTAGTAGCAGCAGCAAATGTACCGGATGTTCAGATTCAAGACGATGATTTTTCGGCTTTATTTTCCAATGGAAAATGGACAGTAGAATGAAAGTGGAAAGCGGGAGTCGTCGAGCCTATATTAGAAAATAGCGTGGCCCAGTACCAAATTTCTAAGGAATCTCAAACTGCATTTGACAATGAAGTGGAAGAGTGGATCAAAAGTGGATGGTTACGACCTTATCACGGTAAATATGATGGTTTAATTCCTTTACTTGCCGTAGTTCAATATAACAAAAACAAAGTGAGGCCAGTAATGGACTACCGTGAATCAAATCAGTACGTGTCTAGTCATACTGGCACAAGTGATATTTGTGGAGAAAAACTTAGAAAATGGCGCCGTATGGGAACAAAAATTAAAATGGTTGACCTGCGCAAAGCATATTTGCAGTTGCACGTGGCTCATAATCTGTGGAAATATCAAGTGGTAAAATTTAAAGGGAAAACATACTGTTTAACTCGTCTATGTTTTGGTTTAAACGTAGCCTCAAAGATAATGACAGCTATCGTCAACAAAGTGTTGTCTATGGATGAAGAAGTAAGAGCAGGTACAGATTCATATATTGATGACATTATTGTTAATGAAAAAATTGTGTCTTGCGAACGCGTTTTAAAACTTTTGAATACCTATGGTCTGCAGAATAAACCAGAAGAACCTATAGATGGTGCAAGAATTTTAGGGCTCCGTGTTTGTAAAAACTGCAACAGTATTTAGCTGGGCCACTTCGATTTTAATAAAAGATCGGCGAATAAGAACTCATGGTATTGGAGAAGCATTGGTACACAGACGATTGACTTTATTATCTGGTTTGATGAAAGAATGTAATTTGTCAATCAAGGTGGAATTAGTACGGTCTGAACAGAATAAAGCAGACAAACTGACAAGAGTTTCAAAAAGATGGTTGACTGCACCTGATCAGATTGGTGCCTTAGCTTGTTCTTCTTCAGCAAGAGAAAAATTTACTCGAGAGGATGTTGAAGAAGTTGTTAAGAGATGTAAAGAATGTCTATCTATTGATCCTGCACCTATTCATTGGGAAACTGGAGAACTGGGACTAAAGACACCATGGTCACGAATAGCCTGTGACGTTACGCATTTTAAAGGAAATAAATATTTAACCATTGTTGATTGCGGACCAAGCAAATTTGCTATTTGGCGATTAATTAAAAATAAAAGCAACAAATTCAAGATAGGTGAAACTGTATTCGTGAGGCCTCAAGGAGCTAGATGCACTACAAGATGGCGCACGGGTACAGTAACGGGCAACGAAACACCAGTGAGTGTGGACATTAATGGTATTCCTCATCAAATAGCAAAGACATTACGGGGGCGTGTGGTGATATAGCAACCAAAAATTGTTTCTCGTATTGTGACAGTTTGTTTTGAGATTTGATAAGTTTGATACATGTCATTGTATTGTATGAAAAATATAAAGAAATAAAGCAGTTGTTGTTCAAGAATATTGTTACGGTCTAAAAACGCATCGTGATATTTTGTGCTAGATTTCTTACTATTCTACGTTACTAACCTTCTTAGTCTAAATCTAGCTATGTTTTATTCGTGTTATTACTTTCTATACTGTCTGTACTTCGTGTATTGTTGTGTTTTTCAATTGTATGTTCCTTCCTGTTTGTGTTTTTGCTTATACATTGTGTTTGTCGTTGAACTTAGCTACTCCTTGGTTATATTCGTGTTCAATGTTTCTATAAGTTACATTTCATGTAATGTATGTTTCATTCTTATTCTTTAACTTACCTATGCTCTTCTTCAGGCTGCTATAGTCTTATTTCAGTCCTATTTCTCGGATTTAGTATTATATTTTGACCTTCCTCTTTGAAGAGAGTTTATTTATGTATCTGACAGGTTTGTAGCGGATATAGTCACCAGCGGCGCGCGGATTGTTTTTGAAGGGATTTCTTCTTCTCGCTATTTTTGTGGTGAATTATGCGCCCTCTGTTTCATGTGGTTTTTTTTTATGTGCGGAAAAGTTTTTCAAGCCTCGTGGTCATTCGAGTACGCATTGTGTTTCGGGACGGATGTGATTTTTGACCACCTTTTGGCACGTGGCTGTTGTCGATGTTGATCTAGTTTTCGACGTATTGTTAGAATACCCGTTGTTGTTTTGGAACCAAGTATTTGGTCGCGCCGTTGTGCGGATTTGTACGACATCGGGATGCCTGTTGACTGTCTAGCTTTTGGGTTGATGTTACGTGTGGTGACCGTGCATCATTTTTGGTATGCTGGAAGTCATATCTCTTCGGAGGATCTGCCGCTCTACGTTTTACGTTCTTCATTGTTGGGGACTCTTACGTTCTTGGATGTGCCAGCCGCCGCCAGTCCCTTCCGTCGACATCATTGCTCTACATCATCGCCTAAATTCCCCGAACACGCCGCTGCAGTTAAGTACCTTTTTTGTATAACATTGTTCTTCCTTTCGTTGGGTTTATTATTGCGAGGCAGAACCTACTGATGAACTGTAGATATTGTGTTGCTGAAATGGACTATAATTGCCATACATTCATTGTAGAAATAATTGTTTAGCGCTTTGTAAATGTTTGTCTATGAAGATAATGTGTTTTACGTATTTTTGGATTTATTAGAAGCTTAGTAAATATTCAATTGTAGTATAATATTCGAATACTCGTGTATTTATGTATATTGGAGCCTTCAGCTCACTTTTAGTATGTTTCAGTACTTTTTGTACAATTAGTTACTTCGATATTTTAGTCGAACGCGTGCGTCAACTGGCATGTAACCCGCCTTACGAGTTTGATCAACTTCGCACTGCGTAGATGTACTTGCTTGCGCTCGAAACTGGATTATAAGATTCATAGTACAACAATATTATGTATTTGCAATTTTTATCACATTATTGATATTGATAAATTCTTATATTCACTAAATACCTAATATCATATTAAATTTCATATTATTAAATTCTGTTTTAATTCATCCCTTTTTTTTATTTCTCAATCCTGTCGTTTTCAGGCAACACAGTAACAGTAGGTACAGTACTTTATTTTTATCTCGTATGTACTTTGTTCTTTTCGTAATTTTGGGGTTAAAAATTACGAGGCGCCCTAACAACCCTTTTGGGGTTGTTCCTTAAATTTTAACCCTGCCCGTCTCCACTGTCTAAA
Source organism: Ophonus ardosiacus (assembly GCA_943142095.1). Taxonomy (NCBI): domain Eukaryota; kingdom Metazoa; phylum Arthropoda; class Insecta; order Coleoptera; family Carabidae; genus Ophonus; species Ophonus ardosiacus. The sequence continues at coordinate 26,424,037 of OW964833.1, read as the reverse complement.
AGTTAGCGGCTGCACACCTAACATCCAGAGTGCATTACGTAACTATTGCGTCATCGCATTTCGCGTTGCACGGTTGCACGTACGTTACAATATCTCAGTGAATATTTTGTTGAAATCACATGGAATGTAAAAAATTTAACAGGGAAAGAATATGAATTAATAGAAGAACTGGCAAAAATGAATATGGATTACGTGGGTATAACAGAACCAAAGAGGAAAGGCAAAGGAATCACAAAGACACAAAATGGATACTGGATGTACTGGGTAGGAGTATCGGAAAAAGAAAACGCCAAGGTAGGGGTGGCAATTTTAATTAAAGAGGATAACATGAAATATGTTTCGAAAGAAAACCTAATGAACAAAAGACTACTATCAATAAATGTTAAGGAAGGAGACTAAAACGAAGAATACACTCTAATTGTGGGCTATGGACCAAACGAAGACGCAAGAAAAGAAGAATATGATAAAGCGCTACAAAAATTAAACATGAAGATCAATAAAGAAAAAACAAAAACCATGATACTAGGAAAAAATGAACAACACCACACGATACAACTAAAAAATGAAAATCTACAGCAAGTCAAAAAATTTAAATACCTGGGGTCAATTATCTCAGAAGATGGAAGATTTGATGAAGAAATAAAATAAAGAAGAACAACAGGAGGCAAAATATTCAATAGCATCAAACACGGCTTCTTAGGAAATAAAGAAATACCGAAAGAGACCGGAGTACAAATATTTAAGAAATTAGTGACCCCTATACTCATACACGGATCTGAAACATGGACATTAACGCAAAGACAAAAAGAAAAAATTACGGCCATCGAAATGAGATTCTTGAGAAAAATAGAGGGGAAAACAAGACTGGACAGAATTGAAAATACAACCTACAGACAAAACTTAAAAGTAAAATCAATAGAAGATAAGATAGCAGAAGGACAGCTGAGATGGTATGGTCATGTAGAAAGGATGGGAGAGGAGAGAATAGTTAAAAAGGTGTTTGAAGCAAAAATTGGAAGAAAGCAACCACGAGGACGACCAAGAAGAACGTGGCTGGAAGAAGTAAAGGATGCAGCGCAAAGAAGAGGTCTAACTTGGGAAGAAACGAAGATAGCAACACAAGATAGAGCAGAGTGGAAAGAAATATGGAGAAGACCAACGAACCAGAACTCAACCCCCTCCCCCGCGAGCCGGGGGAACGCCTTACATCCGTGAGGGTAGAAAGGTGCAGGATTAAGTAAGTAAATAAGTAAATAATTTTTATTATTATTTTTTCACATTTTGTAACCTATAAAATTAAATTTCTGACAGTTCAAACGATATGAATTTCTTTGTAATTTTGTTATAATTCAATGGCTATCACTACAAATGAGCTACATTTGTACAATTTCAAATTAGATTAGAATTATTTGTTGCATGCCAATAAAATAGTAAAAATATGTCAAAAGCAACTTTGGCTATTTGTGCAATAAATTCAAATTTTTGCGAAAATTGCAATAACAAGTCTTATTAATATTCAGTTCCGATTTTAATATATTTATTTTAAGTAAATAGGTATTTGATGAACAAATGATTTGTTACATGTCAATTAAATAGTGAAAATATGTAAAAAGCAACCGTTTGGATGCACTTCGGCTATTTGTGCAATAAGTTCAAATTTTTATGAAAATTACAATAATGAGCTTTATTTGCTACATATCAATAAAATAGTAAAAATATGAGAAAAGCAACCGTTTTGATGCACTTCTGCTATTTGTGCAATAAATTCAAATTTTTACGAAAATTACAATAATTGGCTTATTATTAAAATAATTGAATTGGTGACTGAGTGCAATGTGTTGGTGAATGGAGTAAAACTGGAGCAGGTGAATGAGTTCGTATATTTGGGTAGCATGATGTCGAGGGATGGACGAATTGACCGTGAAAGTGATAGGAGGGTGAGTGCGGGATGTAAGGTAATGGGTGCTCTGGGCACGTTTGCTCGTAACGTAAACGTATCTAGAGAAGCTCGGTTAAGTGTATATAATGGAGTGCTGGTGCCTGCTTTGATGTATGGAAGTGAATGTTGGGCATGGACGAGAAAGCATAAAAGGAAAGTGACTGCTGTGGAAATGCGGTATTTACGTGGTGTTTGTGGGTATACAAGACGGGATCGCGTGAGGAATAATTTGGTGTATGAAGAATGTATGGTTAGGAAGAATGTAGTTAAGAGAGTTGGAGTGAGTCAGTTGAGATGGTTTGGTCATGTGGAGAGAATGATAAGTGAACGACTTGTAAAACGCATATATGTTGGTAAAGTTGAGGGTGTTCGATTGCGTGGCCGTCCAGTGTGTAAGTGGATGGATGTGATTGGTAGTGTTTTGAAGGAGCGTAAGTTTCCGAGTGGAAAGAGAAGAAGAGCATGTATGAATACGATTATGAATGTGGCTGAGGCGAAAGAAGTTTGCCAGGATAGGAATGTGTGGCGTAGGATGATTGTTTCGTAATTATTGTGGTGTAAAGATGAATGGTTAGTAAGAATGTTTTGTGAGAATGGAGAGACAGCTGAACTTTTATGTGGACGAGAAGAATGAAGTATGTTTGTACAGGAGTGTGTAGCGAAAGATGATTTTTGTGTAACTATTATTGTGGTCCGGATGTGGTTATTCGCTACCAAAAATCGGTCACTTTAATATGTTATTATGTATGAATACGTTTATGAATGTGGCTGTGGTGAAAGAAGTATGCATGGATAGGAATGTGTTGCGAAGGATGATTGTTTCGTAATTATTGTGGTGTAAAGATAAATGGTTAGTAAGAATGTTTTGTGAGAATGGAGAGACAGCTGAACTTTTATGTGGACGAGAAGAATGAAGTATGTTTGTACAGGAGTGTGTAGCGAAAGATGATTTTTGTGTAACTATTATTGTGGTCCGGATGCGGTTATTCGCTACCGAAAATCGGTCAATTTAATATTTTATTATGTATGAATACGTTTATGAATGTGGCTGTGGTGAAAGAAGTATGCATGGATAGGAATGTGTTGCGAAGGATGATTGTTTCGTAATTATTGTGGTGTAAAGATAAATGGTTAGTAAGAATGTTTTGTGAGAATGGAGAGACAGCTGAACTTTTATGTGGACGAGAAGAATGAAGTATGTTTGTACAGGAGTGTGTAGCGAAGGATGATTTTTGTGTAACTATTATTGTGGTCCGGATGCGGTTATTCGCTACCGAAAATCGGTCACTTTAATATGTTATTATGTATGAATACGTTTATGAATGTGGCTGTGGTGAAAGAAGTATGCATGGATAGGAATGTGTAGCGAAAGATGCTTGTTGCGTAACTATTATTGTGGTCCGGATGCGGTTATTCGCTACCGAAAATCGGTCACAATAATATGTTCTTGAATGAATGTTATGATGATTTTGGGCAAGGCGGAAGAAGAATGTTTTTAAAGAGTTAAGTGATTCTGTGGAGCTCTTGCTTTCATCCCTTTTCTTATTATTTTCGAGTTTTTGCTAACCCACTAAGTGGGAAACGCGTGATTTTATGTATGTATGTATTATTAAAAAAAAAATCTAAATGATATGTCAGTGTCAAGTGCAAATTACATAATATGTTTGTGTTATAAATTTACAAAAAATATAAAAACATTGTAAGTACATGGTATTTATACAAAATTCATAGAACTATCAAAATGTAATATACTGAAATACTGGAAATATATAATCTTTTAAAAGAAATTTCTGTATAGAATTTGCACAAAATGCATAGAACTGACGAAAGGTAATGTGTTGGCAACATGAGATTTTTTTATTTAACACAGGAGTGTAGTAGAAATTTGATAAGATATTACAAATCACTGCATAAGATAATTTTAAAGCTTTAACTTAACGAGTATATATAACTTTTTTATAATATCGTAAACTGTTTTGAAATTATTGCAAAACAGTCCTGCTTATTTCCAGAAAGTGTATTTCATAAACACAAATTTCATGTTTAAAATAGCAGTGAGCTTTAAGTATAGTATCACTTCCGGTTGATAGTTTGCAAATAAAATCTAATTTGTTGTACAATAAATAGAAAAGTCTGTAATAGGAAATTTTGGATTATGTTTTATTGTTTTTCCTCAAAAATCTGTTAGAGCTCCAAATTAAGTACTACATTCGATTTATCATTTATGGTTAAAATCTAATATGTTGTTTCAAATTATATGAGTTTTAAATAACAAGAACAAGAAGTTTTGGTTAGTATAGAATGGGTATATAAAATTTCAAATTTTTCTGATTGATAGTATTTGAGTAATCGTGTCCACAAGATTCACATACACACACACACGCACACGCACACGCATACACACACACACACACGCACACACACACACACACACCTACAGACATCATTGTGAAAATGTTAAAATCGGATTCTGGGGTCATCAGAACGTGCTTTTTTACTAAAATTTCTATATGCGATTTTTAGCACGATCCCTATACCTCCCTTACCTAGGGTAGCGGGAGGTAAAATGCAAATATTTCAATATATTTAAACTATCTAAAATTTGTAAATATATTTTCTAATTTAATGAAAACACTTTAAACACCTCAGTAAGTAGGGGAGAAATAGGAAGAAGTGCCCAGAGTAATAAAATATCTATATTTAATAAATTGTTTTTTATATTAATATGTTTAAAACATTTTTTTCTTTTACTAATTATTTCCTTTCTCGACACTATTTTTCGGTCTTGGTATTTTATATCAAAAGTTTATAAATATGTTATTTATTTGTTCACTGAAGCATACAGTCCTTATATTTATTTCATACATTTAATCATTAATCTTCTTACCCTTACTGGCTTTTATTTACAATTTACACAATATATTGTAATTAATAATTCAGCATTATGATACGAGTATTTATAAATAATTACCTTTTTCAAATTTATTATATTTGTAAACCATATATTTTGATTTTATAGTTTATTGATTTTGTATTTGCTAAGAGGATTTTACAAGTGTAAAAAAGGTTTGATTACATAAATATTAATTTAAAATACTACCAGGAGTGCACAATGTAGCTTTAAATACGATTAAAAGAGTTGTTCGCTAATGTAGTACCCAAAGTTACATTGTTGCCAAGTGTATGGAGTTCAGAATGTCGCTGGAATGAAACTTCAGTATATGCAATGTATATACGCTTGACGACACTAGCGCCACAAGTGGAATTTTTTTGAACTACAAAAAATATACATTTTTCATTCCGCTATCATTCTGACGTCCCTAACAAATTTTGCTATACGATACTAGAGGCCTCCCTGATGCCAGAAAAAAAATTATAAGGCAATATGCATATGACGTCACTTTACATATATATATATATGTATATATATTTACATCCCGCTATCATTACTGCGTCCTTTCGTGGCTAGGACATTGTGGCAACCACCGAAAGGAATAGAGATAGGCTTCGATTTTATAAAGTATATCTGCTTATTTTTCCCCCTGATTATGAATTTCGGTTCAAATTTCAATAAAGTCGATTTACAACGATATACGTTTCCGTTCATTTGACGACATTATGAGCTCCTCCATACTGAGTGAATCCGACGTCCACAGTATATACTTCATACATAATCAGTACTTATGACGTCCAATTTGTATATTTTTATTCATACTACTGTTACAGTGACGTCCAGCAGCGTTGCCAATATTAAATACATTATTCTGATGTAGAAACCAAAGCACACTCTTTCACAACAATATGCATACTTAGCTGCAAACATCATAGATTCCTTTTGATAATGGTAATTTCTTTTGGCAATCTGTAAGCAATTTGAAAATGAAACTTCTAATTTGTCATTTAAAATGTCATTTTTAATACTTAACACTTTTGTTCTAAAATTATTAGGAATATATTTCTCCAAATTAAAATTTTGCCGTTGTATTTCTTATACATATAACAAAAATAAAGTAGATACCCGGTATACAAGTAAACATTAACAAAATCTTAATAATGTATTGACAGTAAACGAACTTGGTACAAAATGTGAAATGTTCTTGCACTTGTACAAGAACAACAATTCCATTTGAATGAACTATTTAAATGTATTTATTTAAATATCCCCAAAATCTTACAATTAAAAAGTACAGATATTTTCATTCACTCATAACAAACTTTGTTTTACATTTAACAAATATATCATACACAAAATAAATTTAACAAATATTGACAAAACCAATAGAAAAACTTAACAAAAATTCTAAATAGTACTCGTATCTTTACACAAAGTAATGTAATTGCTTACTGACAGTGACATTTGTTTAAATATATCAAAATTGTTTTTAAAGTATTGTTTTTGTTTGACGCATAGACAAGATGATGTATATAAATAAATTATTTTATAAATTCATATTGTAAGTTATTTACTAAATACTATTATCGTAAAATTCAAGATTGTACCATTATATTTAATTTTTACTAGTAAAAGTTACTAAAATATTAATTTTATTTAAATTTCCAATATTTCGTTACACGTTTTGTAACTTCATCAGGGAATAAAAGTGTGGGCCCACACATTTCGGCCAACATATGTGACGCTCACTGAGTAAATTTTACAAGTTTTTTTAATATTCTTTTTATGTAACTTATATTTTATACTTATATAGTCAAAAATTTTTCAATAATATGTAAATCAGTGCAGAGCATAAACAAATAACAATAACAAAATAGAATGTTTCTGAATTTATCAATTTGTCAAGCGATTACACCAGTTAAAACTATTTTATTCCTTGATGAAGTTACAAAATGTGTAACGAAATATTGGAAATTTAAATAAAATTAACTACTTTATGGAATAACAACAATATAATTCCTTACAATCACCGCCGAGAAATCCGTTAATACATTTTATCTATTATATTCAATGTATTTTTTACAAGAAAAACTATTAAAAGCTTGTATAAGTAATACTTCCGATATATACTAAAAAATAATGAGCTCTTCCCACATTAGTATAGAATGGGTATCCAAAATTTCAAAATATGTATTCTGATTGATGGTATTAGAGTAATCGTGTCCACACGACCCACACACACACACACACACACACACACACACACACACACACACACACATACACACACATACATACATACATACAGATACACATACATACCTACAGACATCATTGTAAAAATGTTAAAATCGGATTCTGGGGACATCAAAACGTGCTTATTCACTAAAATATCTATATGCGATTTTTAGCACGATCCCCATGGCTACCTTAGCGGGAGGTAAAAATTTTATTTGATGAACAAATTATTTGTTACATGTCAATAAAATAGTGAAAAATATCTGCAAAGCAACCATTTTTGGTTCACTTCGCCTATTTGTGCAATAAATTCAATTTTTTATGAAATTTATAGTAATATGCTTATTATTAATATTCAATTCCGATTTTAATACGCTTATTCTAAGTAAATATGTATTTGTTCAACAAATTATTTATCATATGTCAATAAAATAATGAAAACATATGAAAAGCAGCCGTTTGGATTCACTTCGGCTATTTTTGCAATAAATTAAAATTTATACGGATATTACAATAATAGGCATATTATTAAGAAAATTCTAATTGACATACGTCAGTGTCAAGTGTAAATTACATAATACGTTTTTGTTATAATTTTACTGAATATTTGACAGCAATGTATTGAAGCGTTTATTTTATGAGCAAACATAGGCGTTTAACATGGGAAGCAGATTTTTGTAAATACAAAGTGTTCGGCGAAAAATCAAGCCATGCTATTGAACATGATAATAGTACATTACATCTTGTACATTTTTTAATATTAATTACTTTAATAATATTCCAAAAATTGCAATAAATTACAGAAATTGTCAAATAAATAATTGTTTCACTTTTTTATTATGCAATAAGAAAAGATTTGCAAATGTCTCCGTGGCGCAGTAGATATAACAGTCGCGTCTGAAATTTTTGGTTGGGGTTCGGTTCCCCGTTGGGGTAATTATTTTTTTTCCATAAAAATTGTTGAACTTATAAAAATCAGTTTATATTTCGTATTACAGCATTTAAAAATAATAATGTAATAAATATAGAGAAAATAATTGAGAATAATTGATTGCAATAATCAAAATATTGATACAATAACAATGCATTGTACTTCCTTTGATATTAACAAAAATAACTGAAATATAATAAATTTGTGTAGATATTATGTTTTTACTGTATTTATCAAAAAAAAATACAATGCATTATTATTACATCAATATTTTGATTATTGTAATCAATTATTCTCAATTATTTTCTCTTTATTTATTACAATGTCATTATTATTTTTAAATGATTGTATTATGGAAAAATATAAATTGATTTTTAAAAGTTCAACAATTTTTATGTAAAAAAAAAATAAAATAATTACCCCAACGAGGAATCGAACCACAACCAAAAATTTTAGACGCGATTGTTGTATCAACTACGTCACGGAGACATTTGTAAATCTTTTCATACTGCATAATAAAAAAGTAAAACAATTATTTATTTGACAATTTATGTAATTTATTAGAATTTTTGCAATATTATTAAAGTAATAAATATTAAATAATGTACAAGATATAATGTATTATTATCATGTTGAATAGCATAGTTTGATTTTTTTGACTGACACTTTTGTATTTACAAAAAACTACTTCCCATGTTAAACGCCTATGTTTACTCATAAAATAAACGCTTCAATACATTACTGTCAAACATTCATACCGTAACTATGGCAATGATATACCCTATGTTTACTGATAATATATATATATACAAAGAATTTATTTTAAAATGCAACATTATGGTTCATCACTTCCATGGTTACTTACTATTGTCAAAAAATGACAGCAATGTAATATTTGTCCATTTTAAAATGCAAGATTATAAATAGTATTGCAGCATAGGAGAACCCTCCAGAACACATTATAAATGGTGTCAATTCTTATTACGACCGACTAGAATATTGCCGGAGTGTGAATGGGAGTATTTTTTAACATTTATTACATGAAAGATGAATTTTTGTAAGCTAAAGTTTGTTAAGATGTGCAACATTCATATTTTGATTTTTTTGTTAATCGTATGTACGCTAATTTATTGGAAATTTGTTTTGATAATACAAAACTACAAATTTTGTATGTTGCATTTTAAAATGGACAAATATTACATTGCTGTCATTTTTTGACAATAGTGAGTAACCATGGAAGTGATTTACCATATGTTGCATGTTAAAATAAATTCCCTGTATATATATATATATATATATATATATATATATATATATATATATATATATATATATATACAGGGTGTAAATTTTAAAACGGGTCATAGGGCTATAACATAGAAAAACAGTTTTTTAGACGCCAAAAGTTTCTGTATTAATTTATTGAAAAAAGAATTAGTGCATATTATAAAGAAAAAAATTACGAATTTTTTGATACCAAACACATTACATTTCTGTTTCATATAAAGCCAGAAAATAAATTTTAAAATTTGGACAATTAAGAAAAAATATCATTAGCCGTGAAACTGACAGAAACAAAACAAAACTATTGTTGACGCAAGACGATCATTAATAAACTTTTTTTGCACGTTATTTGTTAAATTATTATTATTTTCCTTTTATTAAGAAGAAATCAAGGATAATTTGTCTCATGAAGAAATATTACAATTACAAATTATTAAATGGTTTTAATTGCTCCGTTATAGTCTGTAGTGTTTATCGTTTCTTATAACTAATTTCTTATTACAGGTAGATCATCTTTAATTTGTAAATACCTATTACAATAAATAATAATTGTTAAATAAAAAAATATCCTATTGTTTTCCTTATTTTGTGTTATTTTGTATTAGTTCATAAATTAATACTTGTCCCCTATCATGTTAATAAAAAATGACAATGTTTTGTTACTGTCTGTTTCATGGCTAATGATATTTTTTCTTAATTGTACACATTTTTAAATTTATTTTCTGGATTTATATGAAACAGAAATGTAATTTGTTTGGTATTAAAAAATACGTATTTTTTTTCTTTATAATATGCACTAATTCTTTTTTCAATAAATTAATATAGAAACTTTTGGCGTCTAAAAAACTGTTTTTCTATGTTATAGCCCTATGACCCGTTTTAAAATTTACACCCTGTATATATATATATATATATATATATATATATATATATATATATATATATATATATATATATATACAGGGAATTTATTTTAACATGCAACATATGGTAAATCACTTCCATGGTTACTCACTATTGTCAAAAAATGACAGCAATGTAATATTTGTCCATTTTAAAATGCAACATACAAAATTTGTAGTTTTGTATTATCAAAACAAATTTCCAATAAATTAGCGTACATACGATTAACAAAAAAATCAAAATATGAATATATATATATATATATATATATATATATATATATATATATAACATATATGTAACGAAGTAGCTTCCTGCAATTGAACAATGGAACAAAAGAAGATTAGATTTGACAAGTACACTATTTGTAATACGTTTTCAAAAAGGCCAACAACGGATGCCCAGGAGCGTGTTTTAATGATGGTGGAGACCTTTGCAAGGACTGCTTCTCTTTTATATCTTTTTGTAAATGTACTATAAATAGTGTACTTGCAAAGACAAATCTAATCTTCTTTTTTCATTGTTTAATTGTTTTTTTTTTTAGTTTGTTAATTCTTATCTGTAATTCAAGTAAATGAATAAAGCCTTTTTTGGATAGATTAAAAAAAAAATGTTCAGGACAAATGTTGTAGTAGATAGTTTAAGGATTTTATAAATGTTTTACTTTCGAAAATCAATGGTTATCAAAAAATCTTGAAATTTTTGGTCATTCGCCATTTTGTCATTCGAAAGAATAAAAAATAATTGTAAATTCAAATGTTTTGGAGAACCGAGATATATTAAAAAAAATGTTAAGTAGTCCGTAAAATAAGGGAGTTAGTTATGATATGACGATTTTTCGAAAAACAAAAAAACAACTCCAATAACTACGAACCGGGCACCAAATCAAAAATTGGAACTAAGAGAAGTTGTTTGTTTTAATGACACCTAACTGCCATTTTCGGGTGTAACGACTTAGTATTAACACCATGTATGTAAATATTTTGAAACTAAGTAATATATTAGTTATTCAAGTACTTTTGAAAATGTTTTAAATACAATTTTTTTTTATACATATGAATATTTTGAAACTATTTTGATAATATATTAGTGATTTAAATAATTTTCAAAGTGGTGTTTTTTTTGATACTTTATATTTATATATATATATATATATATATATATATATATATATATATATATATATATATATATATATATAAATATTTGAAATCCCTAGTGTTCAACAATTATTGCAGGCTACATTGAACAATAATCCTACATGCCGATATTAAGCCACCAGGATGCAGTTGCGCATGCGGGTTGACAAGTCTGGACAAGATTGTTTAGGAAATGATTTGATTTAAAGGTTTCATTTTACAAGTATTTAAGATATATTTTAAAAGATTTAAATAGTTCAAAAAGATTTATATCACAAAAATTATTTAAATAGGTTTAAATCATGATTCATTGATGAAAGATATTAAATAATTTTTAAAAGTATTTAAATCAAATAATTCAAAAAATGATTTAAATTATAAAAATAATTTACATCCCGAAAACGACATCCTATCTAGTGACGTAGGACAATATTTATTCCATCGGTAAATCTTCGGGATATAACACAAACGCATATTTCATTTTTACTTCAGAAAAATATTAATTTTTTCTCTTCCGATTAGTATAAAGGTTAATGTATTTTAAATTAGTATTTGCCCATAAAATCATAGATTTTTATACTTTACATTAACGTTTTAACCTTTTTTCAAGGATTTCATTACTTTTTTCAAAATTGTATTTTATTTTATTTAAGTAGCTTATTCCATTAATATCTTACTTCATAATTAAATTTTAATTCGATGTTTTTAAGTTAACATATGGGTGTCCGTCATCAGATGTCTGATATAAAAAATATAAATAACATTAGTAGTAAATGAGGTCCATTAGGGGGGAAACCCACTAATTGCCATTTTAATTGCATTTTAATGACCTAGTATTTGTGACGTATGTTAGGCCCTCATGGGAAAATAGGTCATCGTTCATTATCAAGGTCATCCGTGGATTATAGGTCATCGTACAGTATCACGATCATCTGTGGTCATGCGGTTAAAAAGCTCGCCTGGCAACACAAAACACTAGGTTGCTCGTGCGGGACAGCGTTCGAATCCCGCACGAGTCAGTTTTTAATATTAAAAAACCGACACACCCAGATGAGTCCGAGTGGCAGCAGAGGTCACTATAGGCTACTCTGCATGTACCGAGGGTGCCAGAAGAGGGTAGTAGAAATGTCTCTGTAATTATAGTGTATATATAGGCAAACATTATTCTAGTATATAAGGCAATTTGTATAGGTCATAAGACCTCATAACAAATAAATACATTATTATTATTAATTTTCCATTATATTTTTAACACAGGCTAATTGCCGAAACATTTGAGGTATTTTCACTTTATTCATTTTCGTATAAATGTGGCACTATAAGAGCTGTAATTACAAGTGTTTTGTTATTTGCTTCTGCAGAGGTACTCCAAGTATTCATTTCTGCAACACTCTATCGTGGTAAGTGTAATAATAATTATATTAATTATAACAATGGAATAACATTATTTTTTTATATAATGTGTGTATGTGTGATTATAGATGAATCACAAACCTGCACAAATAGCATTTGATGAAGCTCCCCTAAAGAAATTCCGCGTTCTTAATTTCGAGCCATCAACTATTCATTCAACTCATTCTCGAGATAACGCCGGTTTCCACACGGAGAGCAGTTACAATCACGAGGATTCACGTGATGAGCTTGACCATCCGCCGTTTGAACCTCGGGGAGAGTCACAATGTGACGAAGAAATGGACACCTTATTGTCTGTTAGATGTTATGGAATTTCCGTTAACAAAAACAGCTAAAAAAAATTTGACAGTAGGCGTTAAACCTTGGAAGGTTTTCAAACAATTTTAAGATTGGGGAATTTAGAATTGACTGAGTGTGCATGGTTTCATTACGATGAAGTAAACGAACTATTTATAGTTATAAAAAATATTTTAAATAACACCTTTCGAGTAAACACGGATACAGTAGCTGGATGTTTAAAAATTTATATAGCAACCATGCACAACAATCAAACTATAAGTTTCTCCACCCGAAGAGCTGATGACGTGTCAAACCGATTTATTATCTAGCAATAATTGATACTCTTAAAACTGTTATACAACTTGAATGTGTTGCGATGAAACTGATGGCAAATAGGCAAATAAAGAAATGTTTCCCTAACAATGAACAATTTATTACGGGTGTAGCAGGACATAAATTCCCCAACACCCGTCACATACAACGAGGCACTATTTAATGTATTGAAAGAATTAGAAAGTAACTTGTATTTGTATGAAATAGTATTAAAATTACCGTATAATGTTAACATGATGTAGATATGAAAATATAATCTTATAGAAGTTTTCATGAATGGTAGTTTGTAAACTTATAATAATTAAATAAAATTTATAAATATTAACCGTTGTTCATCATTTTGTAAACAGCCGTGATAGTGTAGACATGGAGTATTGTTTCAGAGCACCATTTACAGCTATTATTGCTTCTGGAAAGTCATATTTTGTAAAAAGGCTACTGCACGGTTTGAATACTATGTGTGATACTACATTCAATAAAATAATATGGTGCTACGTTGAGTGGCAACCTATGCTTAAACCTAATTATGGAAAACAATTATTTTAATTTAATATTAAGTTTAATCGGTGCTTTTGCAACAAGATATTTTTACGAATTTTTGTTTATATGGGTATAAAAATAATACAAGGCATACTTATGTTCGTGTTGCCATAAATAAATACCTTGCGCCAATACTCCAAACTTAGTTACATGTGCAGTTTGCAATAGAAAATTTCGAGGTGTAGAATGTTTACAAAATCACTTAAAAAATAAATTATGTTCAAAATTAAAACGTTGTAATATAGGCAACAGAACTATTTGGAATAATCAAAAAAATAAGCACACTTGCGGACCCTAGTCACTTAATACTGCAATTTTTGTCTAACAACTTTTTTGTCATCACAGAGCAGTTTGTAAGATTTAAAAAAAATATGCATGTTTTTGAATACTTTATAAACAAACTGTGAAGCGTAAAATTTTAAATATGTAATTATAAAAAAAAATTACAGCTCGTACAAGTTTCATGTTAAACATGTTCATATTTTCCGTTACGATGATTTAATTAAAACTTGCTGTTTGACATCTGATAGCATTGTCTTAAATATTCCCAAAGATCGTCAACACATAATTAATAAATTATCTGTTGTCTAAAAAACTTGCACAATGTGCTGAACAAATCCAATTTCTCGGATACTTTTAGAACACCGTTTTGTTACTTACGCCGGTTTGTAGGCAACTTATCTAAATCTTTTCTATATAATCTTTGAAGAACCCCAACCGTGATAAAAACAGTAGGTAGTAATTTCTCAACATAATGACACCCAGGTATAAAATGGAAATCTTATCCCTTCGTATTTAACATGCAAAATTATGTAAACTAAACGAAAATGTAATTTTATTATTGATTCTGAACAGAAAGATTTAGCTTTTACAATAATAATTCTGTTTACAATATGTAATTTAATACTAAAAAAAATTAAATTCTAGTAAAGAATGAGGGTTCCCGAAGGAAAAATAATCGGACAAGCAGTCTGTAGTGAAATTATTTATTTCAAGCCGACGTTTCGATTAAAACGTTAGTCTTCTTACTTTATATGCACATCAAGTTAATATGTGTGTTACTTAGCACCAATCATTTGCGATTCTACAATATCATTATACACAAAGAGCTGTGGTGGTAATCTTAGGCAATTTGACGGATATATTGAAGATTGATTAAGTATATTAGTACCTGGTTCAAAACCAAGTTGTAAACTTAACCGTGGAGATAATTTCAATGATGTTATAAAGGGATTAATAGAACTACATGACACTTTCTTGCTACCTCCATTTATTCTAAATTTAACTTTGTCCTTTTGCAATATTATATTTGCATTCAGGGCTGTCACTATTGATTCTACAGATTGGTAATTACTTAAATCTATTTTAGTCTTGTAATCTATGTGCAATTATAAATTAACAACATCGTCAACGGATTTATATTTTTTATGTCGCATTATATTTTCAAGCTACACAGAAAATCTTATATTCATAAACAAGTTTCTAATTGGTGTAGCATCCATTTCATCTTTTAAAGTTACATTGTAAGTGCAATATACGGTATTATCGTCCTCCTGATGAAAACGAGCAAGGGTATTGTATGTTGATGCTGAAAAATAATTTTTCGTACTGTTTGATAGTAAATAAATAAAATAAATAAATATATCATCACGGCATATTACCCATTTCTGGGTATGCCACTATCTACAACACATGTAGACATCGGTAATGATAGTAGAGTTAGAAAAAATCAGACAATTTATTAGAATTCATATTCGCGTAAGAGAGTTACTCGGAATCCACGAGTTAAACTTTGACGGGTAATTTTTCCGCTGAACTAAAACTTCAGTGCGCCCATTTTTATAGTGTTTCTTTAAAATTTTACCTATTTAAAAATAATTTTCAGGATGATATGTTACACGCTAAATTTCTGGTTGATAAACTATGCCATCTACTGGTTCGTTTAATAAATCACAAATTTTATATACAACGGGGTCTCTCAAAATAACGTCAGTAATTTTAAATATTTAACCACTCCAGTTATTAACATAACCTTTTTCAAAGGAGTGTTTATATTTAGCAATACTTACAAAATCACCAACTTTATATAATTTATTTTTCCGTTTAATGGGAGATTTATTGGCGTTAATATTGTTACACACTATTAAAATGTTATCTTCACATACTTCATTTGGTGCCATTTTAATTGTTCTGTGGTATGAATTATTATAACTATTTACTAAATCTTGCATTACGTCAATATACCTGTAGGTATTAGCAAATGAAAAATATTTAAACATTTTTGTTTTTAAAATTTTATTAAAACGTTCTACTACAGCTGCTTTAATATCAGGATTTTTTGCAACATAAAAATTTATATCACGCTTTTTAAATAATAATTGTACTTTAGAAGATAAAAATTCGTTACCTTCGTCTGTTTGTAAATTAATAGGAACGCGTTCCTTAAAAATTCTTCAAATGCTCTTGCGACTTCGCTTCCTGTTTAAGCATATAGTGGTTTCACCATAGCATATTTTGAGAAGACATCAATAACAGTCAGTAAAAATTTAACATTATCATTGTACTTAACCAAATTTCTTAAATCAATTAAATCACATTGAAATAATTCATTTATTATTGTAACATAGTACTTATTTCTTTTAAACCTGCATCGAACTTGCTTATTTAAAGTATACGTGTCTTGACTTTCTAGCCAGTTTTGAATTTGCTTTGTAGAAATATTTGTTGATTTATAAATTTTGTTTACATAAGAAAAGCTAATAGGATCTGAAGGTGTATAATTAATAATGCTTTATTTTCTGTGGACTCAAAATACAGAGTATAGAAAAAGTCCACTTAAAAACTAAAACAATTACAAATGTAAGTACTCATCTATATTAGAAAAGTTGTGCTCTAATAAAAATACTTTTAGTTTCTTTTCAAACATATGTTCGGATTTAACAAATTTTAAAGTATCCGGTAATTTGTTATATATTTCTAGTCCTATTCTATCAGGAGAATTTTTAACTAAGTTCGTTCTAAAGCTAGGTATATAAAAATTGTGATTACTTCTAGTGTTATGTTCATGTTTGTCCGAAATTGAAGGAAAAGAACTTTTATTGTTATATATGAAAATGCACATCTCGTATATGTAAACATCAGTTATTGTGAGTATTTTTAAATTTTGGAAAATATTACGGCATGTTTCATTATAATTGGCTCCAGCTAAGCATCTTACAATTCTCTTCTGGCAAATAAATACATTATAGGTGGCAGGAGAATTTCCCCAGAAACAGATACCATAACGGAGTCTAGATTCAACAAATGCGTGGTAGAACATTAAAAGCTGATTTGTATTTAGTATTTGTTTTAAATGCCTAATTTGATGGCAGACAACATTTAATTTTTTAATTAAATCAACGCAGTGAAATCTCCAGTTCAGATTTTCATTAATCAATAATCCAAGTACTTTTGCATTATCGTCATTTGTTTTCTCGCTATTTGGAAATTTTAAATTAATATCTTGATTATTTAAGTTGCGATAACTATGGAAAAAAATTATTTTAGTTTTACTGTCATTTAAAAATAGCTTATTATCACTAAACCAGGAATTTAGGAGTTCAATGTTACGATTACAATCATTAATTAATACATTCTTACTTTTGTTAGAAATAACTAATGTGGTACCATCAGCGTATAAATGGGTGTACAGTTACTCGTCAGATTATAGATTAAATCATTTATATAAACAATAAATAGCTTCGGGGTGAGAATTGTCCCCTCAGGAAGACCAAAGTTAATTTCAAGTAATTCTGAGTTTGTTATTTTAGTGGTGTTGTTTTCTTCATACGAATAAGACACGAATTGTAGTCTGTTTTGTAAAAAAGTGGTAATCCATTTGAGCGCAACACCTCTGACTCCAATGTTATAAAGTTTATCTAATAGTGGTTCATGGTCGACACAGTCGAACGCCTTACTAAGGTCACAAAAAATACCAACCGGACATTCGCCTTTATTTAGAAATTCTATGATTTTTGAATAAAAATAGTGTATTGCATCAGTAGTAATACCGTTTACTTAACGTGTTCATTGTTATAATACGTAAGGTGACCAATTAATTTTCATTTTGCTTCCTTTTTGTTTTGACTTGGACGACTGAGAAGGCGTACTATCAATAAACGGAATTTCTTCAAATATTTTACTTTTATTCTCTTCTTCTTTTTTTTTTAATTTACTATTGGCATAATCTAATCTTCTTTTGTTAACAAGTAGTACTCGTGGTGTATTAATTTTGTGTAAAATCTCAACAAAATATTTCCAACCTTCCGGATCAACACCAGTTTTATTACTCTTTACGACATCACTGACAAGATCGATTATATTACTACCGTCAAGTTTATTTCCGCCATAACTCACTACGTCGTGTTCATTCCACGTTACTCCACCATCTTTAAGTAATTGAAGTAGCATTGACGCTTTCTTAATATTTTGTTTTGGTACCACTTTTAATATATCTTGAAATTTATACTGATTAATATCGGCATGTTCTTTTTCCTCGTCAGCTTCAGATAGTTTCTGTTTTTCATTTGTTTCGGAAATCGTCGATATTGTAATATGGGTTTACGAACACTATTCAATATATTTAAATATTTTTGTAAAATTTGATTATTCAGGTCCCATTTTTCATTACTACCAACATTTTTCTTGTTTAAAATGCATGTCACGATCTAACTGTGACAAAGTGTCGGGTTGGATATGTCTATTAATACCATTTTCTTGGTGTGCTGCATAACTTAATTTTTTATTTATTTAATAAGCCGCCTAACATACCCTATATAATTGGGACTAGTAAGAGAGGAAGAAATGCACCACCCTTTTGAATAATTAGTTTTTTCTTTTGGCCAGCAGATGATTTATTTTTAACTATCCGTCTAAGTACTTTTTATGTTTTGCTAATTTCTCTTTTTGTATTTTAGTTAAAGGAACTTTACCAATTAAAGTATTATGAACACACTCACATATACAATGAATTAAATGCTTTTCGGCAGCTTTTATTACAGCCTTTCGATATTCGGGTTTAGTGTTTTAAAGAAATTTAAAAACAGGTGCGTTGGTAACATCGCCCTCGACATGTTGCATGCAAATAAATGGTTTAGAAAATATATGATTTATTTATACCCTTTCTTGGGAACGTAAACGAATGTAGGCTTTTCGTCAGGTAAAACATTCTTACGAATTTGCCAATTTTCCGGTGTATCTTGTTTCATATCTATAAATAAATAACCGTGCGGCCTAGTTGTTGCATCAGAGTAAGATTCTTGAATAAATTTAATATTAGTGGGATATATTTGACGTGCTAAGGGATTTATCTGAGTACAATCTCTGGGGTTTTTAAAATAAATAACATAATGTGCGTTAAGGGCAATATCACGCTGTCCTTTACCTTGACAGAATATATTTTGCGTTATACAAAAAACACTGATTTTACGGTAATGGCTTTTGGCAAAAATATCAACAATATTATGATTTGTCTCCCTCATCAAATCATCTAAAATAATTAACATTGATTCTAAACCATCAAAAGAGTTCATATCGGTAATCCAAGAAAATGTTCTACATTTTCAATAGTTTTTTCATCATACGTAGGTTGCTACTCATCGTAGCACCATATTATTTTATTGAATGTAGTATCACACATAGAATTCAAACCGTGCAGTAGCCTTCTTACGAAATATGACTTTCCAGAAGCAATAATAGCTGTAAATGGTGCTCTGAAACAATACTCCATGTCTACACTATCACGGCTGTTTACAAAATGATGAACAACGGTTAATATTTATAAATTTTATTTAATTATTATAAGTTTGCAAACTACCATTCATGAAAACTTCTATAAGATTATATTTTCATATATACATCATGTTAACATTATACGGTAATTTTAATACTATTTCATACAAATACAAGTTACTTTCTAATTCTTTCAATACATTAAATAGTGCCTCATTGTATGTGACGGGTGTTGGGGAATTCATGTCCTGCTACACCCGTAATAAATTGTTCATTGTTAGGGAAACATTTCTTTTTTGCCTATTTGCCATCAGTTCCATCGCAACACATTCAAGTTGTATAACCGTTTTAAGAGTATCAATTATTGCTAGATAATAAATCGGTTTGACACGTCATCAGCTCTTCGGGTGGAGAAACTTATAGTTTGATTGTTGTGCATGGTTACTATATAATTTTTTA
Organism: Ophonus ardosiacus; assembly: GCA_943142095.1. Taxonomy (NCBI): domain Eukaryota; kingdom Metazoa; phylum Arthropoda; class Insecta; order Coleoptera; family Carabidae; genus Ophonus; species Ophonus ardosiacus. The sequence continues at coordinate 26,403,917 of OW964833.1, read as the reverse complement.
AACATCCAACTACTGTATCCGTGTTTACTCGAAAGGTGTTATTTAAAATATTTTTTATAACTATAAATAGTTCGTTTACTTCATCGTAATGAAACCATGCACACTCAGTCAATTCTAAATTCCCCAATCTTAAAATTGTTTGACAACCTTCCAAGGTTTAACGCCTACTGTTAAATTTTTTTTAGCTGTTTTTGTTAACGGAAATTCCATAACATCTAACAGACAATAAGGTGTCCATTTCTTCGTCACATTGTGACTCTCCCCGAGGTTCAAACGGCGGATGGTCAAGCTCATCACGTGAATCCTCGTGATTGTAACTGCTCTCCGTGTGGAAACCGGCGTTATCTCGAGAAAGAGTTGAATGAATAGTTAATGGCTCGAAATTAAGACCGCGGAATTTCTTTAGGGGAGCTTCATCAAACGCTATTTGTGCAGGTTTGTGATTCATCTATAATCACACATACACACATTATATAAAAAATAATGTTATTCCATTGTTATAATTAATATAATTCTTATTACACTTACCACGATAGAGTGTTGCAGAAATGAATACTTGGAGTACCTCTGCAGAAGCAAATAACAAAACACTTGTAATTACAGCTCTTACAGTGCCACATTTATACGAAAATGAATAAAGTGAAAATACTTCAAATGTTTCGGCAATGAACCTTTGTTAAAAATTTAATGGAAAATTTAACAATGACCTTGATGCTGTACGATAACCTATATTCCACGGATGACCTTGATAATAAACGATGACCTATTTTCCCCCGAGAACCTAACATACGTCACAAATACTAGGTCATGCGGAGTGGCTTTAATGTCGTAGTTATTGTATTTTATATTTGATTTACCCTTCAAACCTTAGATTTTGCAATATTTTTCATCAAATTTCTCATTTATTTTGAAGAATCTGTCACATTAGTTATTTTATTTAGATATATTATTTTGACTAAAAATAATATTCTGTCAAGGTAAAGGACAGCGTGATATTGCCCTTAACGCACATTATGTTATTTATTTTAAAAACCCCAGAGATTGTACTCAGATAAATCCCTTAGCACGTCAAATATATCCCACTAATATTAAATTTATTCAAGAATCTTACTCTGATGCTACAATTTTGGTCAATTAAATGTTAGTAGTAAGTGAGGTTGGTTTTTACCTCCTAATGGGCCTCAATACTAACATTTTATTGACCAAAATATTGTTAGTCAAAATAATATATCTAAATAAAATAACTAATGTGACAGATTCTTCAAAATAAATGAGAAATTTGATGAAAAATATAATATTGCAAAATCTAAGGTTTGAAGGGTAAATCAAATATAAAATACAATAACCCTTATACCAATCGAAAGGGAAAATAATAAGAATTTTTTTTTAAATCAAAGATGGGTTCTATTTAAAAAAATGTATGTTTGTGTTATATATTGAAAATTTACCGATAGAAATATTATCAACCATATGCAGTTTTTCGCCATTATTTAATAAGCTATGAGACATTTTGGCAAAATAAAAGCACATCTAACATGTCCTTAAAATCTACTCTAAATTTCTTATTTAAACGAAACTTATAATTGGTGCAGCGAGCCCAAAATAAATAAAATAGTTGCATGTGTGCTCACCTCATGGTTTAATTGCTTATGTTAGAACAGTTTATCCCTTGGATGGTGAAACGGTTACGAAACAATTGTGAAATTGATAATTGCATACCAGCGCCATGACTAGTGTTGCCACAAGACCAAGACCAGTCTTGGTCTTGGTCTCGTCTCGTCTTGGTCTTGTCGAGACGAGACCATCATTTGGTCTCGACTAGAAAAGTCGAGACGAGACGAGACTAACATCAAGTCTTGTCGAGAAAGTCTTGAGTCTCGACAAGACTCTCGACTTCAGATCAAAGGTATTTTTTTAAACATATACCTATTCTAAAAGTCCTTCAAAAACTGAGAGTATTGCTGTAAATACTGATTGAAAATTCGAATAAATAAGAGAGATATTAATTTTTCAAATTTTGTAATTTTCTACTTTCATAATTGTGTCCCAGAAACATTAATTTATGTAAATATGATGTATTCCTTATTCATCTAAATAATCCAGATATAAGTTTTAAATGAATTTAAATTACAATGTAAGTGGGATGAAATGAAAACAGTATCAATTTAGAATTCTTATGTTATTTTAATGCACCAATATTTTTATTAAATTAATATCAACCTTTATTTTATACTACACATGTTATTTTAATTTAATTTTTGTTTAATTCTCAATTAATATATTGGTACAATTGGGTATATGAAATACTGACTTATATATATATTTCCAATTTTCAAATAGCACACAAAAGTTACATCTGTGGTGCATTCTGCAAGTTAGCAATGTACTTCAGTTTTATTTATTAAATTAATATATTATAACAAAAGTAACGTTCCCTTCAAATATACATTATTTTTCTTTTATTTTTAAAGAATCTATTGTGATTCTTAGAATTTTGCGAAAATGCACACAAAGATTTTACGATCTTAGGGAAATTCCCGTTTTAAAATAACCATATTCTACATTTTCAACGGATGTACTTATTCACCTAAATAATTCTTCCATTGAAACATATGAATAATATCGCATGTATCATTTAGTAAAAAAAAGATAAAAGTTTATGTATCTTTTACATGTATAATGAAAGTAAAACTTTATCTCAACAAAGTGAAATGTAAGTGACATTGTTAAAATATGTAGTTACAGGTATAACAATTTGGGAAAATTGGTATCAGATATTCTAAGAAACTGGTATTAAGCATTTCTCGTAAGAACACATGCAAAATGCAAGTACACTCGCCCGGTGCCCATGGGCGTATACAGGGGCGCCGGGTGGGGGGGGGGGGGGCGCCCCCTGAGAAAATTAAAATACATTGTATAAATTCATTCATATGAAAAAATTGAAAACAATAATCAACGTTTACTTAAAGAAAATAGAAATATAAAAGTCGTAATGTACAAGCCCTTCTTTAATAATGTTCTTAAAACTTTGTATGCACAAAGGTGTAAAACAAACTGTTTTTCCAATTCCCTAATACAATATAATTTTTAAAAAATGGGTAAAAAATAACACAACATTTCTTTTCTTGTAAAAATCCAATAATGGAACAATAAATTTTACAACGGTGCTATAAATGCTGCATATTACCAGACAATAACAACCACTTTTAGACATCTGCTAGTAATAAAAGTAGGTAGGTTTGCCCAACCCAAATCCAAATATTTCCGAATACAATACTTTAGTCAATCTAACAATTTTGCATCCTAAAAATATAAAAATATGTAATAAAGAAAAGTATAAACGTATGATAAAGAATTAAATGAAACATAACATAGACAATTTTTATGAGGAATCATTATTATGGTTTCATAAGTGGAAAGAGGAACCTCTTGAGAAAGAAATACCATATGAAGAATTATTAGATATCTCCAAAAAATTCTATCCATTTTTACTCCATGGCTTGATTTTATTTTTAACTCTACCTACTACAACATGTAAAAGAAGTTTTAGTAGGTACATAAAAAATCTGTTGTGGCTAGCATAAGACCTTCCGTCAATTTGATGTATTTTGTACCAATCCCACATCAAAAGTTCCCTAGAAAAGATTCTATATATTCAATAAAATTATAACACGAACACATACTATTTTTTACAAATTCCATACCGAACGTTCTTTGGAAAAAATATGAATCCAATACAATTATAACACGAACAATCATTATGTATATTGTACTTGACACTGACATCTGTCAATTACAATTTTTTGAATATATCAGCTGTTTCTATGATTATAGTAAAGCTGACTGATTTTGGAAAGTTACTCTATTTATAATTCGTTAAACCGTACAACTGTTATTATTGAAGTTTCTTAGTTACTATTTGTTTTTTACTAATTTTATAAATTTAAGCAAGTTTATTATAATTTATTTGTTTTTCAAATAAGTGTGGTACGCGTACTAGGGGATACGCGAAAGGTTAAGTTTTAGTTATCCACTTTTTTAACATTTATTTAGAAAAATATAAAAAAAAATAGCGAAAGAATTTTTTTTTTTTGGGATTTTTGTCCATTTACTTACTGCTTCATTTAAACATATACATACCTATTTAACTATTGCTAATAATATAAATGCATTGCTGTGATTCATATTGTAGCTAAGGATTTGAAATTATATATTTTATGTTTATTAACAAGAAACAACACTCGGTATGTATGTATATTTTCATATTAATTATTTCAAGAGCTCAAGTATCAAGTTGATATTTACAGAAGAAATAATAAATATCTCTAATATTATTTGGAATTTTTGAATCGCGATTGTACTGCTGTTCTTAGAATTTTATGTACTATTAGATGGGATTATAAAAAAAATGTTAATGGAGGCAAAGTCGAGAGTCTTGTCGAGACTCGAGACGAGACGAGACTGACATCAAGTCTCGTCTCGACAAGACCAAGACGAGACCACTCTAGTCGAGACTAAGTCAAGACCAAGACGAGACCGACCCCAAGTCTCGTCTCGTCTCGACTTCTGGCAACACTAGCCATGACCTATTTAGTTTCCGAGGTTCCAACGGTGGCCTTCGAAATCCGGACACTCTGTATAAACATAACTGAACTAAATATTCTTGAATTGTAGTGATGTTTTAGAAACCTTTATTGTTTAAAGTAAATTCTTTAATTTGTTTTGTATGAGTAAAATTAAAATGAGAACAAAATAGAACACTTCATTTACAAATTGCATAGTCAACGTTATGCTCTTAACTGTCCTTGGTGAAGCAATCAGTCAAATAGCAAAACGAATTGTTTGATTTGTCTCCCAAAAATATGTATTCTATTAAAAATAATGTGAAAGCTAATAAAATTATCTTTGCGGGCAACAATTTAAGACTGTCTCTTTTTAATACTTAAAGATTTTTTATTTTGCTTATGCTCAAAGGAAATGTATTTTTTATTTCTTGCTTATACCGTATGGATATTTTGTATTTATGTTTATAGTGTATGTTCTCTTTGTATCGTTCACTATATTTAAATAGATTTTTTAAAAGATTTATTAAATTATGCCCGTGTTGTGTTAAAAGTTCAAACTTTAAAACCATAAACATGTGTAGGGAAATTTACGTAAAAACTAGATAAGCTTCAGCTTAATAAGTGATAATAATCATATGATTGTATGATAATATTTATGCATACAATTAATTTATCTAACAAAAACTGTGAAATGATGCAGTTGGATAAATACATTATTAAAATTAATTATGCACATTTTAAATTATTATAATATAGGATTGCAAAAGTGTTATAATAATAATAAACAACATAAAACTCTCTTCCTTTTGAGTATCAAGAGTGACAAGCTTGAAGATATGAGATATTGTATCTGATTTTACACTAATGAAATCGAAAAAAAAATTTTTGTTTTTTATTTAGTTTGATTCGTATTTTTATTTTGCAGTTTATTATTAACTCTTTTTTTAGCAAAAACTAAGAACGTATTATTTTATTTTGTGATATTAATTAATCGAAAAACCAAAGAATTGTTATTTTTGTTAAATTGTGTTTACTAATAGACAAGAAATAAATACAAAATTCATACACATATGTATGGACAAAAACTTCTTTATTTTTAAATACTTACGAATTTCAGTATGTATATGAATCTATTAAAGTAATTACTAATTTATTTTATACAAAGCAAGAGGCCTCAATTATTTTCTAGCTAGAGCCTCAACGATTCTAAATTCTGCGCTGATGATAGTAAGCTACCATAGGCGGGGCCAAGCAATTTTTATTTTTTAAACTTATTTCGTTATATCTTCAGAAATTTATTTGAATTATAAATTTATTTTTAACAAGGGTTCGTTACATTATTGCTAATGGCCGTGTCTACTGTCTAGCCTTCCGGCGCCGGTATCAATATTAATCCCGGATTTGTAATTATGTCATAGCCAGATTATAAAACGCCTAGGTGTTTTGCAATATGGCTCGACGTTGTACAAAACGACGAATAGCTTAGAGCTACATTGTAATATGGACATTATTTTAGCTTGCAACTTCCGTAAATATAACAACAATAACCTCACCTAACGCATAAAAGTCACTCTTGGAAAACTCGGGGCAAGTTTTGTGCGTTAAGTGAGGTTATTGTTGTTACATTTAGATAAATATACAAGGTAAGTCTAACGACTAGCTAGATTGTAAATTATCGGTAAGTCAACGAATATTATTCAATCTGGTGGCATTTTACAACTTTTTTAACATTTCTACTAGAAAGTCAGTAAACACTTAAATGAGAAACGATTGAATATTAACATGCAAAGGTTATACATTTATACTATAAATAAATTGGTTTTTACGTCTTTTTCATTGAAATAAATTCATAAAACATGTATTTTTTAATAATAAAAGTATGAAAATAGTGCTTTTTTAATGTAAACGTGTGGAAAAATTACACTTTACTCGTTAAATATATAACTATTATTCTGCCTTGCAAGATAATAATAATATTTATTTATTTCTAGAGAAAATGGTACAACCACATATTAGAGAATGTCAATAAAAGTTAAAATTATTGTTGAACAGTGAGTAGTTACCTAGTTATGGTTATGATTATAAAACTCTTCTAGATTATAAAAGCCATTGCATTTTAAGAAATTTGTTAAACCAGCAGTAAAGGTTTTCATAAAATTTGAATTTTTTATATCAACTGGAAGGTGATTGTATAATCGTACGCCTTGCAGTTTTGGAGTAAAATTGGTATTTTTATATTTTGCTAGTGGTACTCGAAATTCATTCTTACCGCGAGTATTGAAATCATGGAAAGTAGAATTGAATTGAAATTTGTTTTTATTTGTATAAACGTGTTTGCAAGTTTGAAGAATATATATGCAAGGTACTGTTAATATATTAAATTTAGTAAATAAAGATCTGTATGATGTGTTTATGGGACCTCTTGCTATACATCTTATAATTTTCTTTTGACAGACTAGTACTTTTTGTAGATTCCTCGGCGAACCCCAAAAAATGATACCGTAACGGATTATCGAAGCTATTTTTGCATGATAGAAACAATTAGATGATCGGTTGTGAGTATAGTTCTTAAATGCCATGTTTGGTAACGAAGCGAACTGAGTTTGGAGATTATATTTTCGGCATGCGGCATCCAATTTAAGTTTTCATCTATTGACATTCCAAGAAATTTTAACGATATTTACTTTTGCAATCAACTTACTTCCGATTGTAACATTTATGTTCAGATTTTTGTGGCAATGTATATTATGAAATCGTAAGAAGCTTGTCTTAGATATATTAAAATATAAATTGTTTTCCAAAAGATGCAAGTACACATATCTTTTTAAATATTATATAGTATTTATTTGGGTAATAAACATATTTTTCCCATTCTCGTTATCGTAAGAGTAAGTAGGCTAATAGGACATTAAATGTAGGGACACAGATTAATTTCACTAGCAAGGTATCAAGTTCTTTTGGCGATGGGATTGATATAAGTAGTTCTCTTACATCCTTAAGCAGCTTCCTTTACGCCCCTATATTATAAAATACCAACAATTGGATAAGGCTCAAGAATACGGACCCGGATCTGTGTTCAACTTCACCTTTGACAGCTAACACTTAAAAAAATTATTGACATTTAATACTCCTTGCAGCATTTACATTATTTGTGAGTGAGTGCAAAGCGCTGCCGAGAGCACTCGAATATTATAAATTTAGACCTAACGATAATTGTGTGAAATATGCAATTTGTGTGTCGTGTGCCACCTGAGTGTCAGGCCGAGAACTTTTCAAACTACCCGTCTACTATTATAATCGTCTCTTATGATTAGACACTCAAAGTCACAATAATTTCTTACTTTCACCCAGCTTCTTATTATTATTCGTAATAAACAATTAATTTATTATTTTTAAACACGGGGTGAAGTTGTATTTACTAACGTGATGAAAATTAATAATTATCATTATCCCTTCCAATTCCAACAAGAAATTTATCTGCCATCGTTTTAATGACGGCGCTATCGAACTGAGAGTGTGCAAAAGTTAACCTTTTTATATAATGTTTTAGAATTTAGACTAAGAATGTTTTTGATATTGATTCTAGCTCTTCGTCATCGTCCTGGACGCAGCAGCCATCTCAATCTAGGCAAGAAGATAGAATGACTACCTCTACCCAATACAATATACATACCGATATAAATTCAAGTACATCATATATTGAATTAAAACCAATAGTTCGACGACTACCAGAAAATCTAACAGACGTGGACCCTTCACTTCCACCAATGACTCGCGAAGAAGAAGTGTATGCTTATAATTCGCTGGGAGATACTAATTCCACAAATTTTAATATAAACGACCAGTTAGAGAACTGGTTTCAGAATGAACATGAAACCTACTGTTGCACTACAAAGATGCCATGCCCTTTCATGTTTACTTATTGTAATTGGTTTGACAATATCCCATGCATCGCAAAACACGTCAGACTGGTAAGATTTTTTGATTTATGTTTAATAAGACGGACTACAGACCTGATCAAGTACGCATGATGTGGGAAAAAGGAATAAAATGTGCAGTGGCGGATTCAAGGGGCTGGCCCAAGGGGGCCGGGCCCCCCTAAATGGTTTATAAATAAATTCGAAATTAAATTATGAACAAAATACTATACTAATATTTAACGTATTAAATCATTAAATATTATGACAAAAATTTCGAATTCTCTACAATAGGCTATTCTACCGTAATCGAAAAGAGTAAAAGTTTATCAAAAATATCAAAGATAACAGTTAAACGATAAGAAAAATACCAACTTCTTTTTTTAATTACTCCGTCTAAAAAATAGGGGGAGTTTTACTTTTGATGACGTAAGACATGTGCACGGGTTTAAGGATTTAAGTTTGAACACCGACTGTATGGAGCTCCGCTCTCACTTCGCTTTAAGAGCATTGCCGGTCGCCCAGCGAAATCAGTTTTGTAGCTTGTATGACACTAGTGCAGACAAACTTCTTACGTTCTCCCATTACTTTTAAGATATGCTAAGTTTATTACTCTCTGTCTGCTTTTATATGTGTTTGTCCTTGTTTAAAGCATAGGGGGAAAACTCGGCCCAGCCCTGAGCATGCACAACAGCACACTCATGGACTCATGCCGGTATTTGCTCTGCTAGTGCTACACAGCAGTGTAGTATTTAGAAATCAAACGGGAATATTATTTTCTGTCATCAAAATTTATATTTGTCATAATTTATTTTGAGTACAAACCACATAAATTTTGAAATTCAACACCGGTTTAATTAGTGATAGCTAAAATCATGCCCAAATCAAACTACACTCACAAATTTGCACCATTGTGGGAAAAGGATTGATTAACCCTTGACGGGCTATATAATTTTATATGTTGGTGCACAAAATAGGGTCAACTTTGACCAGATTATTTTGCTACATATTGTTATTAATAGGACAATATTTATTAATGTTTTACTTTAATTGTATTTATTAATTTCCTTTATTAATAAAGATACAAATTTGTTTTTGTTTAATAATTAATCTTAATATTAAAAGAAAACATACATAATTATAAAACAATACATATATTTCTTTTTTACCTAAATAAACAATATCTTCAATAATTATAATGCACTCTAAGTAAACAATAAGATCAAAATTTACTCTCCATCATCCTTTAACAACATAAACAAATTATTTCTTTTATAAGCTTATTTTACTATGGTTGTTAAAGCATAACATCGTACCAAAATAATCGGAAATCGGCGATTTTTTTTAATTCAAGGTCAAATGCCTTTTAATTGAAATTTACATTTTTTAAAGAGATGTGAAGCTGCATGTTTTTCATATGGGAAAGATTGTATTTTTAAAGTAATAAATTATTTTATCTAGATGTTACCGACGGTTATTACAAATATTGAAGAACATAAAATTCTCCATCTAATACACTTAAAAAATTTATTATATCTTGTATAAATTTAGAGATAAAGGCACTGTAATATATAGAATAATCATTGATTAAATAGTATATATAGATGGGCAATGCTATAGTCAAACCGCGTAACACATTTTTATTCTATAAGAATGAGAGCCATCTGTATGGCGGTTGTCTACTATACATGTGTTTAATTCGCTACAAGATAGCAGCATGATAGAACTCGTCGGCGCCAATTAATTTTATAATTAGAATTTGTTAATTGTTAAATTTATTTCGTCATTTCTTCAGAGATATTTAATTTAATTATATATTTATTTTTAATACATACACATTACATATTCCATAACATTTCTAATATTTCTAATAAAATAAAAAATTCATTTATCATTGAATCGAGAAACAATTTAATATGAATTTACAGCGGTAATATCCATATATGCATTTGAAGGTTTGGACCACACTGCTTCACCAAATTAAAAAGACACTTTTAACATAAATATATCATAAATTGCTATTCTTTTTTAAATAAAGTGCTTACCAAGCGTCATTGAAACAGGATTCATTAAAATGGAACCCAGGTTGTTAAAATCACACCCGATCACTTGACACACATAGTTATTCATGTTTAAATTTCGGGAAGTTTATTTTAATAATAATAATAATAATAATAATAATAATAATAATAATAATAATCTAAGCAATCTTTTCCATATCTTCTTTGACCACCAATATATAATTAAAGAAAAAGTAACAATTAGAAAAATATTATATTTATTTAAAAATTATTGACCTAAAGATTTATTACACTTTTCAATAATTGAAAAATTATTATTTGTTCTACAAAATATTTATTTTTCTTTTACAAGATTTTCTTGAAATATCTGCAATTTCCATTTTAAAGTTTTTAAAAGTTTTATTTTAATGAATGTTTTTATAATAAAAATTTTATGGTTAAAGCATCCATCACTTTTATTTAACCAGTTCTGGAATGTGAATTTATGCACCGTAGACCATTTTTTAATAATTTCCTGGTTATATTGTTTGAATGTAAATGTTGCTTTATAAATTCCCTAAAATATTTCAATAATTCTTTACCATCTCTTCACTCGGTCTGCATAGATATTGTATATCATTCATTTTGTCATAATCTTATAGAAGTAAATAAATTTCCTTTTCACCAAGAAGGTCATTTTTCTTTAAAACTTTATTATAATTTTCGCAATTATATTATTCAATACAACGAAAAACCAAATATCCAGTGAAGTACACCACAACACATTCCTTATTTAAATTATTTGGCTATTGAATTTGAGATTCATTGTCATAATTTTCACTGTCTTCAACATTTTCTGGTCATATAATTATTTTATCATTATCGGTTATTTCACATAAATTTTCTTGAGACGGTGTAATGGATTCTGATATTTCTGTATCAATAATTTCATCTTCATCTATTTCACAGTTGCTCCTTTCAACTGGTTTTAAAATTCTTATGTTCTTAGTTCTTTGCAATGTTTGCCTAAATTATTTTGCAGTTGGATTTGGATTGTACCCGCCTCTATTTCTAATGATTGAAAAATGGTTTTCCAGCCAATCTTGTTGCAATCTATTTGTTAATAAAAATAAATTGTTCTCTTCTTTATAAACATTACAAATAAGAAATAAAAGTACATAGTATTTGATGGAATTGGATCCATGTCAGCACCAATTTTAATTTTATATATATTTTTTCTATTTCTCTATTCTTTAAGCCTATAAAAGCACTGTTAATACGTCATTAAGAAGATCTATAAGCGCATTGTTTGATACAATGTATGTATTCACGTAGACAATCAGACAAAATTCACAATTCAAAATACACAAACTGTCAAAATGTGAAATTTCAATTGTTAGCGGGAAGCGCTTCCAATATAACCGACAAAAATGCACCAAATCATATTTTTGAAGTCGCATTTTTTTTAGAATCACATTGTATACAATTACCTCAATAGAAAAAAAAATTTAAAAGATATGTTTCATAAGGCTTGGTTACGTACGAGTCCAAGTTTAGAAAACGAACCACGAGGCGAGTTTGACAAAAGACGAGAATGCCTTATGATATGATACTTTTTTTTTTAATTTTATTTCTTTTTTACTTGAAAACATAAAATTGTAAGTATTATAAAATTTTACATTATGTATGTACGTATCTCTAAATCCATAAAAAAACATACATATATACATAGTACAGTTGGAATTTGAAAATTTTCCAAAAAAGTAATTCGTCCAAAAACAAAATTAACGTATGCCATTAGATATTTTGATATGTATTTATTTGATAAAATAGCTTAATTTATTTAATGCATATAAGTACATTATATAAAAGGGTAAAAAATTGAGAATACCTATACAAAAATATTTTTTTAATAATTCACAAAATTATTTAAGTTTATTTTAGTGTCCGTAAAAATAATAATGAATTAATATATTTGTTATTCAAAAACAGTTACGTGATTAATTATCTAATTATTTTTTATTAACAATTTCGTGTCTCCAACTCCAAGCGATTTCACACGAATATATCCGAACTTAATTACCGCCAGTCTTATCGAATGTTAGGACGGCCAAATAATAAAATTATTAAAGGTGGCAGCATAATACGTCGCTGTAAAGTGCGCTACGTAAATGCCCATAAGGTTGCCAATCTATATACATTATTTAATCAATGGAATAATCTAATCGCAGAGGCTAAGGCACTAAGGAAACGAGTTGACAAATTCAAATGTTTATAACATAGTAATGTTTATAACACAATATGTAAATGACAGATGTCAGTGTCGAAAATCAACAGTTTTAGTGACATCCTGAAAGCTTTTTCTGGGAAGTACATATAATCTTTCTTATTGTTTTATTAATTAAATATTTAAAATTGTAGGTAAAATGCATGTATCCATCAGAAATACCGCCAATCTAGTTAATGAATTGGAAGAATCTCTGACATTTAGGAACTTCCTCATACAATGAAAAATAGATATAATTAGAACTATATGTGTGCAGAAGACAAGTTAAAAAACATTATTTGGGTAAAGTTCTGTATTTTTTTTTTATAAAACGACGTTTCGATAGCGAAGTGCAATACAATACTTGTATATAGCCTAATATGGAAATGGCGAGAGGTCTTGTGCTGGCCACAACAGATTTTTTTATAAAACGGCGGTTCGATAGCGAAGTGCAACACAATACTTACATACATAAAATGGGAATGGCGAGAGGCATTGTGCTGGCCACAACAGATTTTTTTTGTAATATGTAACTGCCTCTGTACTTGATAGTAATAAACATGCCCGTCTTTCAAATAATTTTTTTTATTTTCCAAAGAGGCAAAAGTAATTTCAAACGAATTTTGCATTTATGCACATCGATGAACGGGCAATAAGCCGTGTCGTATTGCTATACTTATTTATGTAAAATATTAATGCATAAAGATATTGAACAATATTATGTAAATATTAAATACTTTAGTGTAAAATATACTCATAAAATACATGGACAATTGACAGGAACGGATTAAGATATTTTCGGGCCTGAGGCGCTAACAATTTTCGGGCCCCTAGAATAACATATAAGACCCCAAAAATATAATTTATTTCAAAAATCAAACAGAATAACAATTACAACAGAAATAAACTCATAAAGTAAATAAAATATAACTCTAAAAAAATAAAAACTCGACAAAATGGTGCCGTATCCGGGCCCCTAACAGGCCCGGGCCCTGAGGCGCGTGCCTCATGCGCCTCATGGTTAATCCGGCACTGACAATTGACAAAAAAAAAACAGTATTAATAATAGCTACGTATCATTACAATGATATTCGTTTTAAACATTTCCATAACTTCCCAACCTCATTTATTTTGACAAATAAACAAAGATTATATTTCAAAGCAAAATAATTACGATAAACAATTAGAGTAGAAAATATAATAATAAAAATAAGTTTCAAATTACAGTCAGAGTACAACAATCGTACTCTCCTACTATTGAGCCGATCGTCTGGGTTCTGGGTCTGGTGTTTAGAAATAAATTATGGTGCCCATGCACTCGTTGGGCAAAGGTCGGACATCTACAGAGCTCTTGCTAACTTTATTTATAAAACTGGTCAGTGGGGTCCTTTATCATAGTAACAAATTGGCTTGGACCTTAAAACTATATTATTATAGGAAGTATCAATACATTAAAAAATAGTTATTCTTATAATATTCGAATTTTTAATATCATTAAATACTCCTGTTTCTATATAATATCTATGCCGTACATCTACTATATTCCAAATTCATATTTCTTTCAAGCCTTGTGCTATTACCTTTCTGAAAATCTGGAATATATTTTCAAGTGAATGGATTCATAAAACAAAGGATGTAAATAAAATAATATTTGTTTAAATTTATTATGCTACGCCCGACAGATACTCTACGCGTTTGTATGAAACAGTATGTACAGTTGCGTGCAAAAGTTTTGGGCCACACACATTTTTATACTATATAAAGTGATAAAGACATGACACAGTTGTTTTATAAACATATATATTTTTGCATAAAATATTTTCAAATTATAAACTAAAAACTACACAAACTTATGTGATAATAATAGATATTTACACACCAAGTGAGCTAAGGTAATGTTTATTCATGAGAAGAAAGTTTAGCTCACGAGCCGGTAAAGGCGAGTGAGTTAATTTCTTCACGTGGTTTGTACAATATTTTATTAAATTTTGACGAAAATACTAATAAAAACCATTATAATATTTTATTTTGACAAAATAAAAAACTGATCAGTTAGTAGGCTGAGCATGACAATCGTTGCTGATAGACGTCAAGTCATGTATTTAAAATGCTTTATTGTCTGTCATTTGTGTCGTGAAAAATAATGAAAATGGCTGATAATGTCTTATAAATATTATGGTGAGTGTTATTTTCGTACCAGGAGTGGGATCACGTAAAAGTCGAGAAGTGAAAACGATATTCGTTTCCTTAGCGATCACGTAAAATTAGTCACTCACTATGTTATCAATTTCGGTTATTTCCGTAAAGTGACTACGTTTTGTGAAAACGATATCGTTTATACACTAAGTTTTTGTTTTAATTAGTAGTTATGAGTGTTTTGACAGATAATTTATATGAATGTCATTAAAATTTTTAATCTGTCAGAACGTATTATTCTCACCATTCGTTTTTATTTCGTTCATAATAGCAATACCACAAAAATTGATGAAGGACACAAGTTAAATTATGAATTAGTTACACATGCCATAACCAATTTTGTTTCTTTTGATATTGCAGAAGAAAAATTTATGAAATAAACAAATATTTCTAAATATAGGTATAATTAAAACTTCAAGAGATCTTATAAGACTGCAAGTATACAAGATTGTTATTTTAAAGTAAACTAGTTTTTACTAAGTTTTGTATTACAAGTAAATAAAGTATGGGGCAAATTTAAATAACGGCGCACAATCTTCGCCAGGCTGCGGAAAATGATAAATTCATAAATTTTTATTTTTGTGTAAAAACTACAAAATATTAATCACAAAACACAAGCTAAAATCGTTATATTTGATACATCGCAGAGTGCAATAGCATAATATATAAATAAAATTTTCTTTCTTGGGTTTATTCTCGTAATCAATCAAAATATGCTTTGTTGTAATCAACACTTTTACAGTTATTAGAATATCAATATTGCCGGAAAATATTTCTTTTGGGTAGTTCTTTCACTAAATCAAGTACTAAATTTTAATAGTAAATCAGGGAAATTTCAGTAGAAATAGGAAAATATCTAATCATCAATATTTCAATTTTCTATCATAGATTTCAAAAGAGTAAAAATATATAGTAAATCATAAGCATTTGGTTCTTCGCAACATGCTTGCATATTAAAATATTAATTTTTTTCTTAGATTTATTCTTGTAATCAATTTTTTATTTTATAATTATCGTATTTTATCACAATTATTTCATTTTCACCTTACTAAATAAAAAATAATACCTTTCAAATTTGAAATATTAATTTATTTTTAAATCATTTATAATGACATTTCTTTCATTCTTTCCAAAACATCAAATTCAACTCACTGCTCACTACATTCTTTTACTTAAATGCAAGTAAATAAGAAAAGGATATACCTATACCCAAATGTATGAAATAAAAAGAGACGTAAGAAAAACGACTATCGTTTTCACATGATTTGAGAGTGTCGACTAGAATTCACATTTTTTCAGTCTAAAACGATATCGTTTTCGGTTTTCACTATTTACGTGATCACATTTTCACTTGTCGACAGTCGCAATATCGTTTTCACAGTTACGTGATCCCACTCCTGATGTTATTTAAAATGCATTATTTGTTGTAGAGTGAGTTAAAATTTTGTGAGAGTGATTTAAATTTTTTTTAATTCACATGTGAAAAAAGTGTTACTTAGAGTTGTTGCTATGGAGTTAATAATGACAGTTTAAAACGTCAAAATTTAATAAAATCACTAATAGTGATAAATGAAATAAAATTTCAATAACTTTTTAACCGTCAAAAAGTGTATAGCCTTATATAATTATTACTAAGATGAATAGTAGAGTTTATTACTTATCGTGTATGACATGAATAATATATAAATAATGTACATCAACTTCACATTATTACTCGTTTATTTGTTACTATTACTATAATTGGTAACATTGATAATTTAAAAGGTTTATGAGTTTATGCTGTAAAAGTTATTATTTGACAATTTTAAAAATATTTGCATCGTGGTTGAAATACTTTTGTGCGTTGTAAAGGCCTATTTATAATAAAGTAACGTTAAACGCAACGCAACGACGCTACGTGACCATTAACGCAAACACAAAATCTGTGAATAAACGCCAAAGATAGAAGTAAAATTTGGTGTATTTCTTTGAAATTCGGCTCACTTTTATTTATTGTCTTTGTATGACATACATATGTATAAATAAGGTTAGTATTACAAAATACATAATTTAAATAGAAATGGACAGTGATGAAAATATAGCATTTATTTTGTAGATGTGACAGTTCATGAACATGTCGATAATACAGATTGCAATCTGTATAACTCTTTTCATAAAGATTCTAAAACGTATGTAAACGCACCAGTACATGACGTCACACATCTAGTTTCTTTTATTCAATTTTTATTAATGACGTCATCGGCTGCTTGAACGATTTGTGTATAGCCGGAATTAAACGAATTATGGCTGAAGCTACACTATCATGATGCACTTCAAGAGCGAATTGTTTATCAATTATTAAATTATAATTTTAAGGTCTAAGCATAGGCGCCGACTACGCGGATGCTAGGGATGCACCCGTAACTTGATACCTACGGGTGCAGTGCACCCGTAAGATTTTTCTGTAATTTAGATAACTGTAATATTTCAATATGTAATATTTATAATCTATTTTCATTTTTGATCACACCAGTTGCATTATAATTTAAATGCACAAACAATTCTAAATAGATAGATGTAGCCAAGTGTTTACGACTGAGTGTAACTGGTGGATTGTTTGCATACGTCTCGAATCTCGATCTATACATTTGACAGATCTCATGCAATAGGTCGCAGACTTGTATGGTACGCATCTGTCTCTTTGAAGAATGGCGGTAAATTTGAAAGTAGTTCTCAGCATACTTATGAAATTATTTTAGGAAAACATATTGGAAACTAATAGAGTCATTTGTTCAACTTTCTGTGCGTGTTTTCTCATATTTAATGTAGAAAATCCCTATCTTCCCTTTTTCGGTGCTACACGTTCTACAACATAATAAACCTGCAGACTCTGGGATATGTTTACTTAATAAATCAAAATTTTGGCCTTAGCGCAATATACATAAATTAAGAAATACTAAATAAGTTCAAAACAAAAAATTAAAACTAACCATTCAGATTTTTACATAATTAATTACAGTATTGTTATAATAAAGAAACATGATGCACTCATTGATATAATTAGAATTATTTGTGTGAATAAGAAATGTTAAATTCGATACCTATGTAACAAAATGGAAATGATGAGAGGTATTGTGCTGGCCACAACAGATTTTTTATTTTGTGTACCCGTACCCAATATGAAAAGTCGGCGCCTATGGGTCTAAGCCAATTTGTTACTATGATAGAGGACCCCACTGACCAGTTTTATAAATAAAGTTAGCAAGAGCTCTGTAGATGTCCGACCTTCGCCCACCGAGTGCATGGGCACCATAATTTATTTCTAAACACCAGACCCAGAACCCAGACGATCGGTTCAATTGTAGGAGAGTACGATTGTTGTACTCTGGCTGTAATTTGAAACTTATTTTTTATTATTATATTTTCTACTCTAATTGTTTATCGTAATTATTAAAACGAATATCATTGTAATGATACGTAGCTATTATTAATACTGTTTTTTTTTTGTCAATTGTCCACGTATTTTATGAGTATATTTTACACCAAAGTATTTAATATTTACATAATATTGTTCAATATCTTTATACATTAATATTTTACATAAATAGGTATAGCAATACGACACGGCTTATTGCCCGTTCCTTGATGTGCATAAATGCAAAATACATTTTCAAATTGAAGTCAGAACCATAACTCCAGTTTTATATTTATAACAATAATTAAAATCAATTATACACACCTTTTTTCCATTACTTCGGAAATTGAGGATTTTTTTTTTTTTTTAAGGTGTATTTTATCGAAAACCAAGCATGTTTTTTTTATGTATAATTAATATTTACACAAAAATGTGAAAATTGAGACGTAAGTCAAAAGCGAGTAGTGCAACTATACAAGTGAAAAAAAAGCTTCACATAAAGCGTTGCGTTACACACTACTTTTTAGGGTCAAATCAATAAAATAATCATAATGAGAACATATTTTACGTATGCTGTAAAATTACTGTCAAAGTGAAATGACAAGAAATATTTATTAGGTACAACCACGATTTAAAATATACTGTTTGTGCCACTCTGCACAAAACGAGAGTCCAAAGCGATACGTGTTTCCTCGTTTTTTCCGCTAGAGGCGCAACGTGAGAAAGACCCAACTGACACCTGTCATTTTGAAAATATTACATGTTATATATTATAGAAAGGTAAATAAAACAGGTTTTGAAGTACATATTCGTATTATATGTAATGTAATATAAATATTTTGTTGAACGATATTGCAATTAATGCAAAATGAAAAGAAAATTAAATAGAAAATGTTTTATTCGTGGATGGAAACCGGTTACAAGAAATCCATTGAAAAAGAATCTCTGTTTGCTGCTCCACTCGATATATCACTTTTTAAAAAATGGCAATGTTCAATTAGTAGAGATGATCGCGAATTAAGATTGAATGATGTTTGTCGAAAACATTTTCGGGAAGAAGATATTATTACCTGCGGTTCTATCAATTTATTTAGTTTTTCTAATTTTAAATTCTAACAATATATTAATTCAGGTTTCTATTAAATATGGGGTCCCGTGGCCACGTGCCTGAGTGTCTGGTCGCGAACCTGGGAGAACCGGGTTCGATCCCGACAGACGCCAAATATTTCCAATTTGAAAAGGCACAAAAGTGACCCCTGTGGTGCATTCTCCACACCAGCTATGAGTGCCCGTGAGGTGACGCCTGGTAAGCGCCCACACGGTAAAATATATCATCATCATTACCGATGCCTACATATGTTGTAGATAATGGCACACCCAGAAATGGGTAATATGCCGTGATGATATATTTATTTATTTATTTATATTAAATATATAAATTTATATTAAATACCTATATAAATTTATATTAAAAATAAATTCATTCTGGATTTCATTTTTTTATTTTATGTAAAAATAGTTTGCTGTGGTAGGGTCGTTCTCACGTAGCGCATCTAGAGGATTATTCAAGGAAACAAGTATCAAGCGGACCATTAGAAACAATGAAAAACATGACAAGTGGCATAACCAGTATATTTTAAATCGTGGGTACAACCCATTGCAGACCAATTTTCACATGTCAATATTACCTTCTAACGTGGTTACTAACTTGTAAAATTGTAATAAATTAACTGGCAATGGGGTATTCCACCATAACAAAAAAAATTGAAAAAAATTCAATTTAACATAAAGTATGGCTCAATAAATAACAGTTAAAAAACAATGAAAACATTTTTTAAATAATTACTTTACGAGATATTTCACATTTCCTAAAAGGGAAAATTGACGTCATACAATTGTTATCTTTCTCTCGCAGCGTACTCAGAGCAGTGTGTGTGAGAAAGACAAGTATAGGGGAAATGTGACGTTACAGTGATTTCTCGAAAAAAAAAATACTGTTAAACTAGGAACAATTAAGATTTTTTAATACTATGAATTGCTTCAAGACTGAATGAAGTTTTATTTAAAATAATAAAAAAAATTGAGTGGAATACCCCATTACATAAGTTAGGAACTAGTAAAGATTAATTTTCAAAAGTAGTTTAATTCTTTGAAGGACCTCTGCTGTTTTTATGTGTATTGTATCACAATGAACTTTTCACTTATTTGGATTCTGCATGTATGAATTTTTAAATTGCATATTTAAAAGTATCCTATAAACTTTATGTAAAATCACTTACGATGAGGTATTATTTGCCAGGTAACTCACAATATACAACGTAAAGTAGGTACTAGAACATGAAATTTTACTAGTTATTAAGTAGTATAAAATCATTAAATTATTAATACATAATTTTACAACTGAAATAATAAAATGAACAGCTTATTCCCATAATATGACAGCTAATTTAAAATGGCAGGCCGGGAATATCAATAATTTTACTTAATGCTTCATTCTTTAAATAAACCGTTGTATATGTTCTTATAAATAATATAATATGTTATTTAAATTTCTTTTTAATATATTGCCTTTGGAATAACAAAATGTATCACCATCTTTATATTTCACTACCAAGTAACGTAGATTGTCTGAATGCAATACGATCGAGAAGGAGAGCGGTGCGCGAATTTCTACGACAAGAGATTTGTATCGTGTAAGATGTCGCCCGGGCGGGATTTGACGGCGTGGAAAAATTTGAAATTCTGCAGAGCGAACAAAGTGGTGGCGGTACATTTCGACCACGCGGAATTTCGATCAAATGGAATATCGACCACGTAGAATTCGGCCGCGCTGGATGCTTCGGTTCCGATTTCTGAAATAAGCGGCAAGAAAAGTCCATGAAGTTGTAGTGCTGAGTAATGCGATTGTTAAAAACTATACACATGAGTTTTGTACTAGTTTTGTACACTTTTGTACAAGCAACGAAAGATTTTGTAACCCTATTTTTAGTGCGAATTCAAAGATTTCAAAATTTGCACACCAAATTAACGCGAGAGTGCAATTCTTCCCAAATGACCTAAAAATGCATCAATGCAAAGTTCCAATTTTGTACAGTTTTGTACAACCAAAAAAAAGTTTTGTGACTCCTTGGGTACTATGACATTTTCGACGCAAATGATGCACTCACAGTTCACGTGGTGTGCGCATAACGTGATAATAGTGTTATTTTACGTGCTTTACATAGAACTAGTTTTGTACAACCAAAGAATAGTTTTGTAACTTGTTAAAATACCCGTTTAGGGTAGCGCCAAAGGTCGCACATGAAGAGGGGGGTTGATAGGCACTCCATGTTAACTGTGGAGTGCAGTACTTAGGATTAACGCGGAAAATATCACAACGCGTTAAACTACTTTTGTACAGTGTTGTACAACCAAAAAAATGTTTTGTAACGCCTTGGGTACTATGAAATTTCCGACACAACTGACGCAGTCACAGTTCACGGGATGTGCGCATAACGTGTTATTTTACGTGCATCACATAGAACTAGTTTTGTACAACCAAAGAATAGTTTTGTAACTAGTTAAGTACCCGTTTAGGACAGCGCGAAAGGTCGCACATGAAAAGGGGGTTGATGAGCACTCCATGTTAACTGAGGAGTGCAGTAATCAGGATCAGCTCGGAAAATATCACATTGCGTTAACCTACTTTTGTACAGTTTTGTATAACCAAAAAAGTTTTGTAATGCCTTGGGTACTATGAAATCCTCGACGAAACTAACGCACTAACAATTAACGTGATGTGCGCATAACGTGATAATAGTGTTATTCGCCGAGTATTCCCTATAGGGCTTCGCCGATAGTGTTTTATCACTACCCACGCAACCTGCCCACGCAACATGCCTACGCAAACCCACCCAAAATGCCCACGCAACATGCTCAATCAAACTGTCCACGCAAACCCAATCATAATGCCCATATAATCTGTCTGTAATAACCTGTCTGTCTGTAATATGGCTTTAAATACATTACTTCTTTTTCATCCTTGACGTCTTTTCCTTTTCTATCTTATTTTGTCTTTCATGCCCATTGCATGTCTTTTAATAACCTTCGACATTTTGTAAAATGTATTTACAATATAATTATAAATAATAAATATGCTCTAATTACAATACGTATCACCTCTTTTCCATTTTTGATGTCCTATTTATCTTATTTTGTTTTATTTATACATATGTTTAGCATTTAAAAGGATGAGAACCCAAACCATAAAATAATTTGTCTTATTGACATGTACAAGCAAGACGGACTAGGAATGCGTACTTAATGTTAAAACAAGAGAACCGTCATGGCAGCATCTACAACAAAAATTCAGTAAATGTAAACTAATATCAGTATATGCTGATGTAACTTATTGCTTACCTTGAGGAAAAGTTACAATATGCAGCAAACCGTTCTCTATACGGAAAGTACTTTAATAAGAAACGAGAAAAATTGAAATGAATACTTTTAGAAGAATTTCTACATTAACATGTTGTTAAGGTGACGAAAAACACGTGATGATTGTTCATTGGTTACTTTAAATACGAGTAGTTGGGGCCCGGGCCGTTAGAGGGTACAAATGTTGTCAATATAAGTGATTTCTCCTAGTCCTCCCTTTGTATATGTTAAATCTGACACATTGTCACCGTTTATCATTTTAAATTTTTACATGTGAACTTGGATAATCTTTTCAAGTTTTGTCTTTTGTACTTTTAAAAATTTTGTATACAAAAACTATGCATCGTAGAGAAAAATTACCTATTTCGAGGTCACTCGACTCAAACATATCCTCCACCTAAAGCAAATTTCATTGAAATAGGTTTCCCAAAGTGACCGATTCGCTTATATATAGGTGCGTACTTTATGGTGTTCAGCTACATGATTTTTTGAGTTACATAGTGGTCGGCTACATTTTCAAATTTCTGCTACGTAGCCAAAAAGATAAAGGCACGTAACGTAGTTTTAGGCTTCGCCCTAGCAGTGGGATTAGGAACCATCTGACAAACTCAAATTCCAGTTCTTTTATTCTGTGCTAGATGGCGTAAGTAATACTCTCGGTTATAATTTGTGTTATATGTAAACTGTTGTGTACACGCGTCGATCACGAGGCCCCGCCTGCATTCATTGCTACTTTCATACGAGAGCAGTTAGCGTAAAACTAAAAATAAGTAAATCGTAAATCAATTGGTATACGTTTATACAAATATAAATATACACATGTACATATATATATACAAATTAAATATATGGATATAAATATAAATAAAAATAATTTTTATGCAAAATCACATGCTTCTAGTGCGAGAGGACAGGACAAAATATAGTAACGTGTAGAACAATAATTTTGGCAGTATTTACATTTACATTCATCTGTGATAACATGAAAATGTAAGTGAGTAGCACAGATATTGTGGTGGAAACCATGTACGATCATTTTGTAGGTTTTATTTCTATTCTTTTGGTTCGCTTGACGCCAGGAGTTGGAGTTGAAAGCTGGACCTTCGGTGTAATTTTTTGAGACAAACTTCCAGTTTTTCTCTTCTCTTAAAAGATCATATTTACCGAGTTCTTGAATATTAAAATTCGATTCGAATCTCAAGTCTTCTATAAAAGTTGACCAACCAATAATATGGTAACATAAAGTACTTGAAGCGCTTTTGTGTACACCTAAAATTCTTTTAATGAAGTAAGATTTAATTTTGTCAAGTTCTTGAAGTTGCCCTAAATTTAGAAAAGATGCTATTTGCCGTAGAGCACAGATTGCTATTGTCTTTATCTTTTGATGAAATAGTATATATGCATTTTCAATTGTTAATATATGTAGATTTTTTAAACTATTTATGGCTCTTTTAGCCTTTATTGTCCTATTTTTAATATGTTCTGCGGAAGTAAATTTTGTTTGTAGCGTCAGTCCTAGATAAGTGTATTTATTTACGATGTTGACCTCTTCATTTTCGTCTTTGAAATGATCCTCTTTGCCAAGTCTACCACCTTTTCTAAACTTTACTACTTTAGTTTTTGTTAGATTTACTTTCATTTTATTGAAATTTCAGTATTTTGACAGGTTTTCAAGAGTTATTTTAATATCTTTGGCTGATGTGCTGATGTTGGACTGAGTTGGAATTCGACCTCCAAGTTTAAACTGATTTATTAATTTTTGGTTTAATAAATTTCTGTTGACGCTATCAAAAGCCTTTTCAAAATCAACGAAACAGGCATACAATTTTCCTTGCTTTGTGGATAATTCTGATTTTATATCGTTTATTATTTTCCTAATTGGAGTTATAGTCGATCTTCCTAGAATAAAACCATATTGTTCATCAGGTAGTTTTCTAAGAAATTTGTTATTATACGGTTATTAATTAGTCTAGATAAACATTTGTATGCTGTTTATTGTAGGGCTATGCCTCTATAATTGTTTGGATTTTCCGCGTTTCCCTTTCCTTTATATAATATTTGTATATTACTATTTTTCCATGTTGCTGGTATTTTGCCTTCTAATAAATATCTATTGAAAAGTATTTCCCATTCTTCGTCCAATATACAGGTACTTTTTCTAAATTGTTCATTTGAAATTAAATCCGGTCCCGAGGCTTTACCATTTTTAGTTTCTTTGATTACCTTCATGACATACATACATACATACATAAAATCACGCGTTTCCCACTTAGTGGGTTAGCAAAAACCCGAAAACAATAAGAAATGGGATGAAAGTAAGAGCTCCACTGAATCACTTAACTCTTTAAAAACATTCTTCTTTCGCCTTGTCCAAAATCATCATAACATTCATACAAGAACATATTAATGTGACCGATTTTCGGTAGCGAATAACCGCATCTGGACCACAATAATAGTTACGCAACAATCATCCTTCGCCACACATTCTTATCCATGCACACTTCTTTCACCTCAGCCACATCCATAAACGTATTCATTAATAATAAAACATTAAAGTGACCTTCATGACATAATAATAAATAATAATAATATTA
This sequence comes from Ophonus ardosiacus, assembly GCA_943142095.1. Taxonomy (NCBI): domain Eukaryota; kingdom Metazoa; phylum Arthropoda; class Insecta; order Coleoptera; family Carabidae; genus Ophonus; species Ophonus ardosiacus. The sequence continues at coordinate 26,378,569 of OW964833.1, read as the reverse complement.
TTAATAATAATAATAATAATTATATTAATATTAATAATAATAATAATAATTTCTTGACTGGATGTAGATTGTGGATAAAAAACTTTTGGATTTCAGTCATAAAAATATTTTATTTTCTGCCTCGACCGGTTTCTACCCCTCTTGGGTCATCATCAGGAGCTGTTTCAGTAACACAAAAAATATTTTAACAATAAATTATAAACTTTAAAACAACTAGATAACTTACGTGAAATAATTTTTTTATAAATGAAATTTTGTGTTTATATAAAATACAGTACCGCTAAAAACAAGATTAGACGACCATCGCAGAAATTGCAATAACGCCAAAGAAACTGGGACCTGTGCGCTCGTAGAGCATGCCAGGTCACATAAACGCACCTTCAATTTTGAAAATACAAAAATTGTAGACACTGAAAGAATTTTGAATGAAAGATTAACCTTAGAAATGTGATATATCCAGGAAGACAAAAATAATATTAATAAAAAAACAGATATTGAAAACCTTGGTAAATTTTACTACAATATAACACGGTATCAGAAGAAGAAGAAACAATAGATGGCAGTGGTTGAAAAGGAGGGAAATAAAGAAAGGAAAAAAGGACCATATATAACAGGACAAAACTTATTTAATTTAGTAGGGTGTACTGTAAAAAATAGTTATCACGTTTTTAAATTTTATACATAACAATAAAATACCTATTTATCAATTTGGGGGGGCTACCCATTAAGTTGGCCGCCCCATTGAAAAAATTTAAAAAATAGAAACTATAAGAGCGCATAAAAAAATAAAGGTGGTGCACACAAGCGCATAAAGGGCGCAATTGATCATATTAATTTGTTATTATTAATTCCGACTTGGGGGGGCCAACTTCACCTACCTGACCCAAACATTCTTTGTATGTTAAAATTAAATTTTAAAATAGCCATTTTCCTGATGTTTTTTGAACTAAATTTCAATGCAATATAAATTAATAATTATGCAAAATAATTGGTCAGCCCCATGCATTGATCTATCTACTATACAATGGTATCAAGTTTGAAGTTATAACTTAATATTTACGAGTGTAGTTTGATTTCTACTAAAGTGCTGTTTAGCGTAGCACCGGCAATCGCCTTAAACAAAGAATATAATTATTCGAGTGTGTCGGATATGTTCGGATGCTGTTCGGGTGATTTTCTTGTCTTTGCATGTTTGTTGATCTATCTGCTATCTGCTGCACTCCTTCGTAATTTGTTTGAAATCGTGAGTCACCATCCATGCACTGTGCGCTACCAACTTCGAGAATGTCAAAATGTTTTTGTAAAATAAGAATAAAAGTAAAACAAATTAATTGCAATAATATATTTTCTTTCCCTAATAATAAAATATAATATTACATTTCATATATACATTATTTTGTAATTTGCTCAACATTTTTTCGTAAGTCTGTGAACCACTGTTTGTTTACTTCTGGTACACCCAGATCACCTGCGTCACAAATGAAATTTAAAATGCATACCTTAATATCTCGCTTATTTGGAGGAATTTAAAACTCGGATTTTCACATATCGTCTTACATACTTATGTAGTTCAAGAAAAAAAAAAATATCGTGGAATAGCCTATTATTTTGAATATTATATTAAAATGTATATTCTCACTGTTACTAATTAAAATTATATTTTTATTTTCTATGTACAGGGTGTACATCAGGAAGTGCGACATAGGGGTTTAGCATGGGAATCAGTTTTTCTTTGCGCACACGTTACCTAATTATGCGAGACAATTATTCTAGCTCTTCTTATAAATATAGAAATTAATTATAAAGTTACAGTTATATGAGTTCTGAAAGATATTTTAATAATTATAAAGTTACAGTTTTTATGAGATATTAGTCTAGACAGTCATGGATTTATGACAAAAATAAACAAATGCATTATTATTTCTATGTCAATTATAACTAAATTTGGATTAGAGTAAAAAAAAAAAACACAAAAAGGTATATTGTTTTAGTTCTAATTGATAGTTAAAAGCAATGCATTTGTATATATTTGTTATAAATCCATGGCTGCCTAGGCGAAAAGTTCATAGAAATTGTAACTTTAAAATTAATTTTTACGTTTATATGCAGAATTTAAATATCTATAACTTTTATTTGAAGTATTTTTGGATGAAATAATTAGGTAACGCACAAAGAAAAACTGTTAAACGCCTATGTTCCACTTTTCGATTTAGACCCTGTGCATGTACAGGTGTAATGTTTAAATATATATATATATATATATATATATATATATATATTTATATCATAATTATATTTACAATTTTTGTTGGGCCCCCCATAAATTTTATTTCTAGATCCGCCCCTGAACATGTGTGATTTACGTATTAAAAATATATTAAATATTGACCATGACTGATTGCATAAATAAAAAAAGGGATTTTACTGCCCTAAAATTAATTTTCTTAGCCTGAAAATTAACATAAACATAGATTAAATAATATGGTATAGATTGGCAGCTTTATGAATATTTGTGTACCTCAGTTTAAGCACTACTAAAATGTTAAACAAGTTATGAAATAATCTAGTGTGTGTATTAAAAAATAAATTTATAATTAAATTAAATTTCTGAAAATAAAGCCCGGTGCACACGTCAGGTTTTTTAACGTGCGTGCACGCTGCGGCGACAGAGTTCCAGTCTGATGATACTAGTAAGTAAATGTAGCAGTGCACACAGAGATCCGGCAACATGCTGTACGGTGATGTTCTTCGCTGCAGCACCGCACGGCAGCCGCACAGTTGCGTGCGGTGCCGTAGTACATTTGGTCTTATGGAGCTGTGCACACGTGCGACGATTTCATGCATTACGCAAATATGGCTCAGATGAATATTGAAGAGAGGTGGACATTGAACTTTTTATAGAGAAAATAATAAAAACGGGTCAAATGATTGTATACACGCATACGAAAGTAGTTAAAATATTTATCAGAGTGTTTTCGTAAGCCTTCGAATGTTATTGTAAATATACCTTTTTTTTTTATCTCCCGGTACCCTAGGTAAGGGAGGCATAGGGATCGTGCTAAAAATCGCATATAGTGTGTGTGCGTGCGTGTGTGTGTGTGTGTGTGTGTGTGTGTGTGTGTGTGTGTGTGTGTGTGTGTGTGGGTGTGTGTGTGTGTGTGTGTGTGTGTGTGTGTGTGTGTGTGTGTGTGGATCCTGTGTGTATTATCATTCGTCAAAATCTGAAACTGTGTATTCTGGATCTGCTTAAATATAAAGAGTCCACTAGATTTTGGTGTAAATCATATAATCGGAAGTAGCACTTTCCTTGAAGCTCAAAACAGATTTCTGCGAAAAAATGCATTTAAATTAAAAATTGTCACAATTTATGTTATTATAAAAATTAAAGAATAATAAATTTTCTGCAGGTTGGTATTAATACTTTTTCTATAAATTTTATGTATAAATTTATAAAATAAATCCCGGAGCCTCTACTAAACGCATTTCTCTTTGGTTACATCAGTTTAAATCTCAAATCTATGTTGCTGAAAGTTAAATGTCACTGTCAAAAAACTAATCATTTCATAGTAATAATTATGACGTTTTCAAAGGAAAATAGTACAAGGAACAATAGTTAAATGAAAAGGAAATTAATAGTTTCCAGTATTATTAAATATGTAGTTATGTAATGCTGGCAGTACGACTCGCATGTATTACAGCGATACCTTTTGTAGAATAAAAATGTAGCTACGCAAATTTAATTTAGCGTTGTCAATCTTCATCTCTTAGGCCCGGTGCACACTTCAGGTTTTTTAACGTGCGTGCACGATGTGGCGACGGAGTTCCGGTCTGTGATACTAGTAAGTAAATGAAGCAGTACACACGGAGCCCAGATACCGTTGCGGTGACGTACGGTCGTAATAGGGTCGTCTGAGTGTTGTTTTTCGCCGCAGCTGCGAGAAAACGAGTAATTTTTGTATACGTGATACATAAAAATTACATGCCAAGAAAAAAAGATGGCAATACTGGGTTCATCCACTTCTAGGCAGTAGATTAAAAAATCTGATGTGACCAACACAATATCTCCCGCTATTTAATTTGTGTTAATTTAAATACATACCTCGATATTTACTAATGCTATAATAGTTATTTATGTATTAAGAGCGTAAGGATAAAAACACGTCAAAGGCCATAAAAGCAAGTAACGCTCGTGGTACATACAAAACTTTATGCACGGACGAAAATTTTCAAATTATAAGTGTTAGAAAAATTGTATCGAAATGAATTTGTCCTCGTACATCCAGTATCTAGTGTTGCTATGAAAGCGGAGAACAACTGTTTATTGTTTGTTTATTAGTTATGTCATTTGAGTTTTATTTTGTGTATCTCCGTGCTTTCCATATAAATATCACAAAATTAATTTTCATTTTTCATTAAAGTATATAAAAATTTTCGATTTGTAATAAAAACTTTTCATTTTGCCTGTTTAAATTGTATATATTGTAGGTTATAATTTGGTTCGACGTTTCATTATAGCCCGGCGGGCTATAATGAGGAACGCGGGCTATAAAATGACGTTTATGTCAAAGAAATTCGTGTATAATTGTCAAATTATGATACTTCCGTGCATAAATTATATTAAGTTCCTTTGTATATAACTATTGCTTTATTTACTATTACCTTTTTAAAATGTCACCATTACTAAATTGCAGTGATATTTATCTGTCAGTTACATACATTTGACATATGAACTATGTAACAAAGGAATTGTATTTATGTTGAAAACATAGGCTTCTGGATTTATAAAAAAAAAATTATTTTGTAAATTTATCAGTAAAATATGTAGAAAAAGTATTAATGTATGCCTGTAGAGAATTCAATAATCTCTAATTTTCATTACGACAAAATGCGAAAAAATGACATTTAATCCTATTTTTTACCGAAAAACCATTATGAGTAAAGTGCCATTCCCGGTTATCCGATTTACAACAAAATCTAATGGTTTCTTTCCATATCGAAATACAATGTTTCAGCATTTTCTGAATGATAGTATTTGAGTTAGAGCGTTGACAAAATTAATACACACACATACACAAAGACAAATACAGACATCATCGTGATAATATTAAAATCGAATTCTAGATTCTAGTTACCTTAAAACGTGGTGATTTACCAAAATCTCGATATGCGATTTTTGCACTATCCCTATACCTTACAAAGGATAGCGGGAGGTAAAGATGTATATTTGCAACAACTCTCGCAGACTTATGAGAACATTTTGATAAATATTTTAACCATTTTCGTATGTGTGTATACAATCATTTGACGAGTTATTTTTATTTCCACTTTAAAAAGTTCAGTGCCCAATTCTTTAATATTCATCTGAGCCATATTTGCGTTCTGCGTGAAATCGTCGCACGTGTGCACTGCTCCATAAGATCAAATGTACTACGGCACCGTACGCAACCGTGCGGCTGTCGTGCGGTGCCATGGAGAGCTACAAATCGCAGACGGACCGTACGTTACCGCAACGTTGTCAGAGCTCCGTGTGCACTGCTAACTGCTACATTTACTTACTGGCATCACAGACCGGAACTCTGTCACCGCAGCGTGCACGCACGTTAAAAAAACCTGACGTGTGCACCGGGCCTTGTACTGTTTAATCAATAACATGTGAATATTTTTAATTTCAATCTTATATTTCTTATTTTTGCCCATACATTTCGTGTATTTATATATGTATTTACAAAATTCCGTAGGTCAGTGAAGTTGGCAGGCACATGTTAGAATTATCATATTTTTTTTGTTCTATAATTTTTTTGCTCATTTTTGCTGTATATATCAATTTTTTGCTGTTTACCGAAAGAAGTTATAAACAAAAACAATAATACCTGCTAACTTCACGTAGCAGACCCCTTATGTAAAATGTAAAGTTTTTTTGGGCTATATTTTTTTGCTCATTTTTGCTGTATGTAACAATTTTTTTGCTGTTTACCAAAAGAAGTTATAAACAAAAACATTAATACCTGCTAACTTCACGTAGCAGACCCCCTATGTAAAATGTAAAGTATTTTTGCGCTATAATTTTTTGCTCATTTTTTGCTATTTTTTGCTGTATACATCAAATTTTTTGCTGTTTACTAAAAAAAATTATAAACAAAAACAATAATATCGACCTGCTAACTTCGCGTAACAGACCCTTATGTAAAATTATTTTGCGCTATTATTTTTGGCACCTTTTTGGTTAATTTTTGCTGTATATATCAAATTTTTTGCTGTTTAATATAGACAAAAATAATGGTATCTATCTGCTAACTTTATGTACCAGACACCTTGTGTAAAATGTAAAGTTTTTTGTGTTATAATTTTTTGCTCATTTTTTGTTAGTTTTTGCTGAATAAATCAATTATTTTGCTGTTTACCAAAAAAAGTTATAAGCAAAAACAATAATACCTGCTAACTTCACGTAGCAGACCCCCTAATTAAAATGTAAAGTTTTTTTGCTCTATAATTTTTTGCTCATTTTTTTGCTAATTTTTGCTGTATACATCAATTTTTTTGCTGAACTTATAAACAAAAACAATAATACCTATTAACTTCACGTAGCACACTCCTTATGTAAAATGTGCTGTTTATTTGCGCTATAATTTTTTGCTCAGTTTTTCCCAATTTTTGATGTATAAATCAAAAATTTTGCTGTTTACTAAAAAAAGTTATAAACAAAAACAATAATACCTGCTGACTTTACGTAGCAGATCCCTTATATAAAAGGTAAATTATTTTGCGCTATTATTTTTGGCACATATTTTGTTTATTTTTGCTGTATAAATCAATTATTTTGCTGTTTACCGAAAAAAGTTATAAACAAAAACAATAAACCTGCTAACTTCACGTAGTAGACCCCCTATGTAAAATGTAAAGGTTTTTTGCGCTATAATTTTTTGCTCATTTTTTGCTAATTTTTGCTGTATGAAACAATTTTTTTGCTGTTTACTAAAAAAAAAGTTATAAACAAAAACAATAATACCTGCTGACTTCACGTAGCAGATCCCTTATATAAAAGGTAAATTATTTTGCGCTATTATTTTTGGCACATATTTTGTTTATTTTTGCTGAATAATCAATTTCTTTGCTGTTTACCAGAAAAAGGTATAAGCAAAAACAATAGTACCTACCTGCTAACTTCACGTAGCAACCTCTTATGTAAAATGTGCCGTTTTTTGCGCTATAATTTTTTGTTCATTTTTTGCTAAAAATTATAACGCAAAAAAACTTTACACTTTACATAGGGGGTCTGCTACGTGAAGTTAGCAGGTATTACTGTTTTTGTTTATAACTTTTTTTTAGTAAACAGTAAAAAATTTGATTTATACAACAAAAATTAACCAAAAAGGTGCCAAAAATAATAGCGCAAAATAATTTTACATAAGGGGACTGTTACGTGAAGTTAGCAGGTCAGTACTATTGCTTTTGTTTATAACTTTTTTTAGTAAACAGCAAAAAATTTGATGTATGCAGCAAAAATTAGCAAAAAATTAAACCGCAAAAAACTTTACACTTTACATAGGGGGTCTGCTGCGTGAAGTTGGCAGGTATTATGGTTTTTCTTTATAACTTCTTTTGTTAAACAGCAAAAAAATTGTTTCATACAGCAAAAATTAGCAAAAAATGAGCTAAAAATTATAGCCCAAAAAAACTTTACATTTTACATAAGGGGTCTGCTACGTGAAGTTAGCAGGTATTATTGTTCTTGTTTATAACTTCTTTTGGTAAACAGCAAAAAATTTGTTTCATACAGCAAAAATTAGCAAAAAATGAGCTAAATATTATAGCCCAAAAAAACTTTACATTTTACATAAGGGGTCTGCTACGTGAAGTTAGCAGGTATTATTGTTTTTGTTTATAACTTCTTTTGGCAAACAGCAAAAAATTTGTTGTATACAGCAAAAATTGGCAAAAAATGAGCAAAAAATTATATATAAAAAAATATGATAATTCTAACATGTGCCTACCAACTTCACTGACCTAAATTCCGTCATGGAAAGCATATCTTAAATAGATATGACGCCACATTTTCTATGTAATTGACTTTGCATTTCATTTGCGAAAAAAAAAAAAAAACTAGGCTTAGACTCTCAAAAATTGTACCTATGTATACAGGGTGTATCAAGATAATGGAACAGTGCCGTTTATTCGTGTATGTGAAAAGATACAGAAAAAAGTGATTAGGATATTTTGTAAGGGATAGAGGGGGACACATTTTAGCATAAACTTTATTATCATAAATCCAGTGGTACTCAAACTATAGGGCAATAATATATTTTTTTAAATGGCATTATATATATATTATTAACTCATTAAATAGAGAATTTTGTTCTGAATTCAACGATATAATAATATCATAACCTTACATTGCGAAAAAAATTATAAAAATTAATTCAAAGTTAGTATTTCATTTCGATTGTACCTAAGTAATCTGAGCAAACATTCAATCAATAAAACAAAAAAATTATTTTAAAAGTTGAATTTATTGCCAAAATCGTAGCTTACTTGAATGTAATAAAACTAAAATAAATTTTATTTTGTTTTATTGATTGAATGTTTGCTCAGATTACTTAGATAAAGTAGAAATGAAATATTAACTTTGAATTAATTTTTATCAATTTTTTCGCAATGTAAGGGTATGATATTATATCGTTGAATTCAGAATAAAATTCTCCATTTAATGAGTTAATAAAATATATACAATGCCATTTAAAAAAATATAATATTGCCCTATAGTTTGGGTACCACTGGATTTAAGATAATAAAGTTTGTGCTAAAATGTGTCCCCCTCTATCCCTTACAAAATATCTTAATCACTTTTTCCTGTATCTTTTCACATACACGAATAAAATGCACTGTTCCATTATCTTGATACACCCTGTATGACAATAATAACTGCGCCTAATAACATTCGAATAAGAATATCCAAATCAGTTATGAAGCTATAAGCAAAAATTTAGAGAAAGAACTTATTGCTCTTTAGCACTCATATATAATATTTTAGTTCTGAATGGAACAATGGTCTGTATATAAATGGAATACTTAGGTATGCAATGGTAAATGCGTGGGACTATTAGAAAGCCACCTTGTTAGCCACCATTTTGGCGAGTTATTCAAAAAATAATTTATGTACCAGGTGTAACACGAAAACCGGGCCATATGCGTTTAATATAGGTGAACAGTTTATCCTTGTCCAAAAGTGGCATATTAATTTTAGACTATAATGCTTCAAATAAATGTTGTAAAGAACTAAATTCTGTATCTAAGCTAAGGTACGCCTATGGTTACACACGTGTAGAGTCAGTTTTTAATACACCAGTGCTAAAATCCAAAAATAAAAGAAATTGTTTTAAATTCTAAAAGTGAGTGAATAAAGTACAGTTTTGTGTACTGAATGTGAGCATACCGGATGTTACAAGCAATCCTTGACACATGCGTTTAACATGGGAAAACAGTTTTTTGTAAATAAAAAGTGTCCAGCAGAAAGAGGCTATGATATTAAACTTAATAATAGTACATCAACTCATGTATGTTATTTAATATCAATTCCTTTATTAGTATTCAATAAAATGGAATAATTTATAAAAAATTGAAAATAAATAATTATTTTTTTATTACGTAATATGAAGTATTTTTAAATGTCTTCAATGGTATTATGGATACCATGGCTGCCTCTGGTCTAAGTGGTTTTGGGTTCGATTATCCAGCAGGTTATTATTTTTATTTTTTACAAAAAAATAGTTGAATTTTTAAAAATATATCTTCTATTTCCTATTACAATCATTTAGAAATAATATTTTTTTATAATAAATAAAGAGAAAATAATTGACAATGATTACAATAATCAAAACACTGATAACATAAAAATGCATTATAATTTCTTTTGATATTAATGTAAGATTCACTTTTCTCTTACGGTTTAGAAGCGCTGGCATAAAAATTCCTAGAAAAATAAACAGTTCTCAGTCGTCGACTTTTTGATGGGTTAATCCGTGTGTATTTGTCATGGTTTTTGGATCTGTGGGTGAAAGTGTCAATAGGAAAGACGAGCAGTTTGCTGCAATAAAAGGTGAGCGTCTAGGCTTACAGTCACTCTAATTATTGTACAGGTATGACGATCGGGTGTAAATCAACAGATGCTTGATTGATATGCTTATACACAGTTTGTGTATTTGATGGTATATGTGTAGTATACATTGGTACTATTTGCGTGTGGCCACAACGTGTAGTTTTCATAATATCTGAAGGGTTGTCTGGGACAACCCTGGTTCCATAGATCCGTGTGCTCTGGAGGTGGATAGGGTACATAGTAGAGAAACACCAAGTGAGTCTGGGATCCATAGGCCTCTGGGAGGCCGAGCTCTGGGAGTTCAATATGTCTGGAACATGTGTTGATGGCTATGATACCGCTAGTATCACCAAATGAGAGGCTGAGATCCACGAGAACGTCTGGGGCTTAAAGGATAAACCTGGGGTTTATCATGATAGGTCTGGGATCTATATGTGATAGTTAGCTAAACTCATGATGGGTCTTGGACCCATGGCCTCTTGGAGGTCGGGCTCTGGGAGCTCAACATGTCTGGGACTTGCGTGGCGATGGTACCGCTAGTGGCTTAAAGTGACAATTTACAAGAGCCGTATTCCAGCAGATGGTCCCTGCACTGGATGCATTCTTTTGCGGATAGGAATACCGGAACCCACGAGGTGCTAGGCCGCATTTAATATGCGGGACGCCTGCCCAAGTCCTTTATTCCTACTCCCCCCCCCCCTCATGTCTATCTCTTTAGATGATAATGCACGCCTGTGATAATTGTTGTGATTAGAATGACAATATGTATTTATAACACCTAGGGCGTCCTAGATAAGCTTTCCGACGCTGATGAGCTCGTGTGTGTGTGTGTGAAGAAGAGGACGCCAATAACAGGTCAAAAGGAATATGAAATGTATATCAGATTAATGCATGTATTACCGTCCATATATTCCTGGCAATAAATAGTTCTATAGTAATTAGCCCAACTCTACTTGCAATGAGCTTTAATAGTTCCGATTATAAGAGAAAGAAAAGATTATAGTATACTACAATATGTTTATATCATATATCTCTATTCTATATTCAAGTTAAATAATAATTGAGAAAATTAATTAATGAAACACAAACTTATCTTTTATTAATAAAAAGTATCTATGATATAATGAACATGTGTGTATGTATTGCGTTTTTATTGTGTTTATCAAAATAAATTTATTCGTTTATTATTATCAAAAGAAAATATAATGCATTTTTATTTTTTATTATATCACTGTTTGATTGTTGTAATCAGTTTTTATCAGTTGTTTTCACTTTATTTATTACAAAGTTATTATTATTTCTAAATAATCGTAATAGAAAATAAAAGATAGGTTTTTAATAGTACATTTTTTTGTAAAAAATAATAAAATATCCAGCTGGGGAATCGAACCCAAAACCACTTACACAAAAAACAGTCATACTAACCATTATACTACGAAAGACTTTTGAAAATATTTTCATAATACTTTCTAGGAAGTAAAATAATTATTTTTTTTTTTTATAAAATTTTCCAATTTATAAGAAATTAATATTGGATAACTTACAGAATTTCATGTATTATTGTTATTTATCATGTTTAACATCATAGCTTAATTTTCTGCCGAACACTTTAATTTGCAAAAAAGAGAAAAATTATGGAAAAAAGAGAAGGAAGAAATAAGTACAGAAATACAATTTCTAAAAAAGGTACTTGAAGAACAAGAAAGGAGGAGTACGGCAAATAATATTATATTATATTAGTATAATTATTATAAAAGGCCTTGATATTAAAGGGAAGAATCCAATAGTAGCGGTTAAAGAATTCATAAAAAATGATGTGAACGTACAATGCGAAATAAAATCCGTCAGTGTAATTAAAATCCAAATCAATAACATATAGACAGTTATTAAATAACAAGGATAAAATCAGTGTGATGAAAAACAGAAATAAAATAAAAGGCCGGGATATTATACATCGATAATGATTTAACGAAAGAAGAGAGAAAAATGCAAGCTGAATTAAGGAAAAATGTTAAGTTAGAAAAGAATAGCGGGAAAAACATAAAGATATTTTGGAATAGGTTGCAAATAGGGAATGAAATTATTCGTATAGAATACGGAAAAGGGAACACTAAAAAAAAAAAAAAAACAGAAAATTTCAAATGAAATAATGAATAATTATGCAAAAAACTAATAACACACTCTCTCACTCACGGTTACGGAAAAAGGAATATGAGTTTCTAAACATATCGTCGGCTGATTATTGGAATGTACACTTTTTGAAGTCAAATTCGGTTTCCTGGTATTTTTTTGTACCGTGGCTAGTAGAAAGAACATCAAATTCAGCGCTTCTTATACTCTAAACAGACTTATAGTTTTGTACCATGTGTCTTAAAATGACATACACTAAGAATTGTTTTGAATCAAGTCCAAAAAGTCTCTTATTGTTTTTTTTTGTGTGCAAATTTACTATGTTGTTTTGAATCATGTCCAACTAGGTCCTTCTATATTTCGAAAATATATAAAAATTATAATATAACAAATTTCATACAAAGTTAAGGAAAATGAAACTATACAAACAAAAAAATTGCAACATGTATATTCATTATCCATTCTTTACAATAAAATTTTAAATGTTTGAAGCAGTTTTTCTCGAAAGTAATATTTGTGGACATAGTACATTCCAATAGTCGGCCGACGATATGTACGTGGAATATGCAAGGTACAAAAAGTATAAAGGCTTATAAAAATTAAGTGAGGTCCTCCATAATTATATTATTGACATAGCTTCACTATAGGAAACTAAACAAAAGAGAGTGAACATTTTTGAAATAAACGAATATATAGTTTTCAAAAGTGGGTATAATACAAAATGTCATGGAACGAGATAATAGTAAAAAAAAAACTGACATTTAATAACAGAATTCGAGCCTATATCAGACAAAATGTGCAGACTTAGAATGCGAGGAAAATATAGGAAAATAACATTTAAATTTACATGCTCCAACAAACAATAAAAACGAGGACGAAAAAGACTAATTTTATGAAGAATAAAGTATTTGACAAATTTTGGCAAAGTGTTTTAAATTATACATATGCAACTAATTACATATGCAAAATTATTATTTTAATTTTTTCAAGTCGTTAATACTTTAAAAACCGGTTTTTAAATTTTAGTTTCAAATTTCCCGCTAAAACGCTTATGTCGCTCATGATGCTACTGTGACGTCACGGTATAGTACAGTATAGTACATACGTTGTAAACATAAGAAGTTCTTTAGTTCTTATTTGTTTTTTCTTACATAAAATGAATTCTAAAACGTATAAGTGGTGTATAGTACCTCAATGTACTAATACTTCTGTCGAAACAGCTGAAAAGTTATTTATACACGTGCCTAAATGAATTATAGTCATGTTAGTGTTATGTTTGTTGTGTGTGTGTTATATTATTTACCTATAATATGACAACAAAGGATTTTTAAACGTGAGCAACAGATTCAAGTCTATTTGCGAATCTTCAATTTTAACTTTCATGACAAAAATTTCAAGGTGAACTTGACAAGAATTCAATTTTATGTTAAAAAAAATATTAACTCATGTTTCCGCACGCTAATTTCATGTTATTGTATGATATATTATATAATAAAGATAGTCCATTAAAAAAAACATTTTAAAGCCGAACCATATTCTCAATTCAGCCAATTATTATTAAAATACCTTATCAGTACTACCACTTACATGGAAGTTTTAACATTCCTAAATTCTGCAGAACAGAAATCATTGTTGGTTGCAAAAAAGTTTGCAACCGTAAACCCGTAAAGGAATCTATCCTTGATAACTTGGAACTACCATAAAAAATTTGGCAATATGTCTAATAATTTAGTATAATTTACAAAACATAATTTAGCATTTTACCTAATCCGAAATAGATATTAAATATTTTGTAAAAAATCGTTAATTTAAATATGTAAATAGTTATTTTAATTACTTATTTTATTTAATTTTACTATATTTTGGCTTCATTATTTTTGTCCTACAATTTTCGGTAATTTATCTAATGAATTAGGTAAGTAAACAGAACATTTAAATATGTATTTAGTTGATTTCTTTATTTATGTTTAGTTCATTACTAAATGTAGTACTTTAATCTAATTTTGTATTTAATTTTACTACAATTTGTTATTATTAATTTAGAAAATTTAACTAAATCAAATTAGATAATTTAATGAAAACATATAAGTAGACTGAAAATTAAACCGTTGTTTAGTTAATTTAACTACAATTTAGATGGCTTTTTTGTATATTCCGCTTTTAAGAATCCAGCTTTCAATTCTAAGGTTTTTCTTTCAAAACAACTAGTTAAAAGTCAATTTTTTAAAAAATGTCACAATAAAATCGCCAAATAACACGGTAACAAAAGCAGTTTACCTCGCACTTACAATATCGTGACGTCACACGCAGCTGATTGGTGTTCCGAGTGTTTCTGGTCACGTGACGTCAATGTCTAAATTCAGTGAATTTATTTTATTAAAATTGCTACTATTTTGACATATATAATTTAAAAAATGGGGTTTTCAGTATTATTGCAACTAAAACTAATATTTAAAAATCAATATATGTGTATTTTTTATTATTGTCAAATACCCTATTAACTAAGATAGGAGACCATATTTCAAGATACGATATGAAAGTAGTGTTAGCAGACCTTCATGCTGAGATAGAAAGAAAGAAGAATACAGACATATAGCGGATGGACACAGCAATCAAGAAGAGTCAATTGAAAATGGAGTAAACCTGAAAGAGTTTGCAAGACAAATGAATATGAGAATAATGAGTACTGTATCCCAAAGGAAAGATATCTATAAAATTATGTGGGTTTCCGCAGACGGGAAAACTGTAATATTATCAAAAATGTAAGATCTCGGAGAGGTGCGAGTGAAGACAACGATCATTTTATGATTCAAATCAAAATGAAACAAGACGTACCGCATATCATTAGGAATAACCACAATAAAATAAAAGGTAAATATGATACAAGTATGTTATTTGAAGAAGAGACGTGTAAAGAATTCCAAAATTTTCATGATTATGAATTGTGCAAAATAATGTAATTATTAGATAAGATAAATAAAATAAAATAAAAAATAAATAAATAAATAAATTAAATAAAAAATATATCATCATGGCATATTACCCATTTCTGAGTGTGGCAATCTGCTTTGTCATAGATATCGGTAATGATGATGACATTTGTGTGGGCGCTTACCAGGCGTCACCGCACGGGAACTCAATCCTGGCGTGGAGAGTGCACCACGGGGTCACTTTTGTGCTATTTAAAATTCGAAATATGTGGCGTCGGTCGGGATCGAACCCGATTCCCTAGACGCAGAATTTAATTAATTACAACATTTATTTGAAGCATTGTTGTCTAAAATTAATTGGTCACTTTCACACAAGGATAAATTGTTTTTCTACAACCGTGCGTGCTTTTGACAATGTGTAAAGTGTCACTTTTCAAACACTAGTACGTGAAAAGTAAATATGTTGCTAGACAACATGCACATTCTGTTAATTTACTTCTCAGTTTACATTGACAATATTTGAAGATGCCTGTACAGTCACACATTATGAAAATTACTACTAACATTTCGGTTGTAGGAGAAATATTGTATGCAACTCGTAAAACGTCGCAGTCGACCTAAAAAGTACTACTTTACATATTTGTTACATACATAACTATTTCCCATGTTATACGCCCATGGCCCGCTTTACTGTTATTAATAGCAATAGCCATGGCTTTGAACAAAAAGGTATACAAGTTTTTGACATGTTTTGTGTCAAAATTCGTTATAACTTATAACTTGAGCAAATTTTATTATGTTATATTTATATTAATTTAATTTTTTTTCTATCATTTTCGAATCTGTTATAAAACATTAAAATGAAAATAACGAAAAAATCATAGTTAACAATTCTATTTTTATCTTTTTCTTAAAAAATGCCACGACCATTGCTAATAATACAAAATTGAATAAATTTAATATTTAGTTTATGGGATTAAAACATTACATATGTATATGGTGTTATTTGATATAGAATTTTTTTATCTTCTTGTTTATACCACAACCATCGCTGGCGACAGTATGCAAAAATCTGATTTCCCATGGTAGTCACCTTGAAAACAAAAAACAAAGAAACAACACCGGGTGTGAAGAGGTAACCAATCGTATCTCACATTTTTGTCAAAATTGAGATAGTGATTTTTATCATATGCTAGGATCTTAATTATATAATATTAAAAGATCTTATGTACAATAGTACTAGTTCGAAAGATACAAGTCCGGAAATAAACGAACTGGAAAATTCTTAAAGGTAAAATGTCGTTTCTCCAAAGAATGATTCTGTGAAAATTGACCTTTATCTAAACCGTACTGGTAAACAATCGTATGTCAATCTTTGTGCCATTATTTGCCATACAAAATGACAAAGAAGTAAGTATTAGTAAATCTTGAATTAAATTTTACTGGTTTTTTTCTAAATTTGTAATAATGGACAAACAATTTATTTATTTATTTTATTTATTTATACCAATACACTGTCCTAACAGGCGAACGCAAATTTGGACATGAACAAATTAAGAATACAAAGTCTGAACAACGAGCAATTGACGAGATACTGGCAAAAGCAACCATAGTCATAATATTACAAATATGAGTTCTTACAATGGCCCGGTGCACACGGCAGGTTTTTAACGTGCGCGCACACTGCGACGACGGAGTTCCGGTCTGGTGATGTAGCAGTGTACACGGAGCTCCGGCAACGTTGCGGTAACGGTACCCATGATCAACTACTTCCGGCGTTATTCAACTTTTTTTGATTTTTTGTCTGAAATCCGGCACGTTTTCAAAACTCTGTATATCGGGAACGAGATCGAATTTTTATAATCTGAAAAAAGCCTTTTATAAAGGAGATTTTAAGCTACATTATCATAGAAGAATCCTCGATTATTTATAAAAATGTGACGGGTACGTTACACCAAAATTTCAGTTGACAAACTTCAAAATAGACAATTTTTTTAAATGGAACCCTCCCTTTTTTATTACATAAATGTATTCTACGGCAAAAAATAAGGGTACTTTATGTAACATGTCCTATGTTGAAAGTTGATAGAATTTCAGTAAATTAGAAAAACATGTAATCTGAGTATAATTATTTTGTTAATACGGATAAGTAAGCCATGGAAAAAACAAATTAATTCTAAATACAAAACTATGATTAATTTAATACATATTCAAACTGTCTTCCATTCATATGTAAGCACATCGTTACTCTCTTCAATACTTCTTCTTGTGTAGCATTTTTTATCATCCGAGGAGACATGTTGTTAAATGCTGTTCGTACCCTATGTTGGCAATCTTCTTTAGTAGTTAAAGGTTTTTGATAGGTGGCCTCTTCGTTTACCCGATTTAACTCCACTTGATTTTTTTGTTTGGGGTTACATTAAAAACGTCGTCTATCAAAAACCTGTAACTACTAAAGAAGATTGCCAACATATAGCGTATTCCATTTAAAATAAGAAAGTTGAGGTCAATTTCCGGTCAAACCGGAAATGCTACTGCTTTGAAAAAAATTTAGTTGAAACGGGCATGTAGGATAACCCCTAGATACCAAATTTCGTTAAATTATATTAAATAGTATTTAAAATATAGATAGCGTAAGCTCGTCCTGAGACACCCTGTATACGTATTTTTCAAATAAATCTCTAATAAATGTATTGTATTCATTTTCCTGTGTTCCACGCTACCTACCGTAGTGCTGCCGCAAGTTAAACGGATGTGTGTGCATGCAACTTCTACGATGCCGGTGCGTCGCCGCAGCGAGCCCGCACATTAAAATATCTGACGTGCGCACCGGGCATATGACCAAATGTACTACGGCTACGGCGCCGTGTGCCTGTCGTGCGGTACCATGACCGTATGTTACCGGTACGTTGTCGGAGCTCCGTGTGCACTGCTACATTTATTTACTAGTATCACAGGACGGAACTCCGTCACCGTAGCGTGTACGCACATTAAAAACTTGACGTGTGCACCGGGCCTAGTGAGCATGCAATAGAGAGTTATTGCAGCTTCAACACAAAAATAACGTGCACTTTAAAGTCACGTGACAGCCCGAGTGCGAATGCGTACTAATAAGGTTCATGTTATATGAATAAGGAGACACGTTACGTGCAATGGAATAGCGAGCGTTTAACGTCACACGTTCTGTATCTTTTGAGGTTATGTTTCGGTGAAAAGTGTGGATGTAACCTCGTTTGTGTTGCTTTTAGCGTTAACGTTAGCGTGAATACACTAATTAAATGCGGTAAACATTGAAATTGAAAGTCCTTTATTTCTAAAATAAAGTGTTTTCTACATAAGATTAACGTTTACGTTCTTTCATCTTAGAAGTTGTAATAACTCCCTAATGTCTACAGCGCCGTTACGTCGCCGTAGCGTGCACAAACGTTAAAAAACCTGACATGTGCACCGGGCCTAACTCGGAGTAGGTTATGAACAGAAAAACGTATCTCCTGATCATTATTCAACTCAAAAGTCAAGTTGTCAAAATTGTTTGAAATGTAATTTTATTGACTTTTAATAAAATATAAACATTGTTTGAAGCATGAGTTATGTTTTGTAAAACATAAATTACTCTGATTACAACGTACAATTAAAGAATTAAAATAAATTATAAAAATAATGTATCCATTTTATTAAATTTCAATAAAAATTAAAAACAAATATTTTCAGAAGAAAAAATTAAAAATTAATGTTGCTGGTGCTGTAGTCCATAGAATTAGTATCCTCCAATAATTTCAACTCAATGTCTTACACTGGGGAGATACTATTCACAATTAACTGATATCCGGCCTAAGACACAAACATCCGGTATATGTATAACATATTTATGGCACAATTTGGAGTTGTTCCTTTTTCAGAAACACTGTCTTGTAACATGTTATGTCCTGGAACCTGGATTATCCATCTGTCATATGCTCCTGTAGTGGAAAGATTGTTCGGTTTAATGAACCGTTGCCCAATGCGACGCCTGAGTATACAACGCATTCACACACTCTTCAAGGAAACTCTTTTCTTGTCCCCAGAGTTTATAATTTAGATGAATAATGGGTAAAATGTTAAAAAAATATTACCGTTCTATCGTACTAATTCCTAATACAATTAAAAAAACAATACTATATGCATAGAATGGCAGATAATTTTATAAAAATATACGGTGAGGAATTAAATATTATTTAATAATAATGTCCAGCGTAATTTTTTTTATATATTTCAACTCTTACATCAAATATAATGCAAATAGATCTAATAATAATTGAAAAAAAAATCCTTAGTATATAGGTGCACACCGGAAGTCCACTTTTTTATGAACCAGGAAATACAATGGTAAAATTTTTATTTTAGAATTGTAAATACAAAAAAAATATTCAGAACAAAAACAGTTTTTGACAGTTCATACGATACGCATTCCATTGTACTTTGTTTAAATTCCATAGCTATCTCGGCTTCGTGAAGTAGGCATGTCGTATTTAAGTACACATGACATATTTTTTTACGAAAAATTAGTGTTAGTTTTGTATTGTTTAGCAACAATAACACAAACGTAGCTCGTCTTATAATTTTTCAGTTATTACGTTTGGTAAATTGCGTGTTAATTTCACAGACAGAATGCCTCTGTCAAAAAAAGTTCTAATTATACGTACTTGTACCCATAAATACTGTCCTTAATACAAGGGAGGCATATTCAAGATAAACAAAATAAATCTGATAAAAAAAGAATGTTATTTCATTGCTACATAGTTACTAATAATCTTATATATATATTCAAAGTGACCGCCTTCTTCTTTCACACGATTCTGCAAACATTCCGGCCACTCATTTATTGCAGTGCGCATCACTTCCGGTGGTATTGAAGCTGTTGTTAGTACTGTCTTCGCCAAATTTGCCTTTAATGCCTCAATATTGCGATGAGGTTTAGAGCAAGCCTTCTCCTCTAATACATTCCATAAGCGGTAGTCCAAAGAATTGAGGTCCGGACTTAGAAAGGACCAATCATCAGCGGCAATGAATCTCGATAAATTCAGTTATAACCAGCGTTGCACAACTTCGCTTTGAGTGTGAACGCTGAATCTTGCTAAAAAATCCAGTGCTTACCATCGAACAGGAGTCATTCAAAGGCTTTACATCTTGCTCCAGTATACTCGCGTTTTTTCGCCGAAATGCAACTTTATTACGCCGTCATACGACGCGAGTTTTGCGATGACTGTAAAAATTTGTCTTCACTTGTCCCTTTCTACTTATTGTAAACACGTGCTAACTTCACATCGAGCAGCCAGCACGCCTTTGCGCAATACTTATACGATATGAACTAAGCAATGAGCTATAAGATAGTATTCGTTTAAATAAACTAAAGTCATATGTAGAGCCAAATAATTATTTGTCATAAATAAATTTCAAATAAATAGAAAGACAAACTTAAAAAAAAGTTAATAGTTATTTTTTTCTTTCAACAGTAGATTTTTATTTTGTGGAGTCTATTAAATTACTTACATGAAAAGCGATACGAGTACTGGAAGGTTAGAGACAAATTATAACTGCTTTGTAATTGGATTAATATACATAAAAATATTGATAAACTTAAAAAAAATAGCAATTCGCATAAAAATTTATAAAGTATGGCTATTTGCACATAAATGGATACGAATAATTGGTTATTTACTCATGCAGTGTGCGAGTAAGTAATTGGCTGTTTGCAAACAACATGACGATTTTTGTGTATTACGTTAGATTATGTTAATTTTAATGAAATGGTATTATGGCTTCATCCTTTAATTCAGTGGATTTAAAGTGTGAAAAGTGTAAACGTCAAGTTAAAAAGGAGTTCAGTATAGTTTTTGTGAAGCTAAATATCATTTTAAGTATGGTCACAGATTAGTACATTAATATTAATTTGTGCTGTGTCGTATGGTATTGTTAGCGGATCGGTTGATGATTAAAAATGGGAATGTCCAAGTTGCAGTGACATAAGTGCATTAATTCCTACCTTACAAGTCTACTACGCTGATATTGAAAGAACATAATTTCCTTCTCCAAGGAGAATGTGCTACATATCATAATAAGTTCAAAGAAATGGAGAAAAATTACGAGGAGCATTCGACAAGGTCAGATCATTCTATTTTAGTCAAGAATCTCCATGACTTTTCTATATCATCATTATTAATTGATCTTATTTCGTCGTACGTGTCTCATCGTCAGTTATTCGTTTAGTTTCTTGGTCGCAAATCCTCACCCTTCATTTCTAGCTCTGGTATTCTCCAATATTCCAACATAGGCTCTTTGTTGTATTTATTATTTATTAACGATATTATCCATATTTACACTGACAAACTGTTATTCGCTGACGACTTAAAAATATTTTATCAAATTTCTTCCCCTATTGACCCCTAGATTCTTCAAAACGATCTTAATAATTTACTCAGTTCGTCAAATAATTTAAGTTTAAATTTAATAAATGTTCAGTCATTGTCTTATACTAGAAATCTTCTCTTTTATTTTCTTACAATATTCCTCTAGCACGTTGCTCTTCTTCTGACGATCTAGGCGTTACGTTTAACTATAACCTTACTTTAATTATTCGTATCACTCTTTCTCTGCGAGATGTTACTGCTATTTTCGTACTTTATTTTTGTCTGCTCCAAACTTGAGTACTGCTCTATTATCTGGAATCCCATTTATGAAAATCATCAGGGCCACATAAAAAAGTTTTTAATGTAGATATATATATATATATATATATATATATATATATATATATATATACAGGGTGTCCCATTTAAGGTACGAATGCATTGGTATCTCGAGAACCGTAAGAGCTACGAGGTTGGTTAAGTTAGACAAAAGTTGCCCCATTAGGAGGCTATTTTAATGGTGTTTTGTTATTTGCGAAAAAATGCATAGGTCACTAGATACAGGTGAAAATGTAAATTTCGCGATTTTTTTTTTTTGGCTTATAACTTTGTTATATGAAATAATACGAGATTCTGGTTTGCACTTTCTTAAGGCACTTTTGTATGGTGAAAACAATAATAATTTATTTTCATAATTAACAGAAAAATTAATAAAAATTGTTATTTATACTAAAATTAAATTGAAAAAAGTAAATCGAAGACTGCTATGGAAACAACAAACAACAACAATTGAATTTCTGAATTTTACTTGACAATAGTAGATTATTACGAGTAATAAACGAACTTTGACAACGAATGTAACAACTCAACATATCATATTTTTTCCAACGAGAAAAATTCATTTTTATTACTCGTAATAATATACTATTGTCAAGTAAAATTCAGAAATTCAATTGTTGTTGTTTGTTGTTTCCATAGCAGTCTTCGATTTACTTCTTTCAATTTAATTTTAGTATAAATAACAATTTTTATTAATGTTTCTGTTAATTATGAAAATAAATTATTATTGTTTTATATCATTGTAAAGCTAAAAAAAATCTCTATTTAAAAATGCCATAGCTTAATAATACCTCCATATGAAAAATAAAAGTTGCTATCAGTAACTCGTAAATGGTTAGATATAAAAAAAAAATGAGAACTTCTGCAAATTCACCATACAAAAGTGCCTTAAGAAAGTGCAAACCAGAATCTCGTATTATTTCATATAACAAAGTTATAAGCCAAAAAAGAAAATCGCGAAATTTACATTTCACCTGTATCTAGTGACCTATACATTTTTTCGCAACTAACAAAACACCATTAAAATAGCCTCTTAATGGGGCAACTTTTGTCTAACTTAACCAACCTCGTAGCTCTTACGGTTCTCGAGATACCAATGCATTCGTACATTCAACTATATAAATTAGACAATAATATTAATTGCTCTATGGAAGATATAAAATTTGTGGAATCCAATAAAAAAATATTTTCCTGAACAAAATATTAGTAGACCATTATCTACAAATCCATCTTCTCCTCCCGCATAAACTATAATTAGCCTCAGCCCTTTGGAAATAGGCTTTTTTTAGTCCTTTACACGATTCATCGTACCAGCCAATTTCTGTAGTATGACTACTATGAATGTGTCATCCGTATATATAATTTTCCGTCCTTCATTCCGGTATTGAAGAGTCTTCTGTAAAAAATGCATCATTTGAAAAGAAATATCATAAGACGCCACTAGCGCCTTACGGTTATTCGGTGTGCGTTGCCAACTGTAAAATAAAAAGTAAAATTTTATTATAAAATTCATTATTATAAGTACCTTGAAGTAATTTTATACTTTAATTATATGTAACGGGGTCCCAAACAAATTGCATGGTCGCAATAACTTCTTTATTAAATAAGCAATCATAGAGAAATTTGGTAATGATAAATTAGCCATTTGGTAACAAGTTTGTACAGAAAATCAGTATATTTTTAAAACAAAGAAAAAGTTACAATTATGAACAAAACGTAACATTCACAAAATTTTACAGCACGGTACGGTAACACATTTAAATTTAATCTTACCAACATTGGCTGGTAGCACAAGCCTGTTTTAAAAAACGTCAAATTCAAATTTTAATATTTAATTTTACCCTTATCTTTAAAGAACGATTTTTTGTAAATATTTGAATACAAACTATTTTCTGCTTTAAAATCATATTTTGATATATTTGATATTATTCATTATCGTAATTAAATAATTAAATTTGACATTTTTAAAACAGCGTTTTAGTTAAAACTAGGCTTGTGCTACCAGCCATTATCAGTGTATGTTATTGTAAATAATTACATAACATAAATTGAAGAAGTACAATTTTTTGACAGTAATATAAGTTTTAATTATCTGAATCTTATCGTCTTAAGATATTTTCGTAAACTGCTCTCGAATATGTCTTCAGCAAAAAAAAAAATAAAATTACGATTTTTAGGTAATATTCAGTAATTACTATATCCCGGCCACTGTTGTTTTAATCGATAATGAGCCAGTTTCTCAATCATAGATTAGAGTTTAGCCTTGGTTTCAAAAGAAAAACCTGTGTATGAGTTATAAGGTATCAAAGAAGTTTCACCTGTCCTTTGCAGGTTTCCTTTTTTCAAGAATAAAAAAACTGTTTATCTGGTCGACAGTTACAATTTTTATTTTGGATGACATCCTTTGCCTTTTCCTAGCTGGGATCGAAAAGTAGTGGTTGAACTTGAGCATTCCACTGTTTGCGATTCTTCCGCAATATTTTGGAATGTATATCTAGAAACTCCAGTTGCAACCAAAGTTTTTTCGCTGCAGAAAATATTATTCAGATTAGTTAAAAGGATTAGATTAGGACATATTTTCATAAATAAAATTGACTGATTTATGTAAATTATTTTGAGAATTTAGGCTGTACAAAATTTTGATTTAAATATTTTAGCTATGTTTATCATGTTAAACACAGGCGAAATTTAAATAATAATAAATAAAATTATTAATTAAAAACAAATATTAAGGAATCAATCTATGATTTATTAAAGGAATGGTAATTCGTTCTTCAGCCTCCTTTTTAATAAAACATTAGCAACTATTTCTAGTCCTTGGCTACGTATAATTAAACCCTGTGTTCCGACTTATTTCGGCGGCATCGCGATGATCAAATACCGCAAATGTACACCACACTTCCACTGGAATCAAGTTTAAAAACTAAAAAAACATTACAAATTAAGGTCAATATTTTATCGAGTGATTGAAGGAACAGAAACATATGGAATTATTATGATACGGGCCGATATTTCAATCTCTCAAGAAAGTTGCTAATTAACATTCGGTCTCTTCAGAAAAAATCTGTAAGTCTTACAAATTTGTAAATAATGATACCAAATCGCAACGAAAGCTACCACTCCTATGAATAATTTTATATTAATGAACAAAAATAGATGTGTTTTTGTCAGCTTTTACAGATCAATAAGACTTACAGATTTGTTCAGAATTGGCCTATTGTAATGGTAATTAGAAAATGACAGTAAATAAAACTTTACTTGCTTGTCTGGGTATAGGTAGTAATGTCTGCAAAAATTTACAATTTTACTGGATATATAGAATTTTTTCCAAGGAATTTTCGGTAAGGGATTTGTGCAAAATACATAGAATTGACGGAAGGTTATGTGCTGGCCACATCAGATTTCTTTTACTTTTAAGTCTCGATAAAAAAAAAAAACAACAAAAATACAGGTTAGAAACGAAGTGCCTATAATGAATTATGCAAGATTGAATAAGGATACAAACAAATAATGAAACTTAATATCTACTTTACTTAACTATTAATCAACTGTAAATGTCCTTCAAATGTAATGATGGCCAGTGCTGTCCCGTTTCCTACATCCGCACTGCTCCTACAATCAGGTATTTGCACCTACGTCACTCAAGGCCATTCATCATGGCGGTCGAACAGCTGATCGCGGGCAAATAAACCAAATATTAACATAGAGTCAAATGGAGAATTCGTGTTTACATTTCAAAAAATCTTAAATAATTATTTATGTGAACGTTTGTGTAAATTATATTTGCAATTATAACGGCTAAACACTAGTAGGAGTACACTGTTGAAGTGAAATGAGAAAAAAGACACACACATAATCACAGTAATGTTTTGAAACCAAAACAAGATGTATTTATCACGTGTTTCCCTATTGCATTCATTTTGTATTACGTTTTATTGCCTCTAGTGCATGTGCAAGGCTGGAAGGTAAGTAATAATCATTATAATTTAATTGTAAATGGAATGAAGTAAATTTAGGTAAATATGGACAAGCCTTAATGGGAGAAATGAAAGATAATTTTAAAAAATAATACTTATTAATAATATTTATCATTTCTCGCTAGAATAGGCAGAATTTTATGAATATAATAAAAATAATCTGGAAATAGCTTCTGTTGTAATAACCGACCACTGAACAGAACTGTGGCATAAAAATTATAATATATATTTTGTTTATCTAAGTACATATATTGAAAAGCTACTGTTTCGTAATATTCCTCAAAATTCACGTATTTTACTTACATTTTAAAATGTTTTTAAATTGAATGAACGAAAAGATTCCAAAACAATACCCAGTCTCACACTAGGAAAAAATCAAATAATACCGTTACTTATTAAATATTATTTTAAATTTATTAAATATAGAGTTATCTGTTACTCTTCTACCACTTGGTTTGAAAGTAATGCACATAAAATCTAAATAAAACGTTATATATAATTTTGAGGATGCAACATCCCATAAAACGTAATGAGAAATGGGCGTTTGGCTGCCCGCAATCAGCTGTTAAACTGACATATCCGCCATATTGAAACGTCACGTGCAAGTACCTCATTGGTTCTTTTGACTCGTCCTTTGATGCATGTCAAACTTCTTTCTTCGTCTTCCGTATATTCTTCACTTCTTGCTTC
The DNA here is from genome assembly GCA_943142095.1 of Ophonus ardosiacus. Lineage (NCBI taxonomy): Eukaryota > Metazoa > Arthropoda > Insecta > Coleoptera > Carabidae > Ophonus > Ophonus ardosiacus. Next base: position 26,352,024 of record OW964833.1, on the reverse strand, counting down.
ACTCTCGTACTCCCTTTTTTTCCAATTTCTTTTCTGTGATTTACTTCTACAATCTAATACATTGAGTTACGAATATAGGTGTATAATAGAGGGAGCCTGAAGTAATGATGTTGGCAAGCGAAATGTTTGCATGTTACGGCAGGGGGGGTATAGCTGGCGGCCATCTTGAGATAAACCAAGTTAAAAATATGAAATGCTGATAGATGCTATTTTATGTAGTTATTTTATTTACTACACATTATAAAATAATATAAAATAAAATACATAATATATTCCTTTTATATAACAAACGCTATAAATAATCTTACCCACTTCATATAATATTAGCTTATTTAGTTGCTGTCTTTTATATCTTGAAAGATCTGTTATATTTTTTACATTATAATGTAAACGTATTAAAATATATTTTTCTGACACAGCACGTATTAAGAGGGGGTTTCGAAAAAGTAATATCGGCCAGACCATGAACAATTTCATATTTGCTTATAAAATTAACCAAGAGAGGGCGATTGAATAGTTCGAGTCTCTACTTAGGTTCATGCCTGAGATGAAGGAATGAAGGTAGAGATTATTTAGGTCAAATTTTACGCAGGGCCTGGGGTTTTATGACTGGTAAATAAAAGCATTTATAACAAGTAACAAAGCAACAGCAAACCATTCATTTTTGTAGCATTTCACTTTCAACGAATGATTTCTATAGATATGTACGACAATTTTTGTTTTAGATTTGTGTATAGGCAAGAATACTGTCCAGTTTAAAAAATATCTAAATATTTAATTAATGATAATAAGAAATATTAAATGTATTTCCAAGAAAAAGCCTTCACAAATGTCTCTGGATTTTTGATGCTGACATTTATGTCAATTATAAACATTTAATTTTTCAACTGGTTTCCATGGGCTGTATGATACAGTGGATTATTTTATAAATTTATAATTTTCTATCTCTAAATCTATAGGAGATATAATAAAAATGTTCAATGTATTGGATAGAGAATTTTATACTCTTTAATATTAGTAATAAAATAAATTTCCAAAAAATAATATTTAGAAGATTTTTTTTTAAGAAACTGCTACTTCCGATTGTCTAATTGTTACCAAAACCTTTTCAGCTCTTGCCTTTAATGCCAGATTAAGGAATACGTAATTAAATTGGTTTTAAGTATTATAGTTTTTGAGGAATCATCCCTCCAACATCCACAAATACACACACACACACACACACACACACACACACACGAACACACATACACACGCACACACAGACATCAAAGTAATTCGTGCTTATTCATTAAAATCTGGACTTGCGATTTTTAACACGAATCCAATACCTCTCTTAGCGAGAGGTAAAAAGCATGCACTATAAAATGAATGTGTAGAATCTCTAAAATTTTAACTGCCAGTTAAGTATTATATTATTTATTCGTTTCTTTATATTAAAATAGTAAATTGTTGTATATGTGTTTGAAGTGATAATGTGTAAATAATTTGTGATTGTAAAATATAAAAATATCATAATTATATCGTATAATAATTAGTGGTTTCTACCATATTGTGACGATCTTGTTCTCGTATTTCGATCTTTATAAAGATATTTTCTTAATCCTCAAAGAATAAAGAATATTTACTCTAAATATTCTAATAAAAATAGTGTCAACAAGGGTCAAAATTGTTTGTTTCTTTATATCGCCTGCCTCAACAATTCACTAAGCAAGTACAGTTGACCATCCATATACTCACGATGTCACGCTGCGGTAAATGTGACAAGTCCGTTGATCGCTACGGCGACTTATTATTCTGCACGGGGCAGTGCAAAGTTGTATTTCATCTTGCCTGTACTCAGGAGAGTCTCAACTCTTACATGCCAATGAAAACACACAAAACAATTTCTGATTGGAGATGCACTACTTGCACGCCTTCTCAGGGCGGTACCGCGAATATTATAAACAATAATTCTGATCTTGATATTAACCAAAAACTTGATTTAATATTGAATACGCAGATAGGGTTGCAGAAATGTTTGAACGAAGTTAATATGAAATTAAATCTAAATCTAAATCGGAAAATGAAGAAATTAAAGTTAAATTGCAAAATCTGGAAACTAGATGTTCTAATATTGAAACAAAATACACTGAATTGGTATCTAAATATTCATCTACATCTCTCGAACTAAACTTGTATGACTCTTTAGCTACTTCAACAGCTAATGAAATCAGTGCAAGGATATCAAAAAAAAATAACATAATTATTTACAACATTCCGGAAGATTCATCAGCTATTACCCAAGATAGAGTAAACCATGACAAGGAAGAAGTTGTAAAGATACTTGTCTCTCTAACTGATGGAAATTCTGATTTTGTAAATGTGACTCGTATTGGTAAACCTAATAGTAATAAAACAGTCGCCCGACCAATTAAAGTAATCTTTCGAAACGAAAACATTATTGTTCGTACTATTTTAAAAAATAAAAGTAAAATACCTAATCAGGATATAAAAATAGCAGCAGATATGACTCAGCTACAGCGTCAACATTTAATCAATCTGTGATCGGAACTTCAAAGTAGAAAAACATCAGGAGATGCCAATCTAACAATCAAATACATTAAAGCCATTAAAGGTATTCCAGAAATAATAACTAAACCCCCTAATAAGCAATAGCAACCACAGTCAGTTAACGACGAGAAATCGACACTTATAATACTTTCACAATACACAATGCTTGAGAAACAAATTATTAGACATAGAAGTTTTACTATCCGATTTCGACCCGAAGCCGGACTTAATATCAATATGTGAACACTGGATGAGCTCTAATGAAATAAATATGTACAATATATCAGGCTATACCCTAGTGAATTCGTTCTGTAGATCACAAATGTCAAATGGCGGTACATGTATTTTTTAAAAAAATAACTTGAAAATAAAATACACTTTGAACACATAACTATTCTGAATAATATGCGTGTAGAGAAACATATTGAATTTGTCATTACAAAGTTTGAAATCTACAAATATAAATTTATTCTGCTATCACCATACAGAACTCCAGATGGGAATATTGATATATTTCTAAAAAATCTGGAAATCATACTTAATACCATAAGCAAAATAAACGCGAAAATTATTATTACTACTGATCATAATATAGATTTATTAAGTATCTCAAATGAAAAACGTAGATTCCTATCACTCTGTGATGGTTTTAACCTCACTATACACATTAATCAAGCAACCAGGATCACGAAAACATCATCAACATCTTTAGACAATGTAATATCTGATCGTGATATGCCTATCACGGTACAAGTAATGGATCCTGGATTCTCCGACCATCTGGAATTAATAGCGACTTTAAGTCTACCGAACAAATCTGACCACCACACGAATAAACAAAAACCCCTCAAAAGAATTATTAACAAAAGCAACATTGAGTATTTTAAATCTCTGCTATCACAGGAAACTTGGAAATCACTATCAGCTGACAACTTTTCTGTCGACAAAAAATTCAGTTTATTTTTGGATAAGATTTTATATTACTTTGATACAGCCTTTCCAGTGAAAACCACAATAAAACGTACTTCTACCAAACATGGATTACAAAGGGTATTAGAATATCCTCCAGGTAAGAAAGAAAATTGTTAGCATTGATAAAAACACAAAACAATCAAGATTTGTTAGACTACACCAAAACGTACTGTGTAACATTTAGAAATGTAATAAGATTAGCTAAAAACATAAGTACGTTACAGGAACTCACCCTATCTGACAACAAATTAAAACAGCATGGGATATTGTAAAAAGAGAGACAGGCTCATCTAATAAAACAGGCAACACTAACAAAAACATTGAAATATTTGTCAACGCGAATGCCACTTTAATACAGAATCCTGTATCTATTGTCAATGCCTTCAACAATTACTTTTTGAATGTTGGAAATACAAATAACCTATGTCAACCAACTCAAGTTCAAATACAAACACGAAGATCTGCAATGTCAATTTTTATGACTCCAGTAACACAACTCGAAGTAGTCGACTGTATTTCCTCCTTGAAGACTTCAACATCCTGTGGCAACGACACCATATCTGCATCGTTAACTAAAAATTGTGCTGCACATTTATCTTCGATTCTGTGCTACTTGTTCAACCTCTCTATCGAACATGGTGTTTTCCCGAGTGTCTTTAAAAAATCCATTGTGATACTTATTTTTAAAAAAGTGATCCACAATTACATGAAAATTATAGACCCATTTCGCTACTATCCACTTTTTCAAAAATTTTTGAAAAACTAGTTTATAAAAGACTTATCTCGTTTTTAAATTATACAGGCGCAATAACTAGTAACCAGCTTGGATTCTTACGATCTCTGCAATTTATGACTTCTTACAATTAGTTTTTGATGAACTTGATCAGAAAAAAATTGTGTGCGGACTAGCTTGTGACTTATCGAAAGCATTTGATAAAGTGAACCATAATATCCTCCTGAACAAACTTGAACACAATGAGGTGCGTGGCACTGCACTTGAGTGGTTTCGCTCGTATTTAGTAGGCCGACAACAAGCTGTAAAAATAGTGACAACTCAAACATTTCTCTCAAGCTAGGGAACAGTGCAAGCAGGTGTCCCCCAAGGTTTTATACTAGGCCCTCTTTTGTTCTTAATAAATATAAATGATTCACCTAGTGCACTATCTAGCTGTTATCATAAATGTACTATTTACGCCGATGACACTAACTTTGTGATATCTGACATAAAAACAGAAGTCTTAAGTGCTAAAATTTCACATCTTTCTACGGCACTTTCGAACTGGTGTCTGGCTAATGATTTAATTTTTAATCTGGGTAAAACTAATTTAATTGAATTCTCTTTCTCTTATATTAAAACCAACGTGCAGCCGGAACACATTAGCAAAATAGACCAAATCAACTGTCTTGGAATTATTATTAGCGAAAACTGCAAATGGTTCAATCACTACCAATCTCTACTTAAAAAATTAAACCGAGCTGTATTCTGTCTCAGGCGACTCTCTTCTCTCATAGATCTAAACACGTTAAAAACCGTATATTTTACTTACTGTCAGTCTATCCTAAACTACGATATTATTTTTTGGGGTAACTCTCCAGATTGTAATGAATTATTTGTAGCACAAAAACGCGATATAAGAATAATGAGCAAAATTAGATCAACTGATTCTTGTAGAGGCAAATTTTCGGAAATGGGTATCCTAACTCTCACGTCTTTTTACATATTAGAAATTATTAAATTGACACTTTATAATCTCAAAAGTTTTAAACCGCAAGTATCCGGTTCTTACACTACGAGACAATATGGACAGTTATTAGAAATTCCAATCCATAATTACAAATCATATGAAGCAAGTACTAAATATATTTGTTTAAAATTTTACAATATGTTGCCAAACATCTTAAAAGAAATGCCTCCTGAAAGGGCTATTAAATTAATAAAAAAATATTTTATTGCAAAAAGAATATTATTTTGTTCAAAACTTTATTGATGACTGTAACAAAAATGTTTCTCGATTGAAATATTATATTTTATGCTTTTGCCTAATTTTATTATAAGTATATGTAATCATACATTACTGTATGTATTAGTAGTTAAGATATTCATTATATAGACTTGTTGTATAGTAAAAATTTTTAGGCAGAGTAGTCACGTCATCAAAGTTTGTAACTAGATAATGACGTCACGAAATTAGTAGGTTTACATGGTACACTAATTTAATTTTAGAAAATAATTGTATTTACCTGCGATGCTAATTTATGTGATCAAGTTAATTTATTTAATAGTCGAATAATAATTGAATATTATTGTAAAATGTAATATATTTCCAATTTATGGTATTGAAAATTCTGTGTAGGGCACACCGAGTCGGGTTTCGGAAGGAATACGGGGAGTGAATGAAGCACTTGATGAAAAATTAGAAAATTAATATTAATGACATTGAATATATTTTTAAAACAATTGATTTGATTTTATTTAGATTTACAATTCTGTAGTGTTATAGAATAGTAAAGAGTAGCACTATAAATTCGATTTATTGAAAATATAATTAAAATAATATTTAAAAAAAATAATATATTTGATTGAAAATACTCCAATAATACAATTTACAATTATTAAAATTAACACAAACTAAAAACAGAAAAGTAACGAACTAATGACAGCAGACGCTTGACAATTCCGGGAGAAACATGTCATGTAAACGTTTAAATATTGAAATCCAATAGTACCAACATGTGGTGAAAAAATGAACTACAATTATTTTAAATAAATTAAAATTCATTGAAAACATTATGTTCGACTTTAGAATAATTGTAAATTTAATTACAATGTACTTTACTCATAGTATGCAAAAAATAGTATTTATTTTCTTCGTTTTCCTAAACATATACAATACTACAGTGTTTTTTCATTTTGTAATGAAATGATGACGTGACTACTCTGCCTAAAAATTTTTACTATAGTTAAGTTTATGTATACAAACTTCATATTTCTATTCTTGTTATTTTTCCGCATGTTCGTTGGACTTATTGGAAATAAAATTTATTATTATTATTATTATTATTAATATAACACATTAATTATAAAAGCATATATTGTGGATTACAAGTAAAGACTTATTGCCCGCACATTAAAATAATGAATAAAGTATTTAAAATTGAAAACTTAAATAGAACATATGGATTACAACAGTAAACATTTGTTGGTGATGGTAACAACATGTGTGTGTGTGTGTGTGTGTGTGTGTGTGTGTGTGTGTGTGTGTGTGTATGTCTGTCAGAATTTAGAGTGGAAATGGGTTAACTCAAAAAACTCAATACTGGACGAATTCAAATATCTTTATTTACTGCTCTGTATCGCTGACCACGTATTGCATGATGATGGCTACAAATACAAGAATTCGATTTATTCAAGATAGAACATATTACGTAAATTCCATGACGACATTAGTCACCCCAGAATTAAAAAAGTGTGAAAATTAATTAAGTCTGAATTTTGTTTTCCACAAATGACGCGTTTTATATAAAAAAAATATATGTATGGAGTCTTGTTTAAGTTGTGCGTAAAAAGGGTAGTTATGGTAGACAGGAGGTATGTTACATGCGATTAGAAAACCAAATGAACCAATGCGTACCGTACATATTGACCATTTAGATCCTTTCGTGAAAAGTAAAAGCGGTACGTCATATTTACTCGTAGTTATAGATTCGTTAACAAAGTAAAAAGTATACTGTTATTAAGCCTACTCGTACCCTTAGTTCACGTGAAACAATTTTGCATTTAAGAGTTTTGTAACTAATAAATAAATAAATAAATAAAACATGCCCAAAATGCGATTGCTACGCCCCGAGTAAACGGTCAAGATAAAAGGGTAAACAGAACTATTTTAAATGGAATGCGTATGACTAATGTTGATGAACATGCTTGGGATGAGACTGTTCGTGATATAACATGGGGTGTAAACAATACAGTAAACGAAAGTACCAAATTTACTCCGTATGAGTTCATGTTTTTATTTAACGGTAATCCAATTTTAAATGGAAATGCTATAAATTATAGTAGGAATAGCAACGACGTAAAGTAAATAGGAAACAAGCAAAATTACACAGGAAAGGTGACTTAGTATTATGGAAAAATTCGAGTAATTGTGGGGCCACGGGACCTTTGGTTTGTAGGTAATATTAATGTCAAAGGGTTTAGTGATGAACAAATTGATATAGAAACACCATTTTAAATGGTAAAGTTACTTCAGAAATCTATATAAAACAGGCTAGAGGTTATGAAGACGTTACAGACAGAGTTTGTAAACTAGACAAAACATTGTATGGTTTGAGAGAAAGCCCTCCATTATGGAATGATTGTTTTGATGACCTTTTGAGAAAGTTAGGCTTTGAAAGAAGTAAATAAGATTTATTATTTGTGGATAATTTATTGATTTGTTGTAGAAATAAGAGAGAGAGGGAGGGCTTCATAGAAGTACAATGAGCGATGGCAGTAGTAGCGATAGTAAGCAAAGTGTAAAAATTTTTTTATTGCTTAGCGCGGGATGTCATTATGAATAATGTCGTTCGCAGTCAGTTTACTTTTGTGATAAAGGCAAAGTAGTCAGTTACTTGTTGAAGTAGTCCCTGAGTCTGCTTTTGCAGAACATACTACAAGTGGTTGAACTTGCACATAATCATAGTTGAGTTACAGTTTTCTGTATAAACATGATGCGGTGTGCAAGAATTTAAAAGATCTGAGTTTGCATATGACGAAAATTTTAGTGTTGCGGTATGAGCCAAGTGCGGGCCATACAAACACGCCATGAGATAATCTCATTTCTTTTCAGACAATCTTGGATGCCAGTGAGGACACTGCATAATGCAGGATGGTCGAATGTTACGCAAGGTTTTCTTAAGTTAATTAATTTGTATGTGTATACGTAATGCATTGTCTATATAGGTTGGAAATAATAATTTGGGAGTTAGTTGTATTTGATATATGACAAGAGGAACGGTATTCAGAATAAAGGGAGTATTTATTTCACACTTGGTTTTTCTTATTTTCCTAATTTCCTAGTAGTCCTAATACAGTTATTAAAAATTAACCACCGAGTTACATAATAGGCCTGACTGTCTATCTACAATTTGTTGTTTACATAACGCCACGAGAAATATAAAGATGAATATCGTCGATTCAAAGGTTGGTGCATCAAAGAAACGTTCAAGAAAGTAACAGAAATGATTTTTACCTTTTGCTAAGAGAAATATTGGATTCATGCTAAAAATCGCATATCCAGATTTTAGTGAATAAGCACGTTTTAAGGTCACTAGAATTCGATTTTAACATTTTTACAATGATGCCTGTATATATATATATATATATATATATATATATATATATATGTGTGTGTGTGTGTGTGTGTGTGTGTGTGGATGTGTGGATGTGTGGACGTTGTAGAGTAGGTTTCTCAAATGCTATAAGACTGACAACCAATTTGACTACGTATGCCTTAATCTGACATTAATGGGAAGAGCTGAAAAGGTTTTGGTAACAATTGGACAACCGAAAGTAGTAGTTTCTTAAAAAATCTTCAAATTATTATTTTTGGAAATGTATGTTATTACAAATATTAAAGAATATAAAATTTTCTATCCGATACATATAATTTATAGATAAAGACACACAATATAAAGAATAACCAAGGTAACCAGTTGACAAATGCAAATGTTTTTAACATAGTTTGTAAATGACAGGTAAATGTCAGTGTCAAAAATCAACAGTTTTAATGACATTCTCAAAGCTTTTTCTGGAAAGTACATTTAATTTTTCTTATTGTTTTATTAATTAAAATTTGAAAATTATAAGTAAAATGCATATATCCAAAAGAAATACCGCCAATCTTGCTAATGAATAGAAAGAATCTCTGGAATTTAGGAACTTCCTCGTACAATGAAATAATATCATTTACTAACAGTTAAAAACTACTTAACTTTAAATTTTTTTGTAAATAATTTGAATTATTTATTATTATTAAATTATTTATTATTATTATTATTATTATTAATATTATTTCATATAAGTATATTTGTATGAGTATTTTCTTTACATGTATTCGTAAATATAAGTACATAAGTTTTTATGTTTATATTGTTATATTAATATTAATCTGATGATGTTTTATTTAAATTGCATATTGCCAGAAATTGTTTTGGGGAATAGATTTCAAAATAAAAAATGTAAAGACCCGGAATACATTTTGGAAGCTAAAACTTTGAGGGAGAAAAAATAATTATTCTATAATCAATAATTTTACCTTTTGATTACATATCATTTACTAACTGATTGAAAAACTACTGAACTTTAAACTTTATTTATGATGATGTTACTGTGGTAGCGAAACTATAGTCATCGTGATATAAATATTTTTGTAAAACTAAAAAAAAACTAAGTGTTTATTTAACATACAAATTCAAGAATGAAGTTTCACCATATTAGAGCTGATACCATAAAAACAAATTTCAATTTCTTTAAAACATATTGTTTCTTGTTATTAGTTGATTTATTGTATTTAGTGAAACAATACTTTTTACTAAAAATCACTAATTGTTAATAATATATTTTTTTATTTCTTCACAATGGAACATTTCGAGGCCAATTTCTGATCTTACATTTTTAGCTTACATTTATTTTCTCTTAGAAACCATTCATGGAAATAGCCGAAGTGATAAAAGATCGTAAATCGAATTCCAAAAATGTCATGCTTATATATTTTCAGTCAGGTAGAACTTCAATGTTTACTTTCCGAACTGCATTACTGACATTTCTAGTGCTGACATCTGTAAGATAATGCTCAAACTATCTTTAAGTGCCGCGGCAGTCAAAATAATCTGTTTTGGGAAATTTTTCGTACGAGTCGTTTTAAAAACCTATTGCATACACTTTTATAAAATTTATATATTTGTTTATGGTTTTTAATAAATTGTGTCCTGGATATAATTTGGTCTACGTATTTCAAGTTACAAACCGGAAATGAATAATTTGTTTTTCATATCCGTTGTATTTTTTCAACCAAAATGTTTTCAGGGCACAAACAGTATCATATAATTCACAAAATTTTAATATATATTCATTATTTTTTATTACAATTTCGAGGGGACACGCACAAAAAATGATTTTTTGCTTATGCAACCCTCTTCATTCAAACGCCCCCTTAAATTAAAAATATGGTTTTCAAATGGACTTTGGTCAAAAACATGTACATTTAACTCTTTAAAAATATTACGGTCCAAATAATAAATAAATTTTATTTAAAGAGGACCACCACTTTCATAAATTGCTTGTTTTATAACTTTTTCGGTAGTTGCACAAATATTAATAACATCCTGCGAAGGATAGATTAGCCCGCCAATATCTTTACGACTAATAAATTTATATTCTTTTTAGTTGTTCTGCATTTTGCTCTTAAGCATTTAAACATTTGACAAATAATTTTGTTCTTTTAATATTTAACAACAAAACCAGTAATAAATGCAATAATATAAGTACTATATTCTGTTAATTCTTGGGAGTTTGCTTCATACATATGATCTGTAAATTCATTAATTGAAATATGTTCTTCAAGATTTATTCTACTTTTTTTGTGGATTTATTAATAATATCTATTGCATTAGTTTCGTGTTTTGAAGAACTTACAGTATATTTATTTCTTCAAGTGGAATACAATTACCACTTTTAGTGGTCTTAAGTTCAGAATGAACTAATTTTTTTTTGTACGCAGTACAAAACTGTCTGGTTGTAGGATTATTGTTAAATCCTCCTTGTGAGTTTATTACAGAAAATAACATTTCCAGGTAGTCTTCATTTAATTGTATATGTTGGTAAATACATTAATAAGGATTTATCAATAATCACATCAGCGTATAATTTTTTAATACTATTATTACTATATAAAAATCCCAAAAAACCTAATTTTGGATTTGAGGAAATTATTTTGCTATCATCAGATAATTTAAAATTTTTCATATAACTTTCAGTTGATTCTAAAGTGTTCAAAACAGTAGCAATATTTTGTTGATAAAGAGCTTTTTTCAAGCTAAATTGATTTTTAATATTTAAAATATGAAATAAATTATTGAAAATATTTTAAATTCTACCATTCCTTCACAATTTTGAAATTCAGCCAATTTCACATCGTTAGAACAAAATTCAAGCGCAATATTGCTGTTGATTTACTTAACAACTATGCTGCTAAACGGACCTTCATAACTTGTTTCTTGAAATTTATGTGCACTTTCTTCAATCGATTTGCCAAATTCAATCCTTCACTCCGTTCTTGCAAGGAAAGAATGATATTCCAGTCTATTTTAAGCATGTGACACGGATCTGGATGCAAGTATGCATTTTCTTCGGAGTATAGATGATTAAACCACGATACTGATCCATTAATATGACATCCCAACTCTTTCATCATTGTTATATTTGACGCTGCTCCATCAAATGTAATAGAAATAATGCGAAGACCAGCTTCATAACATTTGGACAAACATATATTATATATTGACTGCGGCACTGGTCGCCGGGGACCAATAACCTGTATTTGTCTAGTGCGGCATCATTTTTCATAAAACTTCCCCAACTTACGGATCTTATATCTTTTTAACTAAGGATCCCAGAAATATTTTAAATGTAGCTACTAAACGTTCTTGTCATATATTTTACAAATTTCAAATAATTCGTTATTGGTCTCCGGAGACCAGTACCGCACTAAAGTAATAATTTTTACTTCAGTGCGGTTGAATGCACATTACAAGTAGTATCGTGTTAATTTTATATGAAACAGTGACCGAGACACACATACAATGGGTAGTCGAAGAAAACAAATTGTATCTTTGATTAGTAATAATCAGGAACAACAAAGTATTAATATAAATAAAGATGCGGAAAATGTGAGTAATTTATCTATAATATACCTGTCGTTATATATATATATATATATATATATATTATATATATATATATATATATATATTCAAATGAAAATCAACGTCGTTCGAGCACTAAAAAACAGAATACTGAAGATCTCACATCATTCGTACCACCAAGAAAATTTACGTAAACTTAGAGAAGTGTTAATCAAAAATGCATACCCAAAAAACTTGCTGAACGTGTTACTGTTCAATGAACAACAATTCAATACAATACAAACCGACACACAATCAAATACTGAAACCAACAATAACGACATACAGACTGACAATAACAATATAAAATACTGCTCACTTCCATACATAAACAAGATTACCAAAAACATAACCAACATAGTCCAAGACGACACAGTACGCATAGCTAACAAAAGTTGTCTCACAGTTAAAACAATATTCAGTAAACTAAAAGAAAAAACACCAAAAATGCAAAATTCTAACATCGTATACAAAATCCCATGTCAAAATTGCAATTTATGTTATATCGGGCACACATCCAGACAACTTTCTGGCAGAATTACTTCACATAAAAGCGATATAAAAAGAAAACCTCATGCAACATCCTTATCCCAACATTGCGTAACAAACAAACATACCATGGACTTTGACAATACAGACATATTAGATACAGAAAAAAATTACAATAAACGATCGTTTTTGGAAATGTATCATATACAAAATACCAACAATACTATGAACAAAAAAACTGACATTGATAACCTGAGCCCTATATATTGTAATTTGTTTAAACTTATTAATAACAATAGAATACTTCAAAACCATGATACTGAAACTTGAACGTTGACATGGCTGCACCTATTTCAAATTAAACCGCTTTAAAATTTACCGCCCATTTCACATCCTGTACCAACATTACACCAAAACAAAATATAACTTGTTGCGCAACTACAACGTACTTAAACATGTGATTTAGTCAAAATTATTATAAGTTTTATTTTTGTAAATTTTAACTAAAATAATGTCAAAATTCTTCTGTTTTATAAAATCAATGACTTATAAACAACTTCACCAAAACGTAAGTTTTTTTAAAATCAAATTATTTTATACACTTGTAAAATTATTTGTATTTTTACTTCAGTGTCCTGATGATGTGTAAAAAACTAAATACACGAAAGCTTGACAGATTTTAAAAGAAATCAACTTTAATTAAAGCCCACAATCCACTGACACACCCACGATATTTTCCTCCTTATATATATATATATATATATATATATATATATATATATATATATATATATATATATAAATTAAATCAGGGATCCGTAGGATTTGATTTTTAAAAATAATTTATATTTTATTTTAAAGTTTATTAATGTTTATTTATTTAAACAAAGTACATTTATTTAACGAAGCAAGACTTATCTCTAAGATGACTTTCCACAAACTGAGATTCCTAGTGAATCTCATGTACTAAGGTTGACATCAGATACCTGCTTATTCAGCTACGGAAAGTTACTAGTGGCTGATGCAATAGTTGTGCAATAAGGGTTGGGACCCTACATAAATCCTCCCTCCTTAAGACGAAAGAACACCTGTTGGTTCCTCAAAAGGTGTTGTTTCGATATTTTGTTTACTATGAGAATTTTGTTTTATTGACGATTTTCTTGTAATAATGGCCGAATAAATTTTTCTAATTAACATTATTGCAACAGCTGCAATTACTACGTATAATAATATGTCGTAGAACATGGAATGTGATTCTGATTTGTAGACTTGATTTAAGTGAGTTATTTGTTGTGTTGGAATTTTGATTGTTTCTAAATTTCTTATATTTAAGGTTTTATTAAATATTAACTTTTTGTTATTATTAACAATATTCAAATTTATTACTTTATCGTAATTAATGTTTTTATAAAGTTTTTGTTTATTAATTAAGCAATTTCTTAGAGAGTAAATACCAGAGATTTCTCTTTCTTGTATTTCATTATCACATTCGATATTCATCGATTCCTTATGTGGTAAATAAAGATATACAATGTTTGAATTTGGAATGGAAATTACTTCATTATGGCTAAGTATCTTAACATAATTACAGTTATTGTTATTTCTATGGAAATATAAATTTTCTAAACACTTGTCGGGTATTAAATTGTCCTGACTGCAAATGTACAATTTGTTTTCTACTAGTGTGCATTTATTCAAATGTGTGATCTGTGTGTTGGAGGTAGAGTAATATCCTGGTTTTACACTTAGGGTTACAAAGGTGTTGTTGTGTATAGTGGGTATAGGGGTGACTTGTATGAGTTCGGTTTTTAAGAGAGGAATAGGGACGTCTATTATCAGTTCTAACGCGAGTTTTTCATATTTACAATAGACTTTGATTAGTTGTTGATTTTGCCAATTTTTGATTATAAGGTTTTTGAAATCGTTTGGTAATAATTTAGCAATTTCCATTTTGATATCTTCTCTGGATAATATGCCGAAATAGAGAGTATTTGTTTCACAGAATGCGAAAGTCGTTTCAATTTCATTCATAATGCTTATCAGGTTTGTTGACGTAAACATGAGTTGGGTGATAATGTTTTCGAGGTAGAGTTTATCGTTCATTACGTCTATCATTTTACCTATGGATTTCTCTAAGTTGATTATTTTGTCTTGAATTGATTTATTATTTTTATTAATTTTGTCAACTTGGTTGTTGAAATAATTTGAAATATTTTTGTTAAAGACTATTACTTGATTTAAATTATCTTTGAGTGTGTTTTCGTTTTCGTTTATAGATTTTAGTGCATTGTCATATTTTTCCTGATCTGAAGCGTCTAAATTTCCTGTTATGGTCTTAATAATGAAGCCTAGTCCGTTAGCTATTGCTCGTTTATCTTTATTACCATCATGGAATAAAACTTGTATTTTATTATTAATTATATCTAAAAAGTTCTCTAATACTATAAGATTATTATTTATTTCTTCTACATATTCATCGCTACTGTATTTATTATTTATTTTGGATTTTATTTTATTATAATGAATCGTGAGATTATTGTACGATTCTTTAATTTTATTAAGATTCAAGTTCACGTAAATGTACTTATTATTACTGGATATTAGGGTCTCGCCTAGTTTTAAGACGTTAATTCCGGGATTGTCTCTTTCGTCTCTGATGTTGTCGGCTGTGCCGGATCGCATGGCTCTGTAAATTTACGATAAGGTTTTAGATTATCGAGTTTTATCTTTTTGTTGTTATTTGTTATTATTTGTGCACGGTCTTTAATGTACTTTTTAATTTCTTGTTTTTTATATCGCGGTTTTTCTATTTTGCCGGTATTGCGTTTAGCCTGCTGTTCGTACACTTTCTTTTGCAATTTGCAAGTGCCTGCTTGTGAGGTGGCGTATTTTGTTTTATTTTTATCTAGCAAAATTTTGGTTTCCTCGTAAATTTTTTTCATTATTTCCTTATGTATTTCAACGTAATTATCTGTTATTATTTCGGGAGATATTTCTTCTTGTGATTCATTAAAATGGCCGAAAAGGATTTCGTTTGGAGTTCGTTTAGTTGCTGAATGAATAGTTTGATTGTATGCTAGAAGGGCGTATCGGGTTTTGTTGCTTGTGCTTAAATCTTTAAAGTCTTTGTTTTGTTCTAATATTCTCATGTGCTCTATAAGAGTAGAGTGAAATCTTTCTATATTACCGTTGCTTTTGGGATTATTTACGCTGATTAAGTGTATACGAATATTTTTAGAGGATAAGAAATTGAAAATTAGTTGATTGTTAAATTGCAAGCCATTATCTGAGATAATTAATTTTGGATTTCCGAATATTGAAAAGTATTTAATTAATTTTTCAACTATGGTTGCTGTATTGGTTTCTGGCAAATGATATATCTGGGCGTGTTTTGAAAAACTGTCGATAATTGTTAAGAATTTATCCTTTTTTAAGGATAGTATATCGATATGAATTATTTCAAGGGGTTTTGAAGCAGTTGGGGTTTTTATTAATGGAATTTTGGGTGGATTTCTTTCGTATTTGTTTTCTTGACAAACTTCACAATTATTTATAAATTTCGTAATAGTTAACTGCATGTTAGGCCAATAATAATTTTGTTTTAGTTTCTTGTATGTTTCGACTATGCCACGGTGGTTGGTTTTACCCCAATGATAATTTTGAATTAGTTCTTGTTGTTCATCTGAGGATTCGATATCCTGTAGTTGATTTTTACAGCAAATTAATTGATACGTGCCTGGTTGAAAGTATACTTGTAAGATATTGTTTAGCATATTTCTAAATGATTCTGGTACTATACAATGATATTTATTTCCTGGTGCTAGGTATTCTTTAATAAATTTTAATAATGTATCTTTATAATTTGTTTTATTTATGTACATGTACATTCTTTGTTTATCATGTCCAAATAATTTTTCTACTTCGAAAGTACTTTTTGAATTAGTTTCTTTGAATACTATTTGATTTTTTCCGAAATTTATGGGACCGTCTATGTAAGAGAGTCCGTTTACCGGTGACTCGTCATCCGAGTGTTGCGTGCAGCTGTCGGTGTCCTTTTCCGCGATAACAGAGTTAGCGTAATTTTCAATGTTATTTGAAGTGAATACGTTTATTTGAATGTTTGTATTTTTAAATATTTCTTTCAACGAATTTTCTATGTCGCTCCAATTTTGTCAATCTAGTCCTGAACAAATTTTTGGAATGTTAATTTTGTTAATGTTATTTTGAATTAAATAGTCTCTTAATTGTTTAAGACAGCTTTCTATGTTTTCATGAGAAGGAATTTCGTCGTATTTGTTTTTTGTTATTAAATGAATTATGAGTCGTGGTGAAATCTGAATGGCAATATCATTTTTTATAGTTATTTTATTTATATCATTGGTCGTTTGGAATTTTTCATTTATTTGTTTTGCAAAACCCTTACCCATTTTAAAATCTCTGGATATGCAGTGTACTATAGGTTCGGTATGATCAAAAATATTATCGTTTCTGTAATTGATTTCGAAAGGTTTAGGGATTCTTGAGAGGTAATCTGCAACAACATTTTGTTTTCCTTTTTGGTATTCTATATCATAGTTGTACTCTGATAATTTTAATTTCCATCTAATAAGTTTCTGATTAGGTTCTTTTAAGGTATTCAGCCAAATTAAGGGTTTGTGGTCCGTTATTAATTTAAATTTAGTTCCGTATAGATATCTGTGAAAGTGTTTGATTGCCCAAATAATAGCTAGTAACTCTTTTTCGGTGGTGGAATAGTTAATTTCGTGTTCATTTAGTGTCCTACTTGCGTATGCTATTGGTAAGTCCTTTCCGTCAGTGTTTTGTGAGAGTACCGATCCTAGTGCGTAATTTGAAGCGTCAGTAGTTAATCGAAATTGTTTTGATAGATCTGGGTACTGTAATATGGGTGAATTTGAGAGTAATGCTTTACATTTTTCAAAACAGGAAACATATTCTTTGTCATCAATATTAATTTTTGCCTTTTTCTTCAAACATCGTGTAAATGGTTTTGTTAATTTAGCGAAATTTTGAATAAATCTGCGATAATAACCGAGTAGACCTAAAAATTGTTTAATCTCTTTTTGAGTTTTTGGGATTGTGAATTTTTTTATAATTTCGATTTTATCAGGATTTGGACGTACGCCTGCGGTGGTAATTAAATGGCCAAGATACGCGACTTCTTTTCTCAAGAACTCGCTCTTATCAAGTTGTAATTTGATGTTTGCTTCTCTGAGTCTATGGAAAACAGTTTTGATATTATTTATATGTTCCTGCAATGAAGTGCCTAAAATTATTATATCATCTAAATAGACAAAGCAAATTTTGTTTACAAGATCTTTCAAAACGAAATTCATCAGTCTCTGAAAAGTACTGGGGGCATTTTTTAAGCCAAAGGGCATTCTGAGAAATTCAAAATGTCCCTGGTCGGTGGAGAAAGCAGTTTTTTCGATTGAATCGGGATCCATTTCTATTTGGTGGAATCCGCTTTTTAAGTCAATGGTTGTAAAGTAGTTCGATTTTCCTAATTTGTCCAATATTTCCGTAATATCGGGAATTGGAAATTTGTCGTCAATAGTTTTAGAATTTAATTTTCGGTAGTCGATGACTAATCGAAATTTTTCTTTGCCAGAAGCATCCTGTTTTTTGGGTACAATCCAAATTGGACTGCTCCACGGTGAATATGAATGTTTAATAATTTTTTGGTTTAATAATTTGTTTATTTGAGAATTTACCTCTTCTTTATAAATGTATGGGTACTTATAAGATCTTTGGTATACTGGCGTCTCATCGGTAGTTTTAATTTTATGTTTTATTTTATTAGTAAAGGTCAAGTCTTGACTATCGGGTATAGTCAAGTCTTCGAATTCTTTTATTAATTTATTTAGCTCGGTTTTTTCAATGTCATTAAGATGGTCGGTCCGGAGATTTAATTTTTCGGATATTTCTTGAACATTCATTTCTAATTTAGTTTTATGAAAATAATTGAAATTAAATTTGTGTTTACTTAGTAAGCTTATTGTTTCATCAGGATAGTTTATTTTTGCGTTTAATAATTTTAAGCCTGAGTTACCTATTACAATATTAAAATCTTTATGAAATTCATAAATATAACATTTCAGTTTTTTATTAAATAATTCTACAAAGGTGTAGTGGTTTCCATGAGAGGTAGCATTAGCTGTTTGAATTTCGAAATATTCGGGGAAAATTTTGAATTTATTTTTATTTTCCATGACAAATTTTTTGCTGATAAAATTTTCGGATGATCCTGTGTCGATTAAAACTCTACAATTTTTAAATTGAATAAAAGGTAGTTTTGAGGTATAATTTGCTAAGGATTCGAGTTTTCTAGAAGTTCTAAATAAAAATTTTCGTCACATTCTTCTGTTTCTTCTGGATTTTCAATAATTTCTGTATTGTCTGCATTTTCGAAATATTCAATTTCATTTTCATTGTTTGATTCTGTGGGGTTATCTAATATTTGTAAATCTTGTCGTTGTCTTTTTACTTGTGGTCTAAATGTTTTTGTACTAATAGACATAGGTTGTGGGTAGTTTTGTCTTGGTGTTACTTGAATGGGTTGTCGTGGAAAATTTTGTGATTGAGGATGTCTCAGTAGCGGGGATCTGTGTTGGTTTTGATTCTGGGAAAAAGTATGTTTGTATTGAGGAGTTGGTGCATTTATTTTGGGTTTTTGTAAATTTTGTTTATTTATATGTGCGTGAAGATATTGAAAATCATTTTTGATTAGATTTTGTATCTCCGTCAGAGATTTTGGGTTTCTAGCCGCTAGTTGGCTTTTGTATGGTTCTTTGCAATTTATTATAAAGTTATGTGATGCATAACTAGACAGAAATGTGGCTAAATTTTCGAAACCGGGGCCAAAATTTAATTTTAATAAACTTATCATTCTTTTGAAAATATCTTCGTATTTATCAAAGTAAGTAAATATGTCTTCATTAGATTTTTGTTCGAGATGTGATAGTTCTGTTAAGAAGTGAACTTCATTTCTTTTGTCTCCATATTCTTCGATTAATAATGTTTTTAAAGATTTCCAGTCTGTGTAAGTTTTAGTTGCAAGTTTTGTGTTAGCCTCTTTAGTTATTTTCTTTCGAATTGTATGTAAAATAATTCTTTTAACAATTGCAGATAAATTTTGTTTGTCGATAATTTCAATTATTTCATCGCAAATATTAATAAAGTGTGACAGGGTGCCAGTGCTTCCGTCATATTCAGGTATGATATCTATTAATTCTTTAATCTCGTTAGGAATTTTTGGAATTGTACTCAATGTGGCTGGTTGGATTTGTGGTGGATTCATTGTGTGTTTGTGTAATGTGTTTTATAATAGTTATACAGTAATTAGTTTATTACTAAAATAAAATAATGTAGATTGTTATTACTTTGTAATATTTGAATAGCGTAATATGAATAATAATTATTAAAATAATTTCTAGGTTGTTTAACAACAATGAATAGTAAAATGTAATAAACTTACATTAATATTAACAGTAAATTCACGACTGCCAATTTCATGGTCCTGGTGGAGTGAATTTGGGGTGGTTCCTGATGTGCGCTCAGGTGGTGGGGTCGAGATGTCTACTGCGGGCGCTCCGCTTCTGATGACTTTCTCGGAATTAACGACGATATGATTAGCCTTTCCTCGTCGGAGGTTGTGTAGAGGGTCTTGTAGCCTGATGTACTTGTAGTTTTGGTTCCACTGCTTCGGAGTGTGAAATCTTCGACGAATTGATCTCACTAATAATTATTGTAGTGAGATTTCGGACTTCTTTAGCACTCTGGGAACTTGATGGTTCGTAGATGCCACGTTTAACACTTGAAAGTGACGACTTAAACTCTTTAACGAATTAGAGATTCTAGTTTAGAAAATCTTCGAAGTTTAAAGCCTTTTGGGCATCCTACAGCGACTGCGCCAATTAAATCAGGGATCCGTAGGATTTGATTTTTAAAAATAATTTATATTTTATTTTAAAGTTTATTAATGTTTATTTATTTAAACAAAGTACATTTATTTAACGAAGCAAGACTTATCTCTAAGATGACTTTCCACAAACTGAGATTCCTAGTGAATCTCATGTACTAAGGTTGACATCAGATACCTGCTTATTCAGCTACGGAAAGTTACTAGTGGCTGATGCAATAGTTGTGCAATAAGGGTTGGAACCCTACATAAATTATATATATATATATATATATATATATATATATATATATATATATATATATATATATATACCTAATTAAATTTATATACAAAATTAAAATTAATTCAATATTATCATAAATATAAAAAAATTGTCAATTTTTTTTATTATTATTTATTTGGTGCGGTTCCGGTCTTCGGAGACCATTCCTGGCACAGACATACCTACATACATGATCAAGTAACAGTTTTCTGTATTGATGTACTAAGTTTTAATACAACTAGTAGCCAAAAGATGGTAATTTATGTGCCAAACATCACTGGTCGCCAGAGACCAGTCCCTCATATACAGAAAGTTTGCTTTTGGGGACCAATACCGCACCGAAATCAAGATAGCATTTTTGACTTCCGCAGCTAACTTATTAATTAAATTACATCGCTGATCTGCAGGGATGGGCACGTCAAATACATCACGTATTATACGTTATTTTTTACGAGTAAAAAAATATTTTTTACATTGGCAATATTTGAGAATTTTTTACGTAGATAATGTAAAATATTATTACCATGAGTATATTTTTTTTATAAATATATTCTAGAACAAGCAGTCCACGTGACATCGACATGTTTTTTGATTCATACAAACAATTAGTACCTTCAAACTATCAACAATCAGGTTAATAGGGAAATATATTCCTGACACGTAACCTCAAACGTCAAACTTTAAACATATTTTACGTCAAAATTAGACTAAATACGTAAAAATGAAGAATATTATATTATATTTTGTCGGCTCCGGTGGCTCAATGGTTAGAGCAATGCGCTCTCGGGGTTCTGGGTTCGAATCCCACTAAGGCATAGATGTTTGTGTATGTAAATCTACCCTGTAATTGGGATTTAATCCTGTTGGGAGGTTCTTTTTTTTAAAAAAAAAGAAAAAGAAAAAAAAATGTTTTATATGTTTTATGTAAATTTTAGGCAGATTTGTGAAGAAATAAAATTTTAAGACATTTAAAAATAGACGGCGAATGAATAAAAAAATTGCAAAACTAAAATTTCGTTGTCTACTTATTAATTATTAATAACATATAGTTTCAAATAAGTTGAAATAGATTTAAATCATTAGCTCCAAACTTATTGAAAATGAATTTTATACAAATTTTAAACATTTTATGTTAATTTATCTACAGTTTCAGAATGTTTTTTATTTTACAAAAATTTCAGTCTCTTATAAAAGTTAATAGTTTCAGTAGTTTTAGAATATATTTATGATATGATTAAGGAAAGTTACTGTAATGTGACATTTGTAAACAGCGAGTCATCTAGTGTCGTTATGAAGAACTAAAATTATTCATTATCTACGTTTTCAACTTATTTAACATTTTTTACGCATTATTTACACGTAAACGTGAAAAATATGTTTTTACGCGGAATTGCACATCCCTGCTGATCTGCATTAACAACATCCACCAGAAAAAAAGCGACAGGAATTTTCCATGCTTGATTAATGCAAATAATTATGAAGATGAGACTGTTTTTAGCTTCAGCCATTGATTCTTCGTAGTTGTCTACACCAAAATCTACATATCCGGGGTAGCTTTTCCATCAAATTCAATCTTACGTGCTATCGACATTTCGTCTATATAAAGACTTGCTAACAAAGGCCTATCTGAATACTCACAACGGATCTTAATAACACGATATGCTTCTGCTACGAATCTTGGGGTACTATCAGTGAACTCTATTCTACGTACATGGAATGGAAACGTGTATACCTATAGCATTGTAAGGGGCTGGTCATGCGAACTGTCACAAATTCCACCAGTTCCACCAGTTTGACGCATGCGCAGAGCACAGCTCATGATTTTCAGAGGTTTTAATATATTTCTGAATGGGTACTTTTACTAATTATTCACTGAACAGTGGTTATGAAAACATCGTTCTTTGAACAGTTTGCTTGTACTTTGCGTTAGTTTTTTTTTTTTTTTTTGGAAAAATCTACTCGTACTGCGGGTTGCCTATAAATTTGAAGTACCACGCCAGCAACGATCGTGTCTGTTCCATAGTAGTATAGAGTTCACTGGGTACTATCAATGGACCATTTGCATTGAGAATGAGACATCTATTGTAAATTGTTGAAACTTCAAATTGTATTCTATATAAAGCGACCTCTACTGAAACACCAACAGTGACAGCTATCACCGGCAACTTGTCAGGCACATTTTTGTTTTCATTTTATTTGTTTTTGCACCCCGAGATATAAAATGTATTCCAACCATGATTTTAGTAAAGACAAAAATACTTCTTATTTGGCAGAGAGAAAACAAATTGACATAAACAACTATGAAGTTAGGTGATCATCGGGCCTATTCTCTAACTCAGTGGTTCATTTTAAAAAAAATTATCCAGTAAATATTGATTTGACAACTAAAAATCCAGTTTTTTGATATATGTCAGCATAATTGATTGGTTAAAATTTTTAACTAATTTTTAAAAATGAACCACGGAGTTACAGAATAGACCCGCATATCATCAACGACATGTAAATAATTTCACAGGGCAGTTCCGACCTCTCACTCTAATCATGCGCACAACACCAATGCAAATGGTCCATTGAACTATACTACATGGAAATGGTCTTAGGGTGAGGAAGACAAGAATTAAATGCAGTACGCACATATTTGTAAGCAGTTCGTGAATAATAATGCAGTGTTACTGCGAATTTTCTTAATTCTGCGCTATACTGACGAGAAAGTTTAGAATCTCCACTTTTGCCAAGTTGTTGCTTTAAAATATCCGAATTTGGACTCTCAATATTATCTAAAATTTGTAGTTGTTCTTCTTGCTACAAATTTTGGCTTTTTATACTTTTTAACACAGATGATAATGTCGCTATTCTTCTGAAATTTCGTCGTTTTGTTTGCTGTAGCTGGTTAACTTCTTTTCTGTATTTACTTTTTAAATTTTATGTTTGTCTAAGTAACGAAGATTTAGCATGTGATATATCACGATGCATTAGAGCTGGCGAAAAAGATTTATCATTCTAAGCACAGATGATTTTTGTTGTGGTACTGGTAGTAATGTGCTTGTCAATGTAGTTGTACTTTCATAAATATTTTGCGTTTGAGGAACATCATCATCCGCAGTGGAAGTTTCTGTCGAGGTATTGACATCAATTTTTGTTACTATGGGCATTATTCGCTAACTGTGTTAAGTTTAGACCTTTATAGTATACGGTTTGGAGTTCTAACTGTTTGCAAATATAAATTAAGTTAGTTTAACAATTAACTGTATTCAAAATTTAGGAATGAATTGCTACATTATGACCAATTATCTTAAATTTGCTCACCTTTTGCAAATATGAAGGATATGATGAAAATATTGAACGCACAGCGAAGTCCATTAATCTTACAAGTGACAAAGATTTTCTGTCTAAACAATCTTCTGTGAAATGTTTGGAACACAGAATACTGGTACCTGTCGGCTCCCAGCCTACTCTTCTTATCGCTTTTATCAAATTTGCTCGCTTCTCCGGGTGTTTTGGATATATAAATTTAAACAACAGACATTTTGCTAATTGTACGATATGTTAGTAAAAAATAACTTACTTCTGATATGTAATTACAGCCGTTTTTTCTTTTTGTTTTGCACTTTTTCTCAATGATTACTGCATCCAGACGCACAACACGCCGGCATATTTGAGAATAATGTATTTATCAAATTAAGGGGCTAGTCTAACTATAGCAAAAGTGTCGTTCGTACTTTTCTAATATCTTATTTTTGATGCATTTTAGAGAAAAATATTATTTAAAAAAAGTTTTTAAAATAACATTGTCAACATTCATCTGTCTTTGAAATTTCAATTTTGTCCAAAATTATTTTTTTATTCAAAATTGAAACGTTTTTGAAAAATATATTAACAGTCCGATGTTAACATTATTTATAGAAATAACTGTGATTTTTTTCAGAAGAATCATTTTATGTATAGAAGAGTTATTAGAATAGTACGATTTTTGTAATATTTACAGGTTACCGTTACACGGGCAAAGTGGGGAACGACGTAAGAGACGCAATGACTGCTTGCTACACTGTTACAATATATTGCTGAGTTCTATGATATATACAGAGTGTATCAAGATAATGGAACAGTGCATTGTATTCGTGTATATGAAAAGATACAGAAAAAAGTGATTAAGATATTTTGTAAGGCATAGAGAGGGACACGTTCTAGCATAAACATCATTATCTTAAATCCAGTGGTACTCGAACTATAGGGCAAAATTATATTTTTTTTTTAAATAGCATTATATATTTTTTATTAACTCATTAAATAGAGAATTTTGTTCTGAATTCAACGATATAATAATATCATACCCTTATATTACGAAAAATTTGATAAAAATTAATTCAAAGTTATTATTTCATTTCTACTTTATCTAAGTAATCTGAGCAAACATTCAATCAATAAAACAATATAAAATTTATTTTAGTTTTATTACATTCAAGTTAGCTACGATTTTGGCAATAAATTCAACTTTTTAAATAATTTTTTTTGTTTAACTGATTGAATGTTTGCTCAGATTACTTAGTTACAGTAGAAATGAAATACCAACTTTGAATTAATTTGTATAAATTTTTTCGCAATGTAAGGTTATGATATTATTACATCGTTGAATTCAGAACAAAATTCTCTATTCAGTGAGTTAATAAAATATATATATATATATATATATATATATATATATATATATAATGCCATTTAAAAAAATATAATATTGCCCTATAGTTTAAGTACCACTGGGTTTATGATAATAAAGTTTATGCTAAAATGTGTCTCCCTCTATCCCTTACAAAATATCCTAATCACTTTTTTCTGTATCTTTTCACATACACGAATAAACGGCACTGTTCAATTATCTTGATACAGCCTGTATATATATATATATATATATATATATATATATATATATATATATATATATATATATATATATATATATAGAATTAAATAAATAGTTTTTCAACAAAAATCAAATATATACATTTTAATAAAATTGGTAAAAGTGAATGCAAATTATTTTAATTAGAAATCGATTAATGGAAAATAACACAAAAATCAAATTATAAACATTTTAATAAAAATTAAAACATTAAATAAAAAAAAATTGCACTAAAAATCCTCTCAATCTAATAATAATAATAATAATAATAATAATAATAATAATAATAATAATAATATAAAAATCGAATTAACATTTTATTAAAACTGGAAAACGTATATACAATGTTATTGTATTTAGAAATCGATCAATAGAAAATAACAAAAAAATGAAATTATAAGCCCCTCTTAAACAGGAGTTTATTCGTTTTCCTCCAACAAATTTAACTATAGTTATATTAAAATTTTCGGGATAGTTATTATTGACTTTATACAGGTGTCCCAAATTGATTAGGCTACCATTGGCATCTCGGAAACTATAAGAGCTACGAGGTCGGTTAAATAGGCAATGTTGTGTGCTTTTGAGGGTTGATTCAGATTCCGTTAAGAAACATTCAAAATTCCGAACAGTCTGAAAATTATTCAAAAAAAAAAACTGAAAATCGTAATTTTTAAAAATGTCAAATAACTCCGTACTTATAAAAGATAAAAAAATATTTCATATAAAAGTTACACTATTTAATAAGGAAAACTTAAAAATGTTGTCAGTATAAAATTCAAGTTGGCGGTTTTCAAGATATTAATAGCAGCTTTCTTATTTTAAATGGGCGCCATATTGGATTTTTACATGATTAGATAGAACTTTTTTTTCTCTTTTCAACGATGTATAACAAAGTATGTTTACATTAAAATTTAATAAAGATATTAATTATTTTAATTTGATAACTAATCAAATAGGCTTAAAAACAAATGCAAGTGAATAAGAAACAAAACAAAACAAAACATTATTTACAATAATGTAGAGGAATTACGTGAAGCAATAGTGAACTCTTTTAATAGTATTAATCGCAATATATTGCGGACAGTAACTGCCAGTGTTGCAAAACTTGTTCATTTATGTTTACTTAACAATGGCCGGAATTTTGAGCATTTGTTATAAATTATTGGTACATTAGTATTAAGTTGATTTGTTTTTAATTTGTTTCAAGAAAAAAAAATGTACTTGCATTTGTTTTTAAGCCTATTTGATAAGTTATCAAATTGAAATAATTAATATCTTTATTAAATTTTAATGTAAACATACTTTGATATACATAGTTAAAAAGAGAAAAAAAAGTTCTATTTAATCATCTAAAAATCCAATATGGCGCCTATTTAAAATAAGAAAGTTGCTATTAATATCTTGAAAACCGCCATCTTGAATTTTATACTGACAACATTTTTAAGTTTGACTTATTAAATAGTGTAACTTTTATATGAAACAATTTTTTATATCTCTTATAATTACGGAGTTATTTGACATTTTTAAAAATCGCGATTTTCAATTTTTTTTGAATAATTTTCAGACCATTCGGAATTTTGAATGTTGAACATTGCCAATTTAACCGACCTCATAGCTCTTATAGTTTCCGAGATCCCAATGGTAGCCTAATCAATTTGGGACTCCCTGTATATTAAACTATTTTACTGACGAACAACAATGTTTAGTGCTGAAATAATGTCTTTTCAATATAAATTCATGCTAAAAATCGCATATCCAGATTTTAGTGAATAAGCACGATTTAAGGGCCGTAGAATCCGATTATAACATTTTTACGATGATGTGTGTGTGTGTGTATGTGTGTATTTGTGTGTATGTGTGTGTACGTGGGGATGTTGGAAAGACGATTCCTCAAAAACTGTAATACTTTTGCTGGGTTTATGCAGGCAACTAAATTAAAAAATTAAATTGTAGAACTAAACTAAACAAGTAGAAACCATTGTTATCAATAGCAACGTTTATGCAACTAAACTGAAGAACTAAACTAATGAAACTAAATTAAGAGGCTGGTTATTTTCAACTTTTAGTTTAATTTTATAATTTCTTAGTTTTGCGCCTGTGCCATTCGCGCACTTATGACAGATTTTAACACCTAACCTATGAAAATGTACGATGATAAAAAAGTTTCTGTAGAAAAGAGCGACGAAGTACTAATTGGACTTATTGAACCAATCGTATACCTTTATTTTTTATCCTATATAAATGTAATGTAACATAAAATTCTGAATATAAATTTACTGCATAAATATGGTTATTTTAATTTAGCTTCTTAATTATGCTTCATAAATCCAGCATTAAGACCTGTTTAACTATGAATTCTTCAATCTGACATTCCTGGGAAGCGCTGAAAAGGTTTTGGTAACAATTGGATAACCGGAAGTAGTAGTTTCTTAGAAAAATTCTTCTAAATATTTTTTTTTTTTGGAAATTTTTGTTATTACAAATATTAAAGAACATAAAATTTTCCATCTAATACACTTAATTTTTTTTACATCTTGTATAGATTTAGAGATAGACAGTATAATATATAGAATAATTGGATGTAATACATCGCAGAGGCTAAACTACACCAAGGAAAGTTGATAAATTCAAATGTTTATAACATAGTTTGTAAATAACAGATGTCAGTGTCAAAAATCAACAGTTTTAGTGACATTCTGAAATCTTTTTCTGGGAAGTATATTTAATCTTTCTTATTGTTTTATTCATTAATTATTTAAAATTATAGGTAAAATGCATATGTATACCCATCAGATACACCTCCAATTTTGTTAATGAATTGGAAGAATCTCTGACATTAGGAACTTCAATATACAATGAAAAATACATATAATTGGAATTGTATGTGTGCAGAAGATATGTTAAATACAATAAAAAAAAACAATATTTTGGTAAAGTTCTGTAAATTTTTTGTTATTAAACGACGGTTCGATAGCTAAGTGCTATACAATATTTATAACATAAAATGGAAATGCCGAAACATATTTTTTATTATGATTTATATTTTGTTTCTGGCTATGGTAAATGATTAGAAAATCACTCCGAAAATCATTTATAATCGATTTTGTATCTAGATATTCCCAAAGGTGTCCTTATATTATTTAAAAAAAAAATACTTAATCTTTTTCACTTACGTGAAAAAGTCCCTATATTTGAAAATAATAATTGTGATTCTTTTTCAGGCTCAATTTTTGAGTACCGGAAAGAATTGTTCAGTAATTTCATTTTTAACTGCTTCATAGGGATTAATTTTTGTGCCGAAAATGGACATTTTATTTCAGTTAATGCTCTTTCTCCTATAAGGCCGTCAAGTATTTTTGCCAAAAAGGATACTTTTTGTCTATTATTAAACCAGATTCGTCTATATGTAAACCACTTCTTTTTGTGAAGTCCCGTTTAGCAATTGATTCTTTTTCGATCCCGTAATTACCTTTAAATGGTTCATATAAATAGTTCATTACTATGTTTGTACTTGTTTTTACTGTTTCATTTAGAAATTAAACCAAAATTAGATGATTGAATGCGAATTCTTTTTTCTGATACCCAAACTTGACATTGGCTTTCCAATTTTGTATTTTGACTACTGAGTCTGCGCATCCAGCCTTGAAGCGCACACTTTACCTAGCTGTACGAGTTTGTTTCGGGGTCGTCTAAGCGTGAGCCTACTGTACAATCAGATGGTCGGTGGTAGGGAAAGAAATTATTGTAACATATTAACAGTGGACGTACATGCGACAAGCCAAACATTTCCCCTTGTCCCACCACACTTCTGTTACGACAATTCTGAAATCGAACTTTTGCTCTAGGTAGACTAGCCCCTTATAGTTACTAATAATATCAAAAATGTTTCTAATAAAAATATGGATCTAAACAGACATATACATATAAAGTCACAGAAGAAACACAAACACGCTACGTTCAGTGCACGATAACTATGTTTAGGTTCATTCTAATATGGCGGCCAAACAACTACATGTGCTCCCCGTGCGCCATCAAGCAATATAGCTTAGGACTCCCTCTACCTACTTCTATAACCCAATGATCTAATACTACATGCTTGCCGCCATCTTCCCCTTTCACCGTCAATTGTGCTACTCACACCACTACCAACCTCACAACATCCTGGTACACTAGACCATTACACTATTAATTTCTCAGTAAAAAATAAAAAAATATCGCATCAAAAAATGACAGCGTGAGAAAATTATAGTGTAAAAAAGTATTTCGCTCTCATTGTTTTCCGTTTATTTCAGGGAAGACCCATGTAAGCAAATTTTGTTCAGAGATAGAAATATTGACCCTGATTGTACTAACATAATCTTACCAAAAATTAAATAGATTCAACTGTCGAATTATCACGTAACAAAAAATACAAACGACTTGACACAAAATATTTCAGTAACACTCGATAAGGCAGAGGGCAGCTGAAATAATATAACTAAATTAACAAATTGTAGTACTATTTATACCAAATACTTATCCCTTCACTACTCAAATCTTTAATTTTTCCTTTAAACTGATTGGTTCCGTTAATCTTTTGGACATATTTATTGGAACAGACTGTAATTACAGATGTAATTCTAATTCGGTGTACTGTTCATGCAACAATAATTAATTGCATTTTCATTAGAACTAAATGTCAGAATAAGACACGAACAACACTGGTTTATCACGAGAAGTGTGACTGTTGCTATGGCAACTAAAGGCAATGACAAAAATTGTTTTCTGCGCTGGTGATGAAAATAGCCTTTTGTTATTTATTACTTTTTGGATATATATTAGTAAATACAACTCACTTTTAAAACTAATATAAATATATTTATTGCGTCGAAAATTATCGCACTGTTCCACCATGTTCTACTATAACAAAAAAACGGGTGAACTTATACATTCTCTACTTCTCACTACATTACAAAGATATGACATAGATTTCACTATACGTGTAGCGTCAAAATCAAATTAAACTTATTATTCAAAATTTTCAACATTCCCTACATTTTATTAGGGTGAACCTAGCGAAAGATTCGTAGCGACAGATTCGAAACGAATGCACGGCTGGACAACCCTCTCACCATATATTCTCTTTATTCATACGATAAAGTGCAAGCAATGGTACAAATAACACATTTTCAGTTTTATTACAATAATAAATAAAATTATTTATATAATCTGGGGATACTGGACCGAAGAATAATTATATTTGCCATACGTACATTTGTACGCGAAATATTAACCGTCACCGTTTCATATTTTCACATACTGCAATATGCAAATAAAATAACAATATAATTGTATAAATAATCAGAGAATAGAACAATGCGAAAAATATTTGTCGTGAGGAAATATCTTTCAAAAATTAACCCCCTCCCCCCTCTTTTCCACCATCAAAAACCGTGACAAATTCATACTTCCACCTATTGTGTTTTCTAGTATAATATAAACGAGTAAAATAACAATATGATTGTTTAACTACTCAGGGGACGCATCGATAATAATTTTTAAGATTTTATTTAAAATTTGCAAAACTAGAAGCCGTGACAAAATTATTTATATGGGAATTAATTCCTACTTCCTCCCTAATAAACCTCCGTAAATATTATTAAAATATTCAAGGGATGAGGGTGACCAAACACGGAAGAGTCAAAAATTTTGCAAGTTTTTATTTTATTTCTGTAAAACTAGAAACGGTGACAAAATTATTTATAAGGGAATTATTTCCTACTTCCTCCCTAATAAACCTTCGTAAATATTGTTAAGATATCCAGGCGATGAGGGTGGCTTATATAAGTCAAAAGGCAGAAGTATCGAAAATATTCAAGTTTTTATTTTATATCTGGGAAACTAGAAGCCGTGACAAAATTATTAATACGGTAATTGATTCCTACTTCCCTCCTGATAAACCTCCGTAAATATTGTTAAAATATTCAGGGGACGAGGGTGACCAAAGACGGCAGATTGAAAAATTTCCATGTTCTTATTTGATTTCTCTAAAACTAGAAGCCGTGACAAAATTATTTATATGGGAATTAATTTTTACTTCCTCCCTAATAAACGTCCGCAAATATCGTTAAAATATTCAGGGGATGAGGGTGACATACACTGTGTTCCATTTAAGGTACGAATGCATTGGTATCTCGAGAACCGTAAGAGCTACGAGGTTGGTTAAATTAGACAAAAGTTTCCCCATTAGGAGGGTATTTTAATGGTGTTTTGTTATTTGCGAAAAAATGCATAGGTCACTAGATACAGGTGAAAATGTAAATTTCGCGATTTTCTTTTTTGCTTATAACTTTGTTATATGAAATAATACGAGATTCTGGTTTGCACTTTCTTAAGGGACTTTTGTTTGGTGAATTTACAGAAGTACTTAATTTTTTTTTATATCTAACCATTTACGAGTTACTGATAGCAACTTTTATTTTTCATATGGAGGTCATATTAAGCTATGGCATTTTTAAATAGAGATTTTTTTTAGCTTTACAATGATATAAAACAATAATAATTTATTTTAATAATTAACAGAAAAATTAATAAAAATTGTTATTTATACTAAAATTAAATTGAAAAAAGTAAATCGAAGGCTGCTATGGAAACAACAAACAACAAAAAAGTGCAACAATTGAATTTCTGAATTTTACTTGACAATAGTAGATTATTACGAGTAATAAAAATGAATTTTTCTCGTTGGGAAAAATATGATATGTTGAGTTGTTACATTCGTTGTCAAAGTTCGTTTTTTACTCGTAATAATCTACTATTGTCAAGTAAAATTCAGAAATTCAATTGTTACACTTTTTCGTTGTTCGTTGTTTCCATAGCAGCTTTCGATTTACTTTTTTCAATTTAATTTTAGTATAAATAACAATTTTTATTAATTTTTCTGTTAATTATAAAAATAAATTATTATTGTTTTATATCATTGTAAATCTAAAAAAAATCTCTATTTAAAAATGCCATAGCTTAATATGACCTCCATATGAAAAATAAAAGTTGCTATCAGTAACTCGTAAATGGTTAAATATAAAAAAAATTTGAGTACTTCTGCAAATTCACCATACAAAAGTGCCTTAAGAAAGTGCAAACCAGAATCTCGTATTATTTCATATAACAAAGTTAAAAGCAAAAAAAGAAAATCGTGAAATTTACATTTTCACCTGTATCTAGTGACCTATGCATTTTTTCGCAAATAACA
This sequence comes from Ophonus ardosiacus, assembly GCA_943142095.1. NCBI lineage: Eukaryota > Metazoa > Arthropoda > Insecta > Coleoptera > Carabidae > Ophonus > Ophonus ardosiacus. The sequence goes on along the minus strand of OW964833.1, from coordinate 26,318,735 downwards.
AAACACCATTAAAATACCCTCCTAATGGGGCAACTTTTCTCTAATTTACCCAACCTCGTAGTTCTTACGGTTCTCGAGATACCAATGCATTCGTACCTTAAATGGGACACTCTTTAAGTCTAAAGACAGAAACATCGAGATTATTCAAGTTTTTATTTTATTTCTGGGAAACTAGAAGCCGTTCCTACTTCCCCCCTAATAAACATCCATAAATATTGCTAAAATATTCAGATGATGAGGGTGTAAGACCGAAGAATCGAAAATAACCAAGATTTTATTTTATATCTCTATAACTAGAAGCCATGACAAAATTATTTATATGGGAATTAGTTCCTACATCCTCCCTAATAAACCTCCGTAAATATTGTTTAAATATTCAGGGGCCGAGGGTGACCTAAGACGCAAGAGTCAAAAATTTCCATGCTTTTATTTTATTTCTGTAAAACTGGAAGCCGTGACAAAATTATTTATAAGGGAATTAATTCCTACTTCATTCCTAATAAACCTCCGTAAATATTATTAAAATATTCAAAGGATGATGGTGACCAAAGACGGCAGAGCCAAAATTTCCATGTTTTTATTTTATTTCTCTAAAACTAGAAGCCGTGGCAAAATTATTTACAAAGGAATTAATTCCTACTTCATTCTTCATAAATCTCCTTAAATATTATTAAAATATTCAGGGGATGAGGGTGACCAAAGACGGAAGAGTCAAAAATATCCAAGATATTATTTTATTTCTGTATAACTAGAAGACGTGACAAAATTATTTATAAGGGAATTAATTCCTACTTCGTCCCTAATAAACGTCCGCAAATATTGTTAAAATATTCAGGGGATGAGAATGACTTATACAAGTCTAAAAACAGAAACATCGAGATTATACAAGTTTTTATTTTATTCCTGGGAAACTAGAAGCCGCTACGAAATTATTTATATATATATATATATATATATATATATATATATATATATATATATATATATATATATATATATATATAGATACAGAAAAAAGTGATTAAGATATTTTGTAAGGCATAGAGGGGGACACATTTTAGCATCAACTTTATTATATTAAATCCAGTGGTACTCAAACTACAGGGCAACATTATATTTTTTAAATGGCATTATATATATTTTATTAACTCATTAAATTCAACGATATAATAATACCATACCCTTACATTTCGAAAAATTTGATAAAAATTAATTCAAAGTTAATATTTCATTTCTACTTTATCTAAGTAATCTGAGCAAACATTCAATCAATAAAACAAAATAAAATTTATTTTAGTTTTATTACATTCAAGTAACCTACGATTTTGGCAATAAATTCAACTTTTAAAATATTATATGTATATATATATATATATATATATATATATATATATATATATATATATATATATTAACTTGGATATATTCGATGCTTCGTTCTTTAGACTTACATAAGTCACCCTCATCCCCTGAATATTTTAGCAAAAAAAATGTTTATTAGGGAGGAAGTAGGAATTGATTCCCATATAAATAGTATTGTGACGGCTTCTAGTTTCCCAGAAATAAAATAAAAACTTTGATAATCTCAATGTTTCTGTCTTTAGACTTATTTACGTCACCCTCATCCCCTGAATATTTTAAAAATATTTGCGGACTTTTATTAGGGAGAAGTAGGAATTAATTTCACTATAAATAATTTTGTGACGGCTTCTAGTTTTACAGAAATAAAATAAGAATTTGGAAATTTTTGACTATTCCATCTTTGGTCACCCTCAACCCCTGAATATTTTAACAATATTTACAGAGGTTTATTGGGGAGGAAGTAGGAATTAATTCCCATATAAATAATTTTGTCAAGTTATACAGAAATAAAATAAAATCTTGGGCATTTTCGATGCTTCGGTCTTTAGACTTTCACCCCCATCCCCTGAATATTTTGGCAATATTTATGGATGTTTATTAGCGAGAAAGTAGGAATTGATTCCCATATAAATAATTTTGTCACGGCTTCTAGTTTTAGAGAAATAAAATAAGAACATGGAAATTTTTGACTCTGCCGTCATTGGTCATCCCCTGAATATTTTAACAATATTTACAGAAGTTTATTAGGGAGGAAGTAGGAATCAATTCCCATATAAATAAACTTTGTTACGGCATCTAGTTTCCCAGATATAAAATAAAAACTGGGATATTTTCGATACTTCTGTCTTTTGACCTGTATAAGCCACTGTCATCCCCTGAATACTTTAATAATATTTACGGAGGTTTATTAGGGAGGAAATAGGAAATAATTCCTTTATAAATAATTTTGTCACGGCTTCTAGTTTTACAGAAATAAAATAAAAACTTGCAAATTTTTGACTCTTCTGTGTTTGGCCACCCTCATGCCTTGAATATTTTAATTATATTTACGGAGGTTTATTAGGGAGGAAGTAGGAATTAATTCCCATATAAATAATTTTGTCACGGCTTCTAGTTTTGCAGATTTCAAATAAAATCTTAAAAATTATTATCGATGCGTCCCCTGAGTAGTTAAACAATCATATTGTTATTTTACTCGTGTCTATTATACTAGAAAACACAGTATGTGGAAGTATGAATTTGTCACGGTTTTTGGAGGGCAAAAAGAGGGGGGAGGGTGTTAATTTTTGAAAGATATTTCCTCACGACAAATATTTTTCGCATTGCCCTATTCTCTGATTATTTATACAATTATATTGTTATTTTATTTGCATATTGCAGTATGTGAAAATATGAAACGGTTACGGTTAATATTTCGGGTACAAATATACGTATGGCACATATAATTATTCTTCCGTCCCTGATTATTTAAATAATTTTATTTGTTATTGTAATAAAACTGGAAATGTGTTATATGTACCATTGCTTGCACTTTATCGTATGAATAAAGAGAATATATGGTGAGAGAATCGAAGCGAACTGTGCCGAACGCTTGCGAACGGCAGGGTTGTCTAGCCGTTCATTCGTTTCGAATCTGTCGCTACGAATCTCTCGCTAGGTTCACCCTGATCTACATTTTGACGATACAAATACTTACAAAGTAATTAAAATAAATGATTATTTCTCTTCCTTTCTTGTAATACCAACGTTGTCAAGACAGTTTCTCAACAATGTCTTCGATAAAGGTTTTGTTAGAAAATCTGCCAACATCCTTTTGGATTCGATGTATTTAATAAGTATGTTATTTAACTCGATTTTGTCTTGCAGGAAGAAATATTTTCTTTGTATGTGTTTTGACCTGGCGATATATATATGTGGAGTATAATCGTCACTGTTTCGATTAGTTAAGGAGGAAAATATCGTGGGTGTGTCAGTGGATTGTGGGCTTTAATTAAAGCTGATTCTTTTAAAATCGGTCAAGCTTTCGTGTATTTAGTTTTTACACATCATCAGGACAGTTTTGGTGAAGATGTTTATAAGTCATTGATTTTATAAAACAGAAGAATTTTGACATTATTTTAGTTAAAATTTACAAAAATAAAACTTATAATAATTTTGACTAAATCACATGTTAAAGTTCTTAAAAAGTTAAAAGACTTTAACATGTGATTTAGTCAAAATTATTATAAGTTTTATTTTTGTAAATTTTAACTAAAATAATGTCAAAATTCTTCTGTTTTATAAAATTAATGACTTATAAACATCTTCACCAAAACTGTCCTGATGATGTGTAAAAACTAAATACACGAAAGCTTGACATATTTTAAAAGAATCAACTTTAATTAAAGCCCACAATCCACTGACGCACCCACGATATTTTCCTCCATATATATATAAATATACAGGGTGCCCACTATATAGTATATATCTCGGTAAATAACGAATGTATACAACATTCTTTTATATAAAAGTTGTTTAACATATTATTTCCCATAATAAGGCAGCATTCAGTTGTTTTTATTTCAGGAAACAAACGAGTAACGAACAACAATTGAGCTTTTTTAAATAGCAATGTACCCTTTCATTATTCTCATTTGATAGAGATTTGTTTTTTCTCTTTTCGACGACGTAACATGTTAGTACCCTTATACAAGAAAAATTTTCAAAAAAATTTAAAAATCTTTATTAAGTAATTACATCAATAACATTAATCTAGTTATCCGAGATCTCTTTCATTTGTCCTAACAATTGATTGTATTGATTGTAGGCCAGTAAATGTGACAGAATCTTGTGTATGTCATTAATTTGGTACATCGAAAATTAAAAATGGTTCATTTAACAGAATCTGACCGCACAGAAATTTTAATTATGTTCGGTTATGGGGATCGCAAACGAACACAAGTAGAAGTATGTGAAATTTTTAATGAGCGTCATCCAAATCGAGAACCAATCAACCAATCAGTAGTTAGCAAGACTTTGAAACGGTACGGATACTGGATACGTTAAAGATATGTCGAAGACTGGTCCGCAAAAATCTGCGACAAATGAAGATAAAAAGCTCGATGCTTTCATAGAAATCGAAAAAAATCCACACTTTACAACTCGTCAGTTATGTTCAAACCATGCCGTAAGTAAAGGTTCAATACACAAAATATTACATTCAGAAAAATTACATCCGTACAAACCGAATTTATTGCAAGAATTATCCGAAGATGACTATGATCGACGTGTTGAATTTTGTAATGTTATGATGGAGCAAATCAACAACAATCTAAATTTTCTCAATTATATTATTTTTTCTGACGAGGCTACATTTACTTTGAATGGAAATATAAATAGGCATAATTATCGATATTGGGCCGCTACAAATCCCCATTGTATGATCCAAAATCATACCCAACACAAAAATTAAACGTATGGATGGGAATTTGTGCAGATCACATAATTGGACCTTTCTTTGTTCGTGGTACTCTAACTGGTGAACATTATTTGCAACTGTTGCAACAGCAAATTATCCCAGCTTGCCAAGCAAATCTTGACGATCTTTGGTTTCAACAAGTTGGGGCACCGCCCCAGTATCATGTACATGTACGTCGATATTTAGATGCGGTATTTCCGGCCCGCTGGATAGGCAGAAGAGGGTCTGTGGAGTGGCCTCCCCGATATCCGGATCTAACACCTTGTGATTTCTTCTTATCTTCTTCTTCCTTTCATTCCCTGTAGGGAATATAGGGCACCTATGGCGTTTCATTAGCAAAAAGTCAAAAATAAAAATAGTAGGATTGCTAGTCCTACGCATTTGCTGGTTTGTCCTTTTTTTTAAACATTTCTATGTTACGCGGGGGTAGTCACAATAGTATTATCCTATTTAATTTGATGCGGCTGGTACAATTTTTATTTTTATTTATAGATTATTAGTTTTTTTTTATTTGTAGTGTTATTGCTAGTCTTCTACGATTTTTATAGTTAATGTCTTCCATCCTTCTTTATCTTTAGTCAGTCTCTTTGCTTCTTTCCACGTGTCTCTTGTTTGTAAAATTTTTAATTTAATTTTCTTCCTTTCTTCTATAGTGTTTTTAGTTTGTATTGATATCCATTTTTTATCAATTTTATCAACCTTTCCAATGCACTCTTCCGTGGATTTTATCAATGTTTCCTTGTATAATTTCCATATATCTTCTATTGTAAGGGTGTCCATATTTTTTTTTGTTACCTATGTTTGCTTGGACAGATTGTTGAAATCTTGTTAATGTTCCTATATCTTCTTTTAGCCTTTAATATTAAACTTTTGTTGAAAATAAATTAATAAAAATAATTTATTTTCAACGATTCTGTGTGACAGGCTAATTATTCACACTTCTTTATAGCGCATTGTTCGCGCTGAGTATATATCCATACCGCTTAGGATGGTGTACTCCTATACGACATTTGTAAAAAAAAAATTGTGAAAGATTCAATGTCTCTGCTTGAACACAGATTCTGAGGTTCAGTTGGTAGAGCGTCTCGCTAGAAATGAGAAGGTCCGGGGTTCAAATCCCTGCAGAATCATTGAATTTTTCATAATTTCTTTCGTCGTTTATTTAATATTCTTCGTGATCCTTAAGACCTAATTCTTTTATTAAACTTTTGTCTTCTACTTTCGTGCGTTCTGTTTGCTTTAATACTTATTAGCACTTTAGCTCTCACTAGTCTATGGTCCGATCCCATATCACCGCCCCTCATTGCTCTAACATCTTTTAAACTATTTCTCCATTTTCTATCTATCAAGATATGATCAATTTGATTTTTGGTTTTGTCATCAGGAGAAATCCAGGTTACTTTGTGTATATTCTTATGTTTAAATATAGTTCCTCATATGAGTAGATTGTTCATTGCACAGAAGTCTGTTAACCTCTGTCCGTTGTCATTTTTCTCTCCTAGTACATGCTTCTTCATAATTTCTTCTATTCCTTCATTTTTGTTTCCAACTTTTGCGTTCCAATCCCCCTCTAAAATTTTAATATCTCTCCTGTATGATTTTTCAATTTTCCGGGTAATTGATTGTAGTTCATCATAGAAGTCTTCTTTTTCCTCATTTCCCTTTTTTCAGTAGGTGCGTATATATTGATGATACATATGTTTCGAAATTTCGCTTTAAATCTTGCCTGTGATATACCTTCCCAATCTATTCCTTCATTTTTGTTTCCAACTTTTGCGTTCCAATCCCCCACTAAAATTTTAATATCTCTCCTGTATGATTTTTTAATTTTCCGGGTAATTGATTGTAGTTCATCATAAAAGTCTTCTTTTTCATCATTTCCCTTTTTTTCAGTCGGTGCGTATATATTGATGATACATATGTTTCGAAATTTCGCTTTAAATCTCGCCTTTGATATACCTTCCCAATCTAGTAACGCTTTCTTTGTTTCTTTGTCTATCATTATCGTTACTCCTTTTTCTTTAATCGCATTTTCATGTGTGTTACCTGAATACAGTATTTCTGTTCCCTTATTTAATTTCATGTTACTTATCCCATTCCATCTTGTTTCGCTTAGTGCTAGAATTTTTATGTTATATCTTAACATTTCCTGGGCTATTTCATAAGCTTTCCCTGGTTCTGACATCGTTCTTACATTCCAACTTCCTATACACATTGTTTTTCTAGTATCTATTATTTTCTTGTATTTTAAATCTTCTATTTTGTTTAAATTGATTTCTTTTATAATTTTTGATTCATTATCTAATTTGAGTTCATTGTTTATTTCCCTTCCATGGTTTATTATTCTTTTTACTTGCCGGTTGTCATCATAAGATCCATTGCAGTATTTTTTAATTACTTTTTTGCGATATTATTATTGCTACAATTCGTTTTTAGATCGGTCGACACAATTTTTGTTGTGTTTTCTTTTATATGTTGTTTGATTTTGGTTTGTTCACTCGGTATCACTCCTTGTTTTTTTTGGTCCCAAATATATATTTTCCATTAATTATTAATTTTTGATAACCTACTATGGCAGTATTCCCTTTCATTCTTTGTTCTCTTGCAATGCTTCGTAATTCTCTTTGTATTCTTCGTTTGTTGTGAGTCATATCGTTTTCAATATATATGTTTGAGCCTAACAATTTTCCTTTTTTCTGTGTGAATATCTGTGATTTGGTTTCCCATGAAGGTAACTCTACCACTGTAATATTTTCCTGGGATTTTGAGTTTAATTTATATGCTGATTTAATTTCAATGTTTAATCCCAGTTTGTTTTTTAAAAATTCGTCTTCTTTATTTATGGTAGTCTCGAGTCCCTTTATGACTATATTGTTTCTTTTCTTTTCTTTCTCTTGTCTTTCTAATTTTTGTTCTAGAATGTCTATTCTTGAATTTAGTGTATTTTCCTCTTTTTCCCATTCTTCTTCTCTTTTTTTAAGCGAATCCTTAAGTTCTTTAATGTCTTCATTATTATTTACTAGTTGTTCTAGTATTTGTTTCGTCATATTTTTTTAATTCTTGCGTATCTCCTTCAGGGTATTTACCATCATCCATTTTATTTTCCTGTTGTTTATTTCGTTGTTCGGGGGATCTAATAACTGCATCTCGTCTTGTCATATTTTTTATTACTTTCTCTCGATCTCGACTCGAGAGTCTCGAATTTATAATTAACATTATAAGCAACATGAATTTATTAAACGTATACCACTGGTTATACCATTATCTTACTAAATCTGGTGTTTGAATGGTAAGTATTCTATAATATCATGGCTGTATTACCCGTTGTTGGGTGTAGCAATCTGCTTTGTGCGCTAATATTGGTAATTATGATTATTTATTCGTATAGTGCGGGCACTTGAGCATTTTGAACACCTATTGCGATGAAAACCATTTTATTGCTAATTTAGTTTTGTCTTCAAGGTTTAATAAGAAACGTACACGTTCATTTGTATTATTTTGATGTAGGATATCTAGATTAATGTTATTGATATAATTAACTTAATAAAGAATTTTTAAATTTTTTTGAAAAATTTTTTGGTATACGGGTACTAACATGTTACGTCATCTAGAAGAGAAAAAATCTCTATCAAATGAGCCTAATGAAAGGGTACATTGCTATTTAAAAAAATTCAATTGTTCCTTGTTGCTCATTTGTTTTTTGAAATAAAAACAACTGAATGCTGCTTTATTATGGGAAGTAAAATGATAAACAACTCTAATATAAAAAAAAATTTAGACAGTCGTTATTTACCGAGATATATACTATATTCCTTACATAGTGGGCACCCTGTATATATGTATATATATATATATATATATATATATATATATATATATATATATATATATATATATATTATTGTTGCAAAGTTGAATTGCAGCCTGATTAGCAGCATGTAAACAAATTTGTTAATTTAGGTATTTTTCAAAATTCAATTCTTCCAGTAACTTTTGATGCATATTATTTCTCTTATTGCTTCAGTTATGGATAGAAATTCACTTTCGCATGTGCTCAGAGCTACTGACTCTTCTTTCTTGCGAAGCTAGCTTACTGCACCATTTGCTAAAGCAAATACATTACCTGAGTATCCTTTTCCGTCTAGGATGTTGTTGCAACCGATGCCACTATATCCGGTTTAAACATTATCTGTTGCTTCATATGTGATTCCTGTATCTTTCGTACCTTGTAGGTACCTCAATACGTATTTGGTTTGCTTCCAATATTCCGTAGTAAAATTTGAACAAAACTGACTTAAATATGTCACTACGTATGATAAATATAACAGACTTTTAGCTCCTGATAAGGTAAATTATTAGTATCTTCTTCGTAATTATTTGTGTGTTCGGTTTTGGTTCTATTGGAATGGCTACGCTTCTACATTCATTCCTGTTGAATTTTGTTTATAACTTATTTATATAACTTGTCTGTGATATATGCATCCTCTTTTCTTCCCTGTATCTTTCAATGTTTATTCCTAGTAAGCATTTCACTTCTCCCATATGCTTAATGTCGAATTTGGTTTTTATTTTATCCATGATGCTGCTATTTAGTTCTTTTGAATTGGATGCTGACAAAATATCATCGACATACACACAAATGTTAGAAAATTATCATTGTTTTTATAAATTCGGAATATAACTCTGTAAACCCTAATTCAATCAATTTTTCTTTTAATGTTACAAACCACGTTGCAGCACTTTGTTTTAGACCGTAAATGCCTTTTTGAAGTTTACATTCTTTAGTTGTATTGTCTTCTTCGGGAATCTGCATGACTGCATGTAAATCTCTTCTTTTAAATTACCATTTAGGTAAGCTGTTGTGAACTCGTATTGATTTAATTCTAAATCTGGTTCCACTGCTAGGGCTAATATTATTTGTAGGGTATTTAAACGGATCACTGGCGTCTTTCGTTAATTAAAATCTATACCGGGCTTTTGATATAAACCTCGTGCCACTAATCTCACTTTAAACTTGTTGTACCATTTACGTTTTCCTTTACTTTGAAAATCCATTTAGAATGTAAAATAGTTTTATTTTACGGTTTGTCAACTATTTTCCATGTGTTATTTTTCATGTGTGAGTCTACTTCGCTGTGATTTTTTGAATATATTCAGTCTTGTTTGATGCTTGTATTGCTTCTTTATACGTATTAGCACATTCCACTTTTTGTACTAAATTTTCTTGATTCTTAATTTTTGCTTTAATTTCTTTCCGATCTTCTAACTTGGTTGTTAATCGTGTTGTGGTTAAAATTTGAATGAAAGTCTGGATCTACTCCTGTTGTGTCCTCGCCATCATCTCTTTCATCTTCTAGATCGCTTATATATTCACTCGTACTGTCAGAAGAGGTTTCACTTGAATCTTCATTTTCTTCATTGTTAATATTTTCTGTTTTCATTCATATTTTCATTATTTTGTTCTTCATTTTCTTCTGATTCATCATTAACACTTACTTCTTCATTTCTGTTGTTTTCATATAAGATATAAATAGGTAGTTCTATTTGTATTTGTTTTTCATCAGTAATATTTAGTAATTTTGATCCTGATTCTTCTTCAATAACTTTAGCATCTCTTAAAATAATAACTTGTTGCCTTTTGATACAGAATACTCTCATATTATTGTACATTTGTGCAACACCTAAAAATATACCTTAATTTGTAGTCTTTGAAAGTTTATCTTTGCGTTGCGCTTTTGCTAACCAGTACGTTTTGTTTCTTATTAAAAAACTTTTGGTTTTTTAAGTATACGGCATAATTTTCCGTTTCTGCCCAATAATTCAGTAATTGTGAGTCGGATAACATTGTTCTTGTCTTTTCAATTATGGTTCGGTTATTACTTTCGACAATACCGTTTTCTTGAGGGGTATATGGTGCTGTAAATTCTTGAACTATTCCATTTTCGTTGAAAAATATCTTAAATTCTTTGTTTATAAATTCTTTTCCGTTATCGCTACGAACCCTTTTGATTGACTTGTTTGTTTGCTTTTCAATTTCCCTTTTGAATTTCTTAAAATATGATACAGCTTCACTTTTTGATTTTAATAAATATACGAACAATTTTCTAGAATAATTATCACAAAGTAAAAACATATATTTGAAGCCTGCTAGTGATGTTACGGGTAACGGGCCACATAAATCTATATGTATTACTTCTAGAATATTTTTGCTTTTTATTTCGTTCCTTTTGTTAAACGAGTTTCTCGATGTCTTCCCCATTATACAATGTTAACTGTTTTGTTTTCAGGCCATCAATGATGTTTTTGTTTTTCATCTCGATTAGTGTTTGTGTATTTGAGTGACCGAATCTCTTGTGCCATTATTCTACATCAATATTTCACACAAGTTGAACAATTTCAATTTCATCATTCTCTATTTTATTAGCAACATTCATTTCATAAAGATCGTTGACTCTCGTTCCAGTAATTAATAATGTTCCATTTTCATTTACTATTTCACATTTTCCATTCGCTCGGCCTGTTTCAAATAAGTAAACAGGTTTTTTATTATGTCATATAGCTGGTTGCTCCAGAATCAATAAATCATTTCGATGAATATTCTTTCATCTATGATTCACTAAATTGTGCTCTGAAAGCAAATTCTTGTTCATATTTACCTTCACAATTTGATCTTTTGTTGTCTTCTTTCCTTTTTATTTCAGGAGTTTTTATTAGTTTAACTTCTTCTTTAGGTTTGGTATTTCGTGAATAATTTGTATTTTTTTTTTTTTATTTTCATGTTTTGTTTTCTTCTTCGTGTCGGTTTTTATTATGTGTGTTTTTTCTGTAATAGCAATCACGTGAATAATGATTAGTTCTTCCACATACATAGCATGCTCGGTTTTTCTTGAATTCATTTTTATTTGCTGGTCTTGTTTGTTTAATTACGCACTCAGTGTCCAATTTTTCTTCTGTATCTTTTATTTCTAGTTCTTGGACCTTTAATCCGGAAATGAATTGTTTAGTTTCTCTAAGCATGTAGCTTTCATTTGCAGACTAATCATGTTACATGATTTGGGTAAACCATTTAATAATAAGCCAAATTATTCCTCATTTTCTATTTTTGCACCGCATTGCACTAACTGGTCTCTGATGAACTGTCTTCTGGACAAATATTTTTCAATTTATTCATCATTTCGTTTCTTGATAGTGCTTAATTTTATTCGTAAATCAACTCTTCTTTACGAAACTTTACCTTCATGTATTTGTTTCATTTTATACCAGATATCCCCTCCTTCATCAAGATTCAATACCTGCTGAGCTCACTCAGGTTCCAATGGTGAGAGTAGTATTGATGCGGCTATGATACTTTTCTCTTCATACTTAGCAATTTTTTTTTTGTCTCGCAATTTCGACATTGTTGGTTGCATCATTTCCTACTCTTTCCGGTTTATTATTTTCTATTGCAGTCCATACCTTCTTTGCTTTTAATAATAATCTTACTTGGTGACTCCAAACACATAGTTTGTATTGTGTAGCTTTAATATATTATGGGTATTATCCATTTTCTTTGTTATTTTTGCTTCTTGCTTATTAGCATAACCACAAAATTACCTCTTATTTTGCTGTTTTCGTACGCTTCTTCATTATCTTTACTACTGGTAACAGGAGGCCTGTATCCATACCTGTTATTTATTACTTTTTTGGATATATATTTGTAAATAAAACTAATATAAACATATTTACTGCGTCGAAAATTATCACACTATTCCACCATGTTCTACAACAAAAAAACGCGCGAACTTAAACATTCTCTTCTTCTTACTACATTACAAATATACAACATAGATGTCACTGTACTTGCAGCGCCAAAATCAAATTAAACTTATTATTCAAAATATTCAACAACTTTTCTTATGTGACTGCTACTCTAACATGTATTGGCTAATAAAATGACTTTATTCGAGACTTTATACTCACTGGCTATTATAGTACACAGAAATTATTTTAAATATAAAATACATATTAATTTTAGCCATACTGCAGATTACCAAATATTAACACAGAAATCTTGTTTTGTGCTTCATAAAGTTGTTAACAATATTCATATAATATTTTTATTACCTATGTTTTGTTTATTTATTTCGTGTATTATTAAAAAGATAAAGAACTTGATAATGCAGCCTAAATTAAATTATGCAATAGAGTGCTAAGTACTCTTCGCTTAATTACATAAAGACCCTTGAACATCTTCAATGTAATACGAAGCGAAAATTAAAGCACGTAAAAATATATGCAGTTATATTCTCCCGTGACATATATTTCACTCATTTGCTTTAGAACTTAAACTGTTTAAGTAAGTTACATGTTAAAATATTTTATTTAAAGATTATATTCTTAATAAAATTAATTTTAATTTCAGATGCACAGCGGAAAAATCGTCGCTAAAAGGAATGCTGAATACTATATAAATTTCGTACATTTGGAAAATCTACGAGATAAAAGTGTTAAAATTGTCCAGGAATACAGCGATCGTCTATTTTACATTGCTTTATGGGCCTATGATGGCTATATCTATATTACTGTTCAGGTAATTATACTAATAAATATATAGTTCAAGACGAGTATCCATGACATAGATATTTAACATGAGAAAATAGCTTTTTTAAATACGTGAAAAAAATATATTTACTATGCGAGTTTTTTAAAAAATTAACTGTCAAACCAAGTAACCTGCAAAAAAATTGACGGTTAATTCACGCTTATCTTTTAGAATACCGTATACCAAGTTTTGGCACCGAAAAATTCAGAATTTTTCTCTAAAAGTGTACGTCCAAAGCACTATATACTTTACGTCCCAGATAATAATAACAGAAACCCTTTTTTCATGTTAAATGCCTACACCTTTTTAAGTAAGCTATTGGTATTCTATGAACATCTTTTATTTCTACTTATTGTCGCATAGTATTCCTATGGTGCACTCCCTTCAACTATGACGGTGTATATGTACATATAGTAAGCTGATCTAATTATTTTTAAAACTGTGCGTCTTTAAAATTTGTTAGACATAATATTTTTTTTATATTATGCAGTTATGACTGCATTAATACTTTTTACAAAATTCTGAATATATCTATTTAATAAAGTTGATTGGTAAATATATCTTAATAGTAATTTCGATCTTTGGAAATATTATCATTAAATAACGTAGGCTAATATTTAAAAAAATGCATTATTTATTATTAATTTATTTCTGTTAGCAGAATTATTTTATACATAGTATACACAGTGTAACAGCTAAACGAGTTAACTCAAATAATAATAATAATAATAATAATAATAATAATAATAAGAATAATAATAATAATAATAATAATAATAATAATAATAATAATAATAATAATGACAATAATAACCCATTATTTGGCAAAGTTTAGCTATATCTGGTCTTACACTTAACTTTATAACAAATTTTATATATTGTAACCAACTTAATGAACAACGGACCACGAAATAATAACAATAATAACATTACAATATGACAGTACTAAAGTTAATATAACAAATATAATATGAAAATCAATATTAATGAACATGACTTAAAAACAAGAAAAAGAAAGTAAAAATGAAACAGATGTTTGTAAATTTAACAATAATTACAATTCATCTATTTGTCAAATAATATGCAATATGTTTGCAAATAACATTTTACTTAGTTTAGATGAGAAAATAGAGCTGATAGCTGTTTTTAAATTATCAGGCAATTGATTATATAAAATTAGGTCCTGCGCGAGAGAAGGATCATTTGAACAGTTCTGCTCGATATTTAGGTATATGTAATTTTAAATTTGTTCTTAGATTCCGACAGTGTTGCATACCTCGAAATATTAATTTCTGATGCAAGTATGATGGAATTTTCGTGACAATGGTTTTATGTGAAAGACATGCATAATGATAACTTCTCTTTTCATTCATATTTAACCAACCTGCCTTTCTGATGTGTGCCGATAATACCGTATCACATCTTCTAAAACTAAATATGAAGCGAATGCAAGAGTTTTGTACTTTCTGTAGTTTTCTAATATCCTGAATTTTAAGGCAAGGCCCATAAATTGTATCACTATAATTGAATACAGAAAGTACAAGACTGTTTACTAATATTATTTTATATTTTCTTGAAAGGACAAAGCGGTTCATATAGACATTTTTCAATGCTAAGTATGCTTTTTTTAATTAACGAAGTAACATATTCTGTGAAACGTAGTTCTTTATCCATTATTAGACCTAAATTCTTTGAAGAAAGTTTAATAGGTAGTTCAACATTATTTAATATCACTTTAACGATATTATTATTTAAAAGAACCTGTCTTAAAGTCTTATTTCCAAAAAGCATGATGGAACATTTTTGTTCATTGAGGGTTACATAGTTATCGCAAGCATACTTAGCAATATATTGTAGATCATCGTTAATATTATTTAATGATTTATGGAATTTACTTGGTTTGAATGGTAAATGAAGTTGCGTATCATCAGCATATAAATGTACATTACAAATTTTGACAATTTTGGGGAGATCAAAAGTATATAAGACAAATAATAAGGGACCACATACCGACCCTTGAAAGGTACCTTTTGATATATTAGTCAAATCTGATTTCATATTATTATATGATACTCTTTGTTTTCTCTTATTTAGATAATTAGTAAAGTAATTATTGCTGATATCATCGAAGCCAATATGTTTTAATTTTGCTGTCAACAACTCATGATTTACGGTATCAGAAGCCTTGCTGAAATTAAGATGAAGATAGACCATATTATTATTATTATTATTATTATTATTATTATTATTATTATTATTATTATTATTATTATCTTCAATATGTGTCATAATATGATCAGCAACATTAAGTAATGCAGTCGTAGTGCTGTAACCTTTTCTGAAACCAGACTGAATACTAGGTAGAAGATTATAACAGTTTAAGTAATTATAAATTTGATTAAAGACTATTTTCTCTAATATTTTTGACATAGTTGGCAGAATACTAATAGGTCTGAGATCATTAAGGTTATTGGAGATTTGCATTTGGGTAATGGTATTATATCTGTAATTTTCCATATATCTGGCAATACACCATATAATAAGTATGTGTTTATGATATGAGTTATCTGTGGAAGTATAATAACAAAAATATATTTTAGCATCTTTAAGTTTATAGCATCTACACCAGTAGAATTAGAATTGATAGTATCGAAACTTTTTAAATTTCTGGTTCTGTTACTAGTGTAATTGAAAAGATAGAGGTAATAATTTTGTAATTATAGCAATTTAATAAATCAGAGTTGCATTTTAACTTGTTGGTGTTATTAAAGAATGAATTTAATTTATGTACGTCGCATAGTTCTGAAGATAAAGGCGGGATAGATTTATTGTAAATATTAAACTCTTTTAAAGTATTCCACATGTTAGATTTACCAGATCTTATTTAGAATTCTACATAGGCTTTTTTTCTTTTGTCTAATAGCACTAGTGACCTCATTTCTTAGGTGCTTGTAATAATTCCATTTGGCAATCGATTTTGTTCTTCTGAAATCAGCAAAAGCATAATTTCTAAATATAATCATAGTTTTAATAACATCAGTTATCCAAGGCTTAGATGGTCTCTGAACAGGTACAGTTTTAGTGGTGCTAATATATCAAAAATTTCTAGTATTTTATTATTTAGAATTTTTGGAATGTTTATTAAACCGAACTAGAGTAGTTGAAATGGAAAGTAAAACTTACTTTAGTTGGATCACTGCTTTATTGTATATTTCCTTTAAAAAATTCGACGTTTCGGCCAAGGTCCTGGCCATTATCAAGTTTGGTAATGCTCTTTGGAGAAAAAGGAATCAGATTTAATGTTGATACTATTGGGATCCAAATTTATAGCTTTGTTCGAGCAGACAATTTGCAACAGTTTGATGTACTGTTGTACTGCGCATGCGCCCAACTCTGATAGTTTCAAATTAGTTTAAAATTTTCGTTGCTCGAACGCGTTAGTTACTTTTACCGGCGGTAGTTGTCTCTTGTTGACGCCAGCTGTTTTCTGTTTTATTTCTCAGCTGTTTGGTGTTTTGACTGATGTCAGGTTGACACTAATTTGAAATCAGGATAGGTATTTTCTTTATTAGTCTACATGTTTTTAAACAATATGTTTATTGCAGACGTTGAAGATATTGATATACTAGACTCATCACTGCTTGATATATTTAAATCACACATTTTAAAAATTACTTGTCATAAGAAATAACCTTATTAACGAATTATATTGTTATTATTCCGTAAAGTAGTTGATTTTATTTAAATTTCCAATATTTCGTTACACATTTTGTAACTTCATCAGGGAATAAATTGGTTTTAACTGGTGTAATCACTTGACAAATTGAAAAATTCAGAAACATTCAATTCTGAAATTATTATTTGTTTATACAGTGCATTGTTTTACATATTTTTAAAGAATTTTGACCATATACGTAGAACATATAAGTTATATGAAAATAAAATAAAATAAAAATAAATATATCATCACGCCATATTACCCATTTCTGGGTGTGCCAGTATCTACAACACATGTAGACATCGGTAATGATGATATATTTTACCGTGTGGGCGCTTATCAGACGTTACCTCACGGGCACTCATAGCTGGTGTGGAGAGTGCACCACAGGGATCACTTTTGTGCCAATTAAAATTGGAAATATTTTGTGTCTGTCGGGATCGAACCCGGTTCCCCCAGGTTCGCGACCAGACACTCAGGCACGCGGCCACGGGACCCCATAAGAAAAGAAAATGAAAAACAAAACTTGTAAAATTTACCCTGTGAGTGTCACATGTTGGCCGAATTCTCATACTTTTCGGTCAACATGTGACGCTCACAGAGTAAATTTTACAATTTTTTTTTTCTTTAAATAATATGTAAAACAATGCAGTGTACAAACAAATAATAATTTCAAAATTGAATGTTTCCGAATTTATCAATTTGTCAAGCTATTACAACAGATAAATTATTTTATTCCCTGAAGTTTCAAAATATGTAATGAAATATTGGAAAGTTAAATAAAATTAACTACTTTATGGAATAACAATATAATTCCTTACAATCACCGCCGAGAAATCCGTTAATACATTTTATTTAACAACCATATTCCATAACCTTTGCTGTAACCAACACAGTCACCCAGAGTCACCGAAGTTTTCCAATGCGATTTGACGTTAGAAATGCTAGTGCGCATGTCACGGATTTAAAATTTGCAAACAATCCTCAAATTCTCCTGACTGTTTTAAACCGTCCCCAACGGTTTCAAACCGCTGCATGAATACCGAATTCTTAGAGTGAATTTTGTGATTTACCGCCGCTTGAACGCCAAAATTCTTATGCGCATGCATCTGATAGTTCGTGACTGTTTCTGACTGCTGCTCGAACAAAGCTTATGTAAACACTTTCAAGAAACAGTCTTTTGTACTTGTGTTGTTCTGAATGTAGTATTTTGTAGTTCTCAAAGTCTAATTTGTGGTTGTTACGCATACCATGTTCAACAATGGCGCTGTGATTATTGTTAAGCGTCAGGGGGTTATAGTTGTGTTGTTTTATGCGTTTTAGAAAATTTACAATGAAGCCAGTAATCCAACTAAAGGAAGTTTTACTTTCCATTCCAATTATTAGTTAGAAATTCAACTTTATCATTTATATTCTCCACATGATACATGTGTGGGATCGCGTGGCCGTGTGCGTATAGTGTCTGGTTGCCAATCTGGTGACCCGGGTTCGATCCCGGCTAGTGCAGACTTTTAATCGCACAAAAGTGATCCCTGTGGTGCACTCTCCACATCAGCTATGAGTACCCATGAGGTGACGCCTGGTAAGCGCCCGCACGGTAAAAATATATCGTCATTACCGATGTCTACATGATGTACTCAGTTATGGGTAATATGCCGTGATGATATATTTATTTATTTATTTATTTATAATATATGTATATAATCCTAATTTACATTATTGAAATAACATTTTAAATCGTTCATATTAATATTCTTTAAATCTCTATACATGATTGTAGTGGGTACGGGGACATCATTGCGCAGATCAATTGCACATGAGATTAGTCTGTGATCAGAAAAATTAAGCATGTCCATTAAATTTAAATCTGAATAAATGGCAATATCTGAAGTTATTAGTACGTCTAGTAAATTTTCGGAATAGAGAGTAATGCGTCTAGGTTCAGTAATTAATTGTGATGAATGAATTTGAGAATACATATTAGTAAAACGTATGGACGCACTAGATGAGGTATTAAGCATATTGGTGTTCACATCTCCTGCGCAGAACACAAAATTAACTGTAAGAAAGATATTTAATCAAGGACGTTTTTATGTAAAATGCGACTCTGCTTTAAGCCATGTTTCACTAAGTGTAAATGTCAATTTTTTTATATTCTAAGAAATCTTTGAACTCAGGATAACAACTACAGAGAGAACCTATGTTAAAATGCACCAAAGTTATCATAAAAATAATGTAACAAAAAGAACAAAAATAATTAAAAATGAAAATATATAACAAAGAATTGATGTATTACAAGTAATTAAGTTGTACAATAACGATGATCAAAATATACATTCAAGAGCATAGCAAACAAATAAGTGCAGTTTATTTCATCAATTTATATTCATGAGAAACTCGAAATAAATATACAAGATAAAATATACGTGAATACGTTTTATACATCAATAAGCAACTACAAAATTATACAGGATAAAAAAAAAACCTTGACAAAGTGATAGAGTCATTGACCCATCCCTTGTCTTTTTTAAAAAAGAAAAAGATACGTAACAAGTTTGTACAACAAAAATGTATGATTTGCAGATTTTAAGATGAAATTTTTGATAGCTGATCTGTACTACTGATTTTATGTATTTTATTTAGTGTTTTAACATTGATAACACCATCCACAATCCAAGTATTTTTAATACCATATCGTTTTGTATATTCCTTTAGTAGTGCGATTCTGATCCGCATGAGATCTTCACGTACACGTACACCAGTATTTTTAAGTCTACTTTGTTGGAAAAAACTTTCGAGCGAGTATCATAGGACACAAATTTTATTACTAGGGGCTTGCACTTATCTTTTTCCTTCTTTCCTAGTCTATGGCACCTGTCGATATCTTTAGGCCCAATGGACATGTTCATCTTCTTCTTAAATAGGTTGACTAAGGTACTGCCAGGATCTTCATTTGGTGATTCTTGTACACCGAACACACGAAGACAGTTTCGTCTAATATATTGCTCTAGTTTATCATTTGCTTCACGTAACTCACTTATTAACTTGTCTTTAGCACACAGTTCTTTTTTAACAGTGTATAATTTTTCCTTGACACTTTTTAATTCTATAGTAAAAAGTTCAAATCGTAGCGAAACGGCATTCACTATCTTATTTAAATGTTCTTCATTTAGAACCTCATCTTTAGTATCCTTATTATCCTTAGTATATTTTAAAAATTCTTAAAGAACTGTTCATTTGCTAGATAGCACAACTTTGTTCGCAGACACGGGTGCGTCTACACTGTACGGATGCTCATGAATGAATAATTGCTATATCATTAACCTTTAACCGACGAAGTGGGGTAACTAAGTGACCCCAGGTATACATTTTACTTGATATTTCTTTGAATTTTTTTTTCTTATATTGAAGTTTCATGTAATCATCCCTTTTGTCACCTACTTTCTTGTAACTTACCCACGAACTTTAAAAAAAAATGGCACAGAGTAAAATAAAAATAAATTGAACAATTCCACTACCCACACCGCTAACCGCCAATAGAAAGAGGGGTAGGTGCTTTCTCTGTACGCGACAAAATGACTAAAAATTACGATCAGATGCTCAAAGTGTCAAAAGACACTAAGAAATTAAAAAATAAATACTTTTTCCTGAAAGCTGCGCCAATGCAGATTAATGTTTGCAGAGGTTTTCTTTTTTTTTTGAGTTTATATTTTTGCATACTATACAATAAATATATTTTAGTTTATTAATAAAGCTTTAATTAACCTATTAACCATATATTTTAGGTTCATATATGTATTAAGTAATTATTATATAGGCGGTCACTGAGTTACCCCACTTAGCAGTTTACGTCGAGTAGAAACACTCAGTTGGTTAAGGGTTAAAGATACTACTATACAATAAATATATTTTAGTTTATTAATGAAGCTTTAATTAACCTATTAACCATATATTTTAGGTTCATATATGTATTAAGTAATTATTATATAGGCGGTCACTGAGTTACCCCACTTCGCAGTTTACGTCGAGTAGAAACACTCAGTTGGTTAAGGGTTAAAGATTCATTAAAATACTATAAGACAATATTATAGAAGACCAAGGGACGCATCGGCATCTGAATAGAGAAGAAAATATTTTTTATACCAGTGGTTCTCAAGTTACATATTTTTTGGACCCATTCCATAATTTTTTCTGAATTCAACCATGAAATCATTTTATGTCTACATAACAAAAATATTAAGAAACAGTCAATTAAAATTTAAATAAAATAGATTTTTATAGTAGGCTATGAATGTAAAACAAAAGCTGCGATTTGTCAATTTGAATTATTAAACTTATTTAGTTTAAATTATACAGGGTGGCACGCTTAAGACGATCCACCCTTAATAACTGTGAAACGAATTGTGATAGACATACCCGGTTTACGCTAAATGTTTTAACATCTAGGGGGGCACATTTTATTAATTTTTTTTTTAATTCACTAATCTCACCCCCACCACTCTCTACTTTTAAATCTTAAATGGCAATATACCCCTTGTGACATAGCAAATGAAAGCTCTTAAAAAATGCTATACAGGCATGTTAATAAATTGATATTTGAATAAACCGTTTTAAAGTTAGAAGCAATAATGTAATTTTAATTTAATTTAAAACCTTATAACAAATTCTCAAATTGAGCACCCTTTACACCTAAACAATGTTACAACCTATCACTAAATGCTATTTGCACACGCCGAAATGTTTTTTCTGGAATTGCTTGACACTCTCTTCTAATTCTTTTTTCTAAATCTTGGAGATTAACAGGTGGAGTTTTATAAATAATTGATTTTAAATATCCCCAAAGAAAAAAAATCGTTGGGTGCCAGGTCAGGGGATCTAGCGGGCCTATCAATTAACCCCCTTCGACGAATCCATTGTTTTTTTTTGTCATTTCCATAGCACCGCATGCATTAAAATATTATAAACTATTGCTTCTAACTTTAAAACGGTTTATTCAAATATCAATTTATTGCCTGTATAGCATTTTCAAGAGCTTTCATTTGATATGTCACTAGGGGTATATTGCCATTTAAGATTTAAAAGTTGAGAGTGGTGGGGGTGAGATTAGTGAATTAAAAAAAAAAACAAAAACATTTATAAAATGTGGCCTTCTAGATGCTAAAACATTTAGCGTAAACCGGGTATAAGTCTATCCTAATTCGTTTCAAAGTTATTAAGTATGGATCGTCTTAAGCGCGCCAGTCTACGTATACTTCCTTGACAGCAGTCGATGTCCTCAATTCCTAACTATTTATAAAGTTATTAACAAATAATTATGTTCCGTTTTAATTTAAAATCAGTTGTTTTTCATACATGAAAAATAACTGTAAACATCAAATTTATATAAATTGTAATGGTTTTTTTCTCAATATTTTTGTCATGTACAGATAAAATATGGATAAATATATGCCTATGCCATCCTATTTAAAAAATAATAATACTTCATGTTACAGTTTGAGAATCACTAGTTTAAAAAAATATTTTCTTCCCTAATGGGATATCCCCCTTCGCCTTCTGGATTTTTTTTTTCATTGAATGTATTTAAGGGGCCTTTCAACTACTAGTTTATTAGGACCCGTTCTCGCTACATTGTACTTGCAGTATCATTTATACAATAAATGAGTTATACGTTGTAGCTATACAGATTTCCTTAAGATAATTTATTACATTTTTAAATAGATTCATGATTATTTGTTAGTATTTGTTCCATTGTAGTAGGTATGTTATATTTTTACCTTCGAGGGTTATACAATATATATTCGACTAGTATGTGTTTTACTGTTATATTTAGATTACAATTGTTACCTTTTGGGGGTAGAGTCTTTTGTAAGATATATTGATGTGTTATGGCAGTATGCCCGATACGCAATCGAATGATGACTGTCTGATGTTTCCGGTTGTCAGGAGTTCTCCAATCCAAAGGAATGTTGTATGTTTGATTTCCCTGAGCTTGTTGTTCAACATGTTCGTCCATTCCATGCTCCTTAAGTGGTGGATTTTGGCTTTCAGTACGCTGATAATATCAGTGCTTGTAGCAATGGTGCTGGTATTTTGTTTTTGTTGCGCTTCTTTAGCGACCAGGTCTGCTTTTTCGTTTCCTCCAATACCAACGTGAGAAGGGGTCCAAAGGAAACATAGGTTTATGTTTAGTCAGTTTTTAATAGTGTGGATGGATTCTATGATTTTAATAACGTGGCCCGTCGGGTTTGTTTAGGTTTTTGAGATTTTTCAGGATACTTAAGGAGTCAGCGCAGGTAGTATTGTTATTTGTAATGTTTTTGTTTATGATAAAATTTTCCGCTTTCTTGATAGCAAATAGTTCAGCTGAGTATGAGCTAGTTGATTTGCAGAGATGATATTGTTCTGTATTATCTTCAGTAACTATTGCTGCTCTTGTAAAGTTGTGGATTCTACGACCCGTCAGTATATATATCCCAAATTGATTAGGCTACCATTGGGATCGCCGCGGAAACTATAAGAGCTACGAGGTTGGTTAAATGGGCAATGTTGTGTAGTTTTGAGGGTTGATTCAGATTTCGTTAAGAAACATTCGAAATTCCGAACAGTCTGAAAATTATTCAAAAAAAAAAACTGAAAATCGCGATTTTTAAAAATGTCAAATAACTCCGTAATTATAAGAGATATAAAAAAATGTTTCATATAAAAGTTTTACTATTTAATAAGGCAAACTCAAAAATGTTTTCAGTATAAAATTCAAGATTTCGATTTTCAAGATATTAATAGCAACTTTCTTATTTTAAATGGGCGTCATATTGAATTTTTACATGACTAAATAGAACTTTTTTTCTCTTTTCAACGATGTATAACAAAGTATGTTTACATTAAAATTTAATAAAGATATTAATTATTTCAATTTGATAACTAATCAAATAGGCTTAAAAACAAATGCAAGTGAATAAGAAATAAAACAAAATTTATTATAACAGTGAACTGCCATAATTAAATTTGTATGTATTCAATTTAATTAGTGAATTTATTTATTACATATTTAAAATGCGTACTTTTTCAACATTAGAGCAGTACGATATGTTTTGTACATACATCAAATGTAATAAAAACTCCCGTCTTGCGGCACAAACTTATTTCGGTAACTTTCCGGAGAGAAGACAACCCAATGATAAGGTGTTTAGAAGATTGGATATAAATATGCAGCAATATGGATGTTTAAAAAAACCTACTCGTGACTCACAAGTGACAGTCGAAGATCATATTCAGGATGAAGAGTTAGCACTGGCATGTGTAGCGGCTAATCCAACCATTTCAACTCGGGAAATAGAAGCCCAGGTGCATGTATCTAAGACGAAAGCGTCAAGAATTCTTAAAAAAACATAAATTTCATCCCTTTAAGTTACACGTTGCCCAGATTTTACGACCAAATGATCGTGTCCGCAGATCAGTATTTTGCAGATAGTTTACTAACCAAATAAGACAAAATAATGATTTTATTAATCACATTTTATGGACTGACGAATCTCGCTTTTTTAACTGTGGCTTATTTAATCGTCATAACGAGCGTTATTGGGCACAAGAAAATCCAGCAAATAGAGACAGTTTTATATATTCGGCTGGATTGTTTTTGATGTTATTAATCGACCTAGTCAAGTTGGGCTAATAACTGATCTCTGAGGGATGTCGTTTTGCTGACTGAATATATCCGAATGAATCGCATATGTATGTACTTTGAATTTTCTGTCCTCTAGAAAATTTTCGATGTAATTTACCATGTTACCTTTTTATTCATATTCTTTAATTCTTTTTCCGATATTATAGTGCCATGTTGATATGCTTTTTCTAAGTCGAATGATACGGCAATAAGATGTTCTTTATTGTGGACCGCAGTTTGAACCTCATTTGTTTCTGAAGTAAGTGGATCTAGAATTGATCTTTTGTTTCGAAACCTGTTTTGTTCTGGTATTATTATTATATCTTTGCTCTCTAGGTACCACATTTTTCCATTAGTTTTCCAATATGTTTGATAACGCAATGGAACGATAACTTTTAGCATCCATCTTGTTTTGATCGGGCTTAAAGATGGGAATAATATGAACCATACTCCATTGGTTTGGGAATTTAGTTTTCTTTGAGATATAGTTAAATATTTCTAAGACATAGTTTATTGCTATTTCTGGTAAATGTTGTAGCATATCTGTGACCATGTTGTCTGGTCCCGGAGTAGTCTTATTTTTCAGGTTTTCGATGTCTATGTTTAGTCCTGTTTTGGAGAATGGAGAGTTTATTGGATTATTATTGTCTTTAATTGTTAATAGTTCTTGTTAGACCTTATCTTTTATATTTCTAAAATTTTGGTTATATTGTTAATTGGATGAATTATGTTGAAAATTGAGTGCAATTCCGTTTTCAGTAATTATCTATTGATTTTTTTGTATAGTCGGTATTTCTGTCGTAGATTTTTTCCTTTTATACTTCTTATTTTGATATTATTTATGGGGGTGTTACTACTTATTGTTTTACAAAATTTTGCCATGAGTTTCTTAATAAGTTGTATTATTCTTCTTGCATTTTTCTTCAGGGCGATTAGTTTCTCTAAGGTTTTGTTATTTTTATACCTGTCTTAGTTTCACCATGGCGTTATTGTTTTTCTTCTTTCAATATTTTTATACTCTATTGCAATTTCTCCTGCAGTTGCTAATTTATTTACTAAATTATCTATTAAATTTTTGATTTCACTTTTTTCGTAGATTGGTTTGTATTACGAGTTCAGTGCTGCCATATATAGCTCTCAATTTGCTCTTTTGTGTTCCATTTCTTTGGTATGTCGCTTTGTACATTTTGCATGTTATTGATGTGGGTGATGCGGATTGGAAAATGGTAGCTTTCAAAAAGATTGGATAGAACATAGCAGTGCAAGTTTGGAGCAATTTGAGGGTGCGAAAAGGATGTCTATTTTGGGAAGTGTACCAGATCTGGCAAAAAAATGTGTAGCGCTTTCATCATTCATTATGATGTTTTCCGGTGTGTATATTTTTACTGCTTACCATAACCGCAAAAAGATGCCTTTTGGTTTTGTTTTAGATGAATTTCTTGTAAGCATATATAATTAGGGTTATATTTTGCAACTACAGTTTGGATTTCAGGTAGGTTTATTTCTATTTCATTTTTAACTGGTTATAATAGCTCGTCTATTGCGGATGTTTGACATTTTCGGAGCGGGTCTTTTATGTTTATTGGTGCTGTTTTGCATAGGGTTGGTGTGCTGAACTGTTGTTGTTGATTGGGAATCCGTTTACATGGGGCATTATGAGTATTCATTGCATTTAAAACATTTAATGTTTTCGCCGCTGAAATATATTCTATATGTAGTATCTTCATGGGTTATTAAAATACTATCCGGTAGTGGAGGGCTCTCTGGAGTAGTATAGACCTGTCTCCTGAAGTTTAGGATGTGGGCATATTCTTCGTCTTTAATTCTTACTCGTAAACTATTTACTTGGGATACCATTTTTATTCCGAAGTCCCTAAAAAATTTTCAATTTCTGAGTTAGGAATTGTAGGGTATACGTTTGATATGGTGATTTATTGCAGGTGTTACAAGTCTACGAATTTTAATAAAATTTTCTTCTGGTCAGTTATTATTATATTTGTGATTTCCTCGTATTTTAGAAAAATACGTATTCTATTGTTTTATATCTTTGACGCGGAGTGTATGTTTTTCCCTTTCACCAGATTTCCAACTGCCTTTATATAATCTATTATTTGTATTTCAGGTAATGTGTCCATAACTATTGCTTGATCTTCTTTATGGTACACGTAATTTTTTAACTGTTCAGCGTAAGAGATTTTATTGGCCAGAGATGTTTGTTGAAAGTTCATTATGTTTATAGTTGAGTTTATATCTCCGTAGGCAGAAGTAGAAATTATTGTGCTTGTATTTGAATTTAGTTATTTAATTTGTGTTTTTAAATACCTGTTTGAGTTGTTCATCTTTCTTCTCAGATATGAGAGAATCACTTTTGTCCTACAGATGTTGCTAGTTGTCTGTTTGTGCAACACTCACTGAGTAGATTTTGGTTTTCAGATAGGTTAAGGACCGTTATTTTAATATTGAATAGAGTTAATGGTTGATGGGACGTGGGTTATGATTGGAGGGTTGTTATGAGGAATAGGAAAGATAGAAATTATTGAAGTAGCACGTGCAGCTGATACACCCTATATAAGTAAATGTCAATACCGATACTTCATATTCTTTAAATATTATTCACACACATGCATCCTATCTCGTCTCCTACAGGAGTACTAACTTCTTGAAGATGGCACCAGAGGTGTTGTGTTTGGCTCTTAATTTGAAAATGGTTAGATAAATTTTTAAAATTTAGGATATCCTTGATTAGTTACTAAAGAGTGGTGACGGTAAAAACAATGGAAACTATTTATTCTTAGTGTTTAATGACTTTTTATTCCCTTCATTTGAAAGTCCGTCAATTTAAAAAATGGTACTCTTGTTAATTAATATTCGATAAAATGCGATTTTTGAAAAAAGAATCAATAACAGCAGTTATTATTGGCCATAAAACTTATTATATAATGTAAACTACACAAAAATAATTTATAAAAATTGTAGAAATATGGTTTATTGTCAAGTGTTCTCCAATTATTTAAGTACAGTTTATATTAATAATAATGAAATTTATTAACAATAAGACTACATTATTGCTGATTATAATGAACATCTTATCTAAAAATAGATAGAATAACTGAAATATTCAATAATCTAAATAACGATTCATTTTATAGAATGTTATTATACCCTAAGAAAAAAGTTTTTTTACCATTACCACTCTTCAGTAACCAATCAAAGTGTGATATGAAAAATCTGAAAAAATACATAATAATGGTCTAATTTGATGTAACAAATATGCCATCTTCAACAGGTTGATACTCTTGTATAGGAGACGAGGTCGGATAGATATTTATTAGAACTTTCTTTTGTAAAATATCTGTATATTTATGTATCAAATAATATTAAATTACTTACCCGAAAATCAAATATGACGATAAAAGTAACACCAAATTAAACTAATTTAGAAAAAGAAATTTTAGAGGAGACGAATATTTTAAGAAAGTAAATTTTTATTTAACCTTAAATTGTTAAAAATTATTAAGAAATGCTACTTAAATTCTTGAATGGTATAATCTTTACTGCCATTTGTGATTATTATTATTGCTTTCTACTATTTTATTAATAATATAATTATTTACATACATACATATATACATACATACATACATACATAAAATCACGCGTGTCTCACTTAATGGATTAGCAAAAACCCGAAAACAATAAAAAAATGGATAAGAGTAAGATTAAGAGCTCAGCTGACTCACTTAACTCTTTAATAACATTCTTCTTTCGCCTTGTCCACAATCATCATAGCATTTATACATAAGAACATATTAAAGTGACCGGTTTTCGGTAGCAATAATAGTTACGCAACACTCATTCTTCGTCATACATTCCTATCCATGCACACTTCTTTCACGTCAGCAACATTCATAAACGTATTCATACATAAGAACATATTAAAGTGATCGATTTTTTGTAGCGAATAACCACATCCGGACCACAATAATAATTACAGAAAAATAATCTTTCGCCACACATCTTTGTACAAACATATTTCGTTCACCTCGTCCACATAAAAGTTCAGCTGTATCTCCATTCTCATAAAACATTCTTACTAACCATACATCTTCACACCACAATAGTTACGAAACAATCATCCTTCGCCACACATTCCTATCCAGGCACACTTCTTTCGCCTCAGCCACATTCATAATCGTATTCATTCATGCTCTTCTTTTCTTTCCATTTGGAAACTCACGCTCCTTCAAAACACTATCAATCACATCCATCCACTTACACACTGGACGGCCACGCAATCGAACACCCTCAACTTTACCAACATATATGCGTTTTACAAGTCGTTCACTCATCATCCTCTCCACATGACCAAACCATCTCGACTGACTCACTCCAACTGTCTTAAGAACATTCTTCCTAACCATACATTCTTCATACACCAAATTATTCCTCACGCGATCCCGTCTTGTGTACCTACAAACACCACGTAAATACCTCATTTCCACGGCAGTCACTCTCCTTCTATGCTTTCCCGTCCATACCCAACATTCACTTCCATACATCAAAGCAGGCACCAGCACTCCATTATATACACTTAACCGAGCCGCTCTAGATGCGTTTACGTTACGAGCAAACGTATCCAGAGCACCCATTACCTTACATCCCGCACTCACCCTCCTATCAATTTCTCGGTCAATTCGTCCATCCCTCGACATCATGCTACTCAAATATACCTGCTCCAGTTTTACTCCATTCACCAACACATTGCACTCAGTCACCAATTCATTCCTTTCATATACTAACACCTTAGATTTATCAACATTCAACATTAAATTCATACTTCTTCCAACTTCGTTTACTCTATCATTCTTCTCACTTGCTCTTTATTTTCATTTAAAACAACTACATCATCCGCATACGCTAACGCAGGCACAATACTTTCACCAATATGTACACTATCCAATCCACTCAACGCCTTCCGCAACAACACATCCATATACAAATTAAACAACCACGGAGACATACCACAACCCTGTTTTACACCTACATTTATACGAAACGAACTACTCAACCTACCATCTATTCTCACAGCAGCTTCACTACCCTCATATAACGCTCGACTCGCTCCCAACCAGTTTCCATTCACGCCGTACTTTCTTAGTACACCCCATAAAGTATCTCGAAGAACACTATCATACGCCTTCTTTAAATCTAGAAAGCCACAGAACACCTTCTTGTCAAGTGACTTCTCTACAATCATATGAAGAGCAAACAATTGATCAACACATCCCCTCTCAGGCAAAAAACCACCATGAACGTCACTAATTTTTGAAATTGTTAAGGTTCGCACCTTATGAATTAAAACCTTACCAAAGAGTTTCCCTACTACACTCAACAGACATCTCGCGAAAATTTGTATATTCACTCGAACTGCCTTTGCCTTTGAATAAAGGACAAATAACAGCTTTTTTCCAATCATCAGGAACTACACAACGTTTTAGACAAAATCTGAACAACTACATTAACTAACCAAATAATTTCTCTCCCCCATACTTCAACATCTCATTTGTTATCCCATTCAAACCCGCAGCCTTACCATTCCTTACACGCGCTAATGCATCACATACTTCACTTTCATCTATATCATAATCATCTTCATTATCATTTTCACTTGCAGCTTTGCTACTATCATCCCTCTCAATCTCACCTCCGTACAAACCCTTAAAATACTCGCACCATCTATTCCTTACGTCTGATTCATTCCACAATAACTCTCCATTCGCACTCTTCACAGCTTTTACAACTCGGCCACTTCCACCCCGCAGTCTCTTCACACTCAACCAAAACAATCGTTTATTTGTACTAAAATCATTTGTCAACCTTTCACTCAACAAATCATCAAATCGTTTTTTACTTTCTCTCACCACTTGCTTCACCCATTTATTCTTCCTTCTATACTCTATCAAACATTCTTCGCGTAAACTCCCAGGCGAGTCCTTAACATTTAAAATCTTTAAATACGCCCTCTTTTTCTCAGCAAGCTTCTTTCACCTGTTTGTTCCACCACGCATTTTTCGGACAACAGCCTAATCTGCTTTCACCACAAACTTCTTTTGCACATTTAAGGAGGGAATCCTTAAATTTCTTCCAAACTTCATTTATATTACAATCATAATTAGGCTCACATTAGGAATGGATTCATTCAACCTATCAACAAATTTTATCCTAACATCTTCTTATAAAAGGGCACAGGTTTTCACACGAAACATTTGCTCAGAACCTTTTTCCTTCATTCGCCAAAATTTATTCAACCGCCTTCGTAACACAACCAAATAATGATCATTCGTACTCAATTCAGCGCCTCTTTTCACACGCGTATCTACAATCATACTCCTCAAACGCTCATCATAGATTACAAAGTCAATTACAGTACGTTTATTCTGAACCACATTTTCCCAGGTGTATATGTGAGCTAACTTATGCTTAAAAATGGTATTCGATATAAAGAGATTTCTTTCCAAACATGATGAAACAATTCTCTTACCATTGTCATTCAATCGACAATCACCGAAACGTCTTAACACATTCTCTGATTCACTTCGTTTAACACCCACTCATCCATTCAAATCGCCACATACTATCACCCGGATCATACAAATCAATTACATTATTTATCGACATCCAAAACTGATCTTTTTCAAGGTCATTTTTAGATTTTGTTGAACCGTAAGCGGACACAACGAAGATTCGTATATAGTGTACCTTGAATCTCATCCAAGAAATTCTCGAAGAAATACAACCATAGCTTCGTACAAACGGCTTCATTCTTTCACTCACAAGTATACCTACACCATGCTTAGCATGCTCAAACTCTCGAACTCCCGAGCACAAACAAAAAATGCCATCCACTTCTTCCTTACAACAACCTTTCCTCATTGTCTCAGTTACACACAAAACATCTACACTGTACATTCGCATTGCATTCATCAACTCATTCTCTTTGCCATTCACACTCCTAACATTCCACGGCCCGAATTTACACTCATCATACATTCTCCATTTATTCTTCATTTTACCATACAAAAAAGGATAGGAAGGACAGAGTAGACAGAAAACGAGTTTTTTCTGTAAGAGTCAAAGCAGCTTACCAGACTCGTCTTATAAGTTTTGAAAAAACAATCAATTTTCATGTAATTTGTGACAATTAATAAACGTTATACTTTAAAGATAAATATTGTTATTAATAATAAATAACAACACATAATTATAATAATTATAATATAATACATTATTATTATTTAAATTAACAAAATAAATAAATCGACCTGTCGTTGCACGGGTACTTTTAGTTAACGTAGAGAGTGCACCATAGATATTCGAAGAAATAATATAATTAATGAGAATGATTTCATTACCATCATACAGTAGTTGGCCGATAGGTTAAAACATTGGTTTATACTTAGGATACATTTGAAACATTTTGATATTTATTAAATATACAGGGTGTTTTACGGATATGGGACACCTCAATTATTTTCTTAATTATTAGGAATAAAAGAAAATCATTAAAATAAAAGTTGCAGTATATCAAGAGGGACATTCACTTATTGAAGAAAAAAAAAGAAATTTAAACCAGTGGTTCTCAAGCTACAAAACAAAGTCATATTTTTTTAAGTGGGATATTATACATTTTTTAGGCTCATTCGACAGAGTATTTTTCTCTGAATTCAACCATATAAATATTTTGTGTGCTTACATAACAAAAATATTGAGAAAATTCATTTGAAAATTAAATAAATTTTATTTAAAATAACACAAAACAGTAGGCCATGATCAATAACATAACAATTAACTTGTACTTAACTTCACAAATAATTTTCAAAATTGTTTCCATTATAAATTATTATAAATAATGATATTTTGACATAACAATAGCTGTTTAGTATGAGTTAATTGTTTTGTTATTGATCATGGCCTACTATTTGTGTTATGTTAAATAAAATTTATTTAATTTTCAAATGAAATTTTCTCAATATTTTTGTCATACAAAAACATAAAATATTTATATGGTTGAATTCAGACAAAAATACTCTGTCGAATGAGCCTAAAAAATGTATAATATCCCATTTAAAAATATATAAATTTGGTTTGTAACTTGAGAACTACTGGTTTAAATTTTTTTTCTTCAATAAGTGAATGTCACCCTTGATCTACTGCAACTTTCATTTAAATGATTTTCTTTTATTCCTAATAATAAAGAAAATAATCGAGGTGTTTCGTATCCGTGAAACACCTTGTATATATTTATACTTAGTTTCAAAATAATATTTTATTCATAAAGATTGTACAATGTATATTTCGAGATTTTTATCTCATCTTCAGGTACAAAATGTATGATATAAATATAAATAAATAACAAAAGCTTGAAACAATTTACAAATTAATAAACATAAATTTATTAAAATATTACTAAAATTTTGAGAAATATTAGGATCTAATAGTGGAGAATTGTTTATATCTAAAATTTCATTTATTGGATTTTCTTTGTTATGTATTTTTAAATTTTGAATTGAACAAAATTGGTCATTGTTAAATGAATGTTTTGCCAAATTTGAATTTTCTATTTTTCATATTTAAATTGTCTTATAAGTTCATTTGAAATATCGTCCTGTATGACCAGTATATTTATAATTACAATTTATTGTTACAAGTAATTTCGTAAACACCAGATTTTTCTAAGTTGCCAAATTTTCAATTTTATTTTTAACAAAAATAGATTTCAAATTAATTTTTAAATAATAAGCTGGATAAATGTTATTTAATTTTAATAATTTTCCAATTTTTAAACTCAATTTACCAACAAATAATATTTTTCTGTAGTTTTTATTTATTTTATTTTAAAAGCTTTATAATTTTTTATTAATTAATATTTTATCAAAACCATTTTTATAAGCCAAATAGTATTTAATTCTTTTTTATAATTTTTTTTTATAAAGGAATATTCAATAACCTTGTAATATAACAATAGAAAGATACCAACTTATAATTTAGAAGATGTTTTCATTTATATGAATAGTGTTATCAGTGCAACATTATTTTCTATAAATGTCGAAAATATATTTACTATTAAATAATGTTATTTTAAAATCTAAAAATTATTATTAAATTTAAGAAATCATTTAACTCATCTGTAACACCCAACTAAAGACATCTACATATCTATGCCAAAAAGAAATTTTTGAAATTAGGTTGTTTTTCAAATTAAATTGATATATTTCAAAATTATTTATGAAAATTTCTACTAATAATGGTGATAAAGGAATACCCATTGGCAACCTATCATTTTGTTTGTAAAATTCATTATTAAATCTGAAATAATTTTGGTCTAAACATACATTAATTAAACATTTTAATTCATTTCTAATTTGAAAGTTATCAATTTCTTTTTCTAAATGTTTATTGAAACTTTTAATTTAGCTACAGGTATTGAAGTGAATAAATTTATGACATCATATGATACTAATTTTGGATATAAACAATTCTCCACTATTAGATCCTAATATTTTTTCAAAATTCTAGTAATATTTTAATAAATTTTCAATTTTGTTATTTTTATTAATTTATGATTTGTTTCATGCTTTTGTTATTTATTTATATTTATATCACATATTTTGTACCTGAAGATGAGATAAAAATCACAAAATGTACTTTTCGATATTTGTATATTTGACAAATATCAAACATTGGTACCTCTGATCTGAATAACGATACTAATTATTTAACATACGAGTAAATTTCCATTACTATTTACTGCAATACTGCAAATATGTCATATATACTGCATATGCATATTAAAAAGGGCCAGTGCTCTATATCGGCAGTTTATTTTATCATTACCATAGTGACAGTATAAAATGATTGACAGTATTGTATTAAAGCGTTTATTTTATAAATATACATAGGTATAATTAACAAGGACTAAGATAAATATTAAATGTGAATTAAAGAAATAAGAGATTGTTTATATATGTTTATACACTTAAGAACTATATTAAGCTAGTAAGAAATTTTTATTTTAAATTATTAGATGCTCAAAATTGGCACCATCAATTTCTAAACAATATCCTAAACCTAAACGATTACGATAGTTATTTATGCAACAAGGGTAAAAAATATAGTGTTATTTCACGAATAGGAAAGTATGATCGAACAAGCCGTAGGCGAGTTCGTTAAATCCTATTAGTAAAATAGGACACTTTTTACTCGAGTTGCATACAATTTTTTTACGTCTGCAATAAAAGTGTAAAAAAAGTGCCACAACGTTTCATTATTTCAGGCGTTTGCGTTAGTTTTCACATTTTAATGAAAAAGTGTACTTTTTTTAACAGACATAAAAAAGAATTAGTAGCATTTATTATTTGCTCGGTAGTAATATTTTGTAAAACTGCACTAATTCTGTTTTTTAATTGTTCAATGTTCATTCTGTCACCATTCTACACATTATTTCTCAAGTGTCTGCAAAGAAATAAATTATTTGGTGCAAGATCTGATGACCTTGCCATTTTACTTCTCCCCCACGTCCTATTCGTCGTTGGGAAATATCTGATGCAGGTTCTGTCGCACATTTTGTGTGTGATGAGGGGAACCACACATCACCTATATTTAAATTGTTTATAGCGGGTACCATTTTCTGTTACAATAAGTCCAAAAAGATATCCCGGGATAAATTTCCGTTTATAAAAAAGGGTCCTACTATCTGATCCCCTATTAAACCTGCCCACACATTTACTTTTTAATGTTGTTGTGTCCAAATGCAAATTTTGTCGAATCCAGTTTCTACTATTTTGGAATTTACTTCCCCGTGAATAAAAAAATGTCGCTTCATCCGTGAATAAAATTATATTCAGTAGTATCTCTCCACTATTAATTTTTTCCATCGTTTCGGAAAAAATATATCTCCGCTATTCATCATCGTCTAATAACTCTTGATGATTTTAAAATTTTAAACTTTTAAAATGTTCATTTCGTAAAATCTTGTATACCTTACCTTTACTAATATTTACAATTTCAGCAATTCTTTTTGTCTAAAAGGTATTTTCATTTTCATTTCTCTGTAAAATTGAATTTTTCTTATCCTCTGTTACTACCGTTCTTCTTCTCACTTTCTTCTTTTGTTGTTGATTTTTCGAATTGTTATTGGGCAAGGTCTGGGTTTATTATTAAAAGTAACAGCGAATACATCTGTAATTTGACTTAGGCTTATATTTAAATTATACCAATTTTCACTTTTTCTTCAATTTCATAAAAAAAAATTTAAAATGAGACAGTTTGACGAGTCTGACAACTATTACCTATGTTAGTCGTAAAATAAACTCTTCAATACATTATTGTCATTTTGTAACTATGGTCTGTGCCCCTAGCCTCGACTTGGAAGGCGTGGTCTACGGTGACGCTATCATAAACAGTACATTCGGAGACAGAAATTCTCTATGTGTATACAAATATTAGCGGTTCATGTATGAAATTAATTGTTAGAACACAAATTAAACACATATACATTCCTTTAAATTATATTTATTGTGTACATATTATACCTTCTCCAAAATTAATTTATTAGTACGCCTGCCTCCGCCGCCACTACATTTCTACTTTTATTCTATATGTACTTACACGCTCGCGGCAAAATTCTTGAATGTTATTGGTTAAGTATTTATCTGAGCGCGTGCCTTCCGCGCCAAGGCCAGGGGTATATATCGCTTGGTCGCATAGTAATGATATTACTCTATGTTTACTGATAACAAAAAAACTCTTTGTATAATATCCAGAAACTAGTAAAAGTGTTCATACTTTGATTTATAGTAGTTATACGTTTTTTAATTGATGAAATCAAGAGCTCCAATTCTCAGTGTGCTTACAAGCTATATGTCGTATTATGGCATTTGTTTATGATATCATTCTTTGTTAATTTAGAATGTAATATATATATATATATATATATATATATATATATATATATATAACCGACCGAGGTTGATACCTGTGTGTGTGTCCTTTCATCATTTCATCTCCATCAACATATCGTGAAGAAATTATATTTTATGAGTATATATATATATATATATATATATATATATATATATATATATATGTGTGTGTGTGTGTGTGTGGATAAATAAATTTTACAAATTTTTATTAAAATATTCTATAATAGGAAATGTGCGAAAATATTGGACAACATCTAAATAAGTTGAAGGCAAGTTTAATTATGCGTCACCCAACTGGACTTCGATCCTGGAAAGGACACATAAATGCTATGTATATACCTCCATTTCAGTTGTGGAAACCAGAATCTGCTCTTATCCTTTCTATTCAGCATTTAAAAGCCTGTCAAGGTAATCATTTCCGTTTACACGTCAATATTGGTATTTAAAATGTATTTGCTTTATAAGAAATATTCTTTAGTGTAGAGAGATATTTCGATAGAACTAAATATTATAATTGTTGACATATCGAAAATTTTAAAGCTATGTATTGTTACATAGTAAATTAAAATCGTTCCAGTGTTTCTTGTTAATTTAGAATTATGTTTTATTTCAAATTTTATGTCATTGTTAATAAGTGTGTAAAATTTGTATTTTCACAAAATTTATAATAAATATTTGTCTAAAATTGTAACTACTTTATTTATAATACCTGTATCCCGGTACACAAATTTAATATTTATAAAATTGTTCAATACATGGTAATCGAAAAAAATAGGGATAAATAGCAATTCAGTTCTATAGTTTAAATTAAAAGTTGCACGCGAAGATAAGTGCAACTTTTCGTTTAGAAAAGATCCGAAATTCTACTTCCGGTTTCTCCGGAAACGAAATCATCGTTGATATTATAAATGGCACAAAAGTAACCTTTGTGGCGCACTCTCCATACCAGCAATGAGTGCCCGTGAAGTGACTCCTGGTAGACGCCAAAACAAATATGTCATCATCATTACCGATATTGGTGACAAAGCAGATTGGCACACCTAGAAATGGGTAACATGCCGTGATGATATATTTATTTATTTACTTTGTATTTTAAATGGAGTGGTACAAATATTTTTGTACGTTTGGAAAGTATTTTAAATTAACTTTATAGTGATAAAAAATACTTGCAAAAGATAACGTAATTATTAATTTTTCAAACTATGATATTTTATGTAGGTACTATCAGTTTGCCATGACAGTTGTGCCTCTTTGTTCTGATTATTTTGAATAAGCAAAGAGTTTGAAAATATTATTTGTATTTACATTTATTTTAATTTTACTCTTTTTGAATTTTAGGCAATTCGAATTTTTTGAAATAATCAAAACCAATAATAAGCGTCAAAACATATCTTCAAACGAAGAAGTCACAATGTCATGGCAAACTAATAACACATTCATATATCATAATTTTAAAAAAATAATAACTATATTATTTTTAATGACAAGTATTTAACATCACTGTAAAGCTAATTTAAAATGCTTTACGAGAATATAAAAATTTATACCCAATTCCATAATTTTTTATTTATTTCTGTATTGTATTTTAGATGTGTTGTAGAGCACGATTCTTCATATTTTTTGCTATGTTTATCGTTTGATGTATGGGATGGTATGATTTATAATTCAGTAATCTGGATGAATAATCTGGTTTTCTGTACCATTTAGTGGCGATAGTGTTATCTTCGTTGCGTATTAAAAGCACATCAAAAAACGGAATTTCATTATCTTTTTCAAATTCCATGGTAAATAGTATGTTAGAATGAAAGTTATTAAATGTGTCTACTATCAGTTGTATTTGTTCCTTAGGGACTGCAGTGATGATATCATCGACTTATTTTTTGATGAATGGTAACTCAATTGGAATCTGTTGCAAAACTTCCGCAAGAACGTAGTCCATAACAAGATTGGCCAGTACCGGTGACAGCGAACTTCCCATAGCTGTACCTGACTTACCTGAGACTTGTTTGTTGAATTGATTATTGTATGAGAAGTATCTACTATTATAACTAACACATCCAAAATAACATACAGAAATAAAAAACAAAATTAAAATTTTATTAAACAGATACAACTATCCAAAGAAATAAATAAATAAATTCATGAACTCTTTAAATATCACAAATTCACAAGCAAATAATAATAGAACTAGGTACATCTCACTATCATATATCAAAGACCTGGCGCCAAAATTCAAAAATTTAATAAAAGATAAATTAGACAAAGATGTAGCATTCAAACAACATAGAACAATAAGAAATCGTTTCAGTAAAATCAAGGACAACAACAATAAATTTATATAATCTAACATAATATATAAAATTTCATGTAAAAGTTGTAATAAGACGTATATCGGACAATCAAAACGTTATCTCAAAATAACATTGATGAACAAAGGACAAAATATGCTCAAAAAGGACAGTCCTTTCCAAAAAGGTCAGTGGGCAAGCCTATGTCCAGACCAGATTATCAGATACCAGATGTTTCTCTTTCGAGATCTATTGGCACAATATGAAAAAATAAAAACTGAAATAAAATTAAAGAAAACCTAAACAATAATACGAAATGTGCTCTAGTAGATCATATTCGTAACAATATAAACCATGATATTGATTTTGAAAATACAAAGATATTACAAATGGAACGGAATCTTAACAAACGACTTACATGGGAAATCCTACTCAGAAAATCAGACAATAACAATATAAACCATCAAACAGGCAGAAAACCTAAGCACAATATACATAACTTAATACAATTCAAAAATATAAAGAAAAATGAATGTATTCACACTACTTTACACAGAAGCAACAATTGCTACATACTATCCAGACTTACAATTAAATGATAAATTTCTCAAGTATGCAGTTTATGGTTCGACGACCCTATTGGATTGTTTCTAATTAATCTATTCACTTTACTTAAGTTATGTTTGTCCTTGCATATTTACTTAAGTTCTTAGTGCAGTCACACGTGTAAAATTTTGTTAAACGGTTTCATTTTACATCCTTTGACAACAAAATTTTTACATCATCTTTTATTTAATAAATAATTTCACTGCAGACTGCTTATCCGATTATTTTTCCTTCGGGACCCCTCATCCTAAAAATTATGCTTACACAGTGTTTTCCTCTATAACCAGTGAAACTCATGAAGTGTATAAGGTGAAAATAATTACTTCAAATTATAGAAACTCCAAAATTTTTAATTTTAATTCAATGGAAATCTTAATATTAGAGGCAAATCAACCAAATCAGTGATAATGAGCAAAAATATAAGGTGCACCAGTGACCATAGTGTAAATACAAAGACTGAAACAAAAATCTTTAGTATAAACTTTACGAAACGCCGATTAGTTGACAATATAATTATTAAGTTGTAGTTTTATTTTTAGTTTATTAGAATTAGTTTAATTATTTAGTATGTAAATGTATACAACAATATGTATTTTAAATTTCAGTAATTTTGTGTGTATGTACGCGTAAATATAATTATTTAAATACATTCCAAATATATTAGTGCTGTCAAGAACCGGAAAAATTTGGAACCGGGTACCCGGTTCCAAAACTATCCGGGTACCCGGATAGTGGAACCGGTCTTTGGTTCCGAATAGTGGAACCGGTCAATGGTTCCGGTTCCGGGTAATGGAACCGATCTATGGTTCCAGTTTCGGATAATGAAACCGATCTTCGGTTCCGGTTCCAAGT
Organism: Ophonus ardosiacus; assembly: GCA_943142095.1. Taxonomy (NCBI): domain Eukaryota; kingdom Metazoa; phylum Arthropoda; class Insecta; order Coleoptera; family Carabidae; genus Ophonus; species Ophonus ardosiacus. The sequence goes on along the minus strand of OW964833.1, from coordinate 26,278,227 downwards.
AATAGACCGATCTTCGGTTCCGGTTCCGGGTAGTGGAACCGGTCCTCTGGAATTCAGATTCGAGTTATGGAATCAATGATATTCAATTATAATTTTAAATTAGCCTCGCTATTTTGAGAAATAAACAGAGTTTTTGTCTTATTTGAGAAATATTATTGAACGATATTAATTTTTTTTCATGTAATTTAATTGCATATAATAATGTGTAAATAATATTATATCAAATGCAGGAGGATAATATTTTTTTTTACATAATGTAACCGCATAATTGCAAATTACACTTTCAGTTTCATATTATATATTTTCAACTTATATTCAATATGGTTTATTTCAGTAGCTTGTATTTGGGTGATGTTCTAAGTTAACGGTATACCTACATAATGACAATAGTGACCATAAAATGAAGGGACGGGTACAAAACAATAAATATTTCCTAGAATTTCACTGAGCTACTATAATACATTCTGCTTTAATCTTTACATTTTGATCTCTCACTTTTGTAATATAAAGAAATATTTCTTAATTTCTTGATTTCAGTTCAATGAAATCCAATCAATACAGCCATTTATTATTTTGTTTGTTTATGTAAAAATTTTAAATCCATCATTTTTGTTTAATAGACAAATATATGTATTGTTTATAAGTATCATTTTCTTTACTGCAAATCCACACCAAAGAGTCGGGTAGATAAATGGGAAAATTCCGTTGTAAAAGTGGAAATACCTGACAATGCATATAAATACAAATTACACATAGGAGAACATAAAATTTTTAACAAAAGTTTCTCTTTAAAGTAATAATTTATAATTCATAATTTTTAAAATTTTTCATATTATATGCACATGTGTTTTATTTTGCACATGCATATTATTCAATTTTCTTAAAAATATGCAAGATTGCACTTAGTATACACTTCACATATATTCCGATCTGTATCATAACGATCATAACATATTTATTCATAATACGTAAATCATGGATTGTAATAATGTAATATAACATATTCAAGACTCAATCTGTTTCGGTTCCATAACAGAGAACCGATGAGATTTGATTCCGTAACCGAGAACCGATGAGATTCGATTCCAGACGCGAGAACCGATGAGTTTCGGTTCCAGAACCTAGAAGCGGGTAGTTTCGGTTCCAGAACCAAGAACCGGGTAGCTTCGGTTCCAGAACCGAGAACCGGGTAGTCTTGGAATCGGAACCGAGAACCGGGTAGTCTTGGAATCGGGACCGAGAACCGGGTAGTTACACATTCAAAAAACCGGGTACCGAACCGAACCATAACCGATTCCCACCACTAGTATATATGTATATATATATTGCTAATATTCACATAGGTTTGCGCAATATTTTCAAGCATTTCAAGATTCTCCCACTTAAAAACCGATGGAGAATATGGAAAATAAAGGCGGATTTATGCAGCCATTTTCATTTACATTTAATTTAATTTAATTTTCATTTAAAAGATAAATGTATGTAAACCAATGTAGCCATGCATACACCATTTTCATTTACGTTTTCATTTATATCTCATTCTCATTTATTTTTAAAGATGGCCAACTTTTATCTAATAAATGAAAATTATAAATGGCGCATGCGTGTACAACATGACAGGGACGAGAATTTGAGTTGATCAGCTGGTTGTCATTATGTATCTCCGATATCGTTTCTTTTTACGGTTTTTTAATGCAATAACAAGTTTAAAACTAAACTCATAATTTCTTCGCTGTCACTATTGTTGAATATTTTTATTAATAAATTTTATTCCAATGAAAGTCGGGTTATAACGTTCATCATGTCAGCGTATTTTTTATATGTGCGCATGCGTTCATTTTCATTTATTTTTGTTATATATTTTTGTATGAATAGGTACATTTAAAAATTATAAATGAGAATTAAATGAAAATTAAATTAAAATGTAAATGTAAATGAAAATGGCTGCATAAATCCGCCTTAAGAGTATTCTTTTACGTCTAAGTGGATACCGCATATCCAAAACTACAAACAGAAATTTCCGCATGCAGGAAAGAAGAAAATGGCAGAATTTAACCACCGTCACTGCCCGAAAAACGACAAAATGGTGCAGGAATGCAAACAAAATTAATTGTATTGTGAAAAATATATTTATTCAATGTTTACGTAAAAAATTAACATATTTATTTTATAACAGTTACTGACTTTTATTCAAATAATAAAAAAAAACATGTACCTTACATATTCATCATTTTCATGTTGATTATTATTGAACAAATTTATAAAATCATTGGCTGGTAGCCCAAGCGTGGTTCTAGCACCGGTATCAACTAGTACCGTGTCAATGACTTGGCACATACTTTAGGGTTGTTAACAAAATAAGAGTTGCCAATATACTGAATTAATTCGAAAATGTACTGACAATCATATTCAATAAATTAGACCGCATTATTTAAAACTGTTTTTCCTAGAAACAAGTTAAAAAACAAATCATATTAAATAATTTTAAACAGTGTTGGCAAAGTGTTCCTAAAGCGTATGCCTTTATGTAATGGCTACGATGGTAATTGCTGTCCATTTGGACATAGTGACAATAATTTATTTTAAAATTATTAAAGTTAAAGGGATTAGTTTTGTAATCACCGTTGAAAGCTTCATTGGACACAAGTCCAATTATGCATCTTTTAGGAAGCTGGCCTAAGAAAATAATATCCATATATTTTCCTTGAATTCTCGCTGGGATGGTAACAGCTTTCACTTCGGGTCTGTTAACAGGATACTTCGCAGTCAACATTTTCAAAGTTTTATTATGCGCCAAATGAATACTTGGATATAATTTTACGTGACGAACAAGTAATGTGGCTTCGTTAATTTGTACTTTGTAGTTTAAGTCAGTTGCCAGCAAATTAAAACTATCGCGTGGTCGAATTAGTCGTACTCTCATTTCAACACCGTTAAGTAATTTTATTTTTCACTACTAGCCCATAAACATATTATTATTGATTCATTATTGTTCCGTGAAATTGTTTTCTATACCTAGAGATCAATTATTGCCCAATGTCAATAATAATGTCAAAATTATTGACCTAGGTAATGTTATCGTGTTCATTCCATTATTTTTCCTAAATAATAATAAATAAAGGGAAACAGTCTTGATAAAATGCTGAAACAAACTTAAAATGATAAAATTTATAGCATTTTTAATCTTAAAATACTTTTGAAACTAATAAAATATTAAATTGTATATATATATATATATATTGTTGTTGTCATTTTGACATTTCATATTGTTGTACTGTATAGGTTACGTTTTGAGCCTAGTAATTTAATTTGACAAAACAACAAATTATATTGAAATGAATTTTAGATATTAAGGCCTGTATAAACATTCGCTCGGTCAATGATGATACTCTTCATAACCTTGATGTATAATATACTATTCTTAATTGAAAATATCCGCATGAATATGTTCGATCATATCAACATTTTTACTTTACTCAGCTAATTTTAGTCGCTTACTATATCCTGGATTGACAGCTATATCTGTATAATTCATTCTTCCATTTTCATTAAGATGAAGTAAGGTGAGATATTTTACCGTCTTTTCCGTAATTTAACAAATTTTCAATAAATTCCTTGTAGGCATAAGTATGTAACAACAAGTTTTTGATTTAAATATATGTCCACCTGACTAAAAATTGAATGAAGCCAGTTGTTAATAGGTGCTACATTATCACCGTCATCCAAGACAGAATAGTCGGATTTAATAATTTTTGCGTTTATGTAAATCATAGTTTGAGATAAATCAAGATAGTCGTCCCCTTGCCCCAGAATTACGAATTCAATTGGTCCACCTTCAGTGATGGAGGATAAAGGCTTATAATTTACCCATTGTTCACTTTCATTACTAGTTTGTGTAGGAGGTATAGCAAATAAACCTAATTCTGTTTTTATACAATCACAAGACTGAGCATGTGGAAATGTCATTTTTAGTCAAATATGTCTGTCTGTCTAGAGCGTTTCTTGTTTTCTACAGTAGCACGTACAGTTTTAAAGTGAGTAGATTTCTTAGTCATTCGCTTTTTTTTATATCCAGCACCAAAGATTATTTTGTTAATTTTATTTTCAGCTTTACGTATTAAATTGACTCCCGCGTCAGCGAGACGTTTCTTAAATGATTCTTTTGGTAAATGTTTTTTTTTTGTCAAATCACCCAAAAAATTAAAGCCTATATTAACTGCTTCTTTATCAAGTGCCCCTACACCTTTTTCTATTAGCGGAAAAATACTTCCAAAAAATACATTAAAGAAACTTCCTATGCCATGTCTCCGTTGAAATTGATTGCCTATATACCTAGGTATACAGGCCCAACACCATTTTTGCATGTACAATATTTACTTTCATATTTTCCTCTTGTGTAGTTTTTAATATCATTTTAATTTTATTTTCTTTTTACTTGCATTATAGATCGAGCAGGGATATATAATTTCTGACAATGCTACGTCCCAAGTTTATATTTTGAGGCAACTGTGTAGCATAACTTCTGGTTTTATTATTAGGAAAATATTGCATGAAGCTATTATTAGGTAGAGTTATAAAAAAATCTTTCTCATTCATTATTTTATACACGGAGTGAATTTGCAGAAATTCAGGAATTAAACTTATCACTATAACCTCTCCACTTGACAAGTAATTTCTTTCTGTTGCCTGCACCTTTTGTGGCTAATATTTTATCCACTTTATACATTGTATCAGATTCTATATAAACTCGCTGCAGCTCGGTTTTGTAGAAAGTGTCCTTTGTAACTTCATTATTTAAATCTTTTTCCTACGACCACTGTTAAAAGTAGTCTTTTTAACGGTTGCTTAGCGAGTTAAAAATAACAGTTTATAACACAGTGAATACTTTTAAATCGTTGTCAATGACAACGGATTAAAAGTAAAAAAAAAACAAATTTACTTTTAACACTAGTGTTAAAAAATAACTAAATCTAGTTACATTTAGTGTTAAAAATATAACTAAATCTAGTTACATTTAGTGTTCATAAGAGTAGGTGTAATTGACGGGTTCTGGGCCAGAAAACGATCTAAGATTGACGTCATAGATAAAAGATTTTAAGGATAAGGATTGATGACGTCACAAAAGATGACGTCACAGATAAGAGATGACGTCACAGATAAGAGTGATGACGTCACAGATAAGGATTGATGACGTCACAGATAAGGATTGATGACGTCACAAGTCTGGAGCAGATAACGATCTAAGATTGACGTCATAGATAACAGATTTTAAAGATAAGAATTGATGACGTCACGAGATTTTAAAGATAAGGATTTAGTGACGTAATAGAACAAGATGGCTGCCTTGTGACGTAATACACGATGGCGATGTCTTAGGAACCTTGAGATTTTAAGAATATCTTGAAGATGGTTCTCAAGAGTTCTTAAGATTTCTTCAAGATGTTTTTATCAGTTTGTAAGATTTTTTCAAGACGTTGTTATCAGTTCTTAAGATTTCTTCAAGATGTTATCAGTTCTTAAGATTTCTTTAAGATGTTTTTATCAGTTTGTAAGATTTTTCCAAGACGTTGCTATCATTTCTTAAGATTTCTTCAAGACGTTTTTATCAGTTCTTAAGATTTTCTATAAGATGTTTTTTATTATTTTTTGAAGGGTATTGAGTTTGGTGTCTTTCCTCATTAATTCGGAGGCGTAGAATACGATAATGGTGTTATTTTTACAATAAATTTATAATTTTATAAAATTAATTAATTATTATTACATAAAGAGATAGCATTTCCTGCTTGAGATAAGATTTATTTATTTCGCATGCTACGTTTTCTTTATTATTTCTTAAAAGGTGTTGAGTTAAATTTCCACTAATTTGGGTACGTAGAATACGATGGTGCGGTTATTTTTACAATAAATTTACAGTTTTATAAAATTAATATATTATTAATGCATAAAGAGATAACATTTCTTGTTACAGATAAATGAGTAATATTTTTATACATTTTTTATTTGAATATGTTGAAGTTTGCTTGAAGATTAATTTTAAAGAGATAACATTTCCTGTTACAGATAAATGAGTAATATTTTTATATATTTTTTCCTTTTTGTACTGATTAATTACTTGTTTCCTTGTTATATTGATAACACTCTACATAAATATTACATTTGTTTGTACAAGGTTTAGTTAAAATTAAACTTTTCAACTAACTTGATAGTTGTTTCACTTGTTTTATAAAAAAGGTTTTGTGGGAGGAGTGCAACACATCTTTTAAAAAACGAATATTTGTGGGCAAAATGATAAATAATGAAAACATTGTAGATCCTAAAATATTTTTAAACGCATGCCTCTTAGTATTACTAGAAAAAGTGGGTGAATTTATATTTAATTATAAATCACCAGTAAAACTAAATTGTAATTTAGTGTGAGAATACAAAATTAAAAAGGGTGAAAAAGAACATTTAACAAAAATATGTCATCAGTCAAAAATGGCTCCAATAACTCTGGGAGATGACTTTACAACATGGTATTCAAAAAATGTAAAAGAGCCCATAATAAACCACATGTCGGAGATCCAAGAACGCGACAGTGGTAAAGCATTAAATGCTATAATTTATTTACAAGTAAGTTAATATTTAATTTTTTATTTATATAATATATTTAATATAAATTACTTTATTAGGTAAATATATCAAAATTTGATGCAACAAATAGCGGTGATTCTTCATACATTGATCTTCCTGAAAATATTAAAGCAAAAAAAGCGGTTATAAATGTGCAAAATGATGATCAAAAATGTTTTATTTGGTAACTCCTTTCCGCGATGTATCCTGCTGATGATCACGCTTATCGCCTTTCTAAATATCCCCAGAATTATAATGAAATTTTTAATTTGTCAGGCATACATTTTCCTACTCCATTAGCGGAAATTTCCAAATTTGAGAAACAAAATAACATATCAATTAATGTATATGGGTTAGAGTACAATTCTAAATTTAAAAATTATGATGTTGTTGGACCCCTATATTTTACTAAAAATAAATGTGTTTCTCATTTTAACCTTCTTTATTTTAAAAAGGACGAACAAGCACATTATGCATGGATAAAATCTTTATCTCGACTATTATCATCGCAATTATCAAAAAGAAAGAATAAAAAATTTATTTGCGATCGGTGTTTACAATATTTTGGTACAAAAAATCTTCTAGACTGTCATGTTGATGACTGTGCATACGTTGATGCTGTAAAAATTGAAATGCCGAGTGAAGAAGAAAAATGGTTGAAATTTAAAAATTTTATGAATAAAGAACGACATCCTTTTGTCATTTATGCCGATTTTAAATGTTTAACTTTTTCTATTGATACTTGCCAACCAAATCCAGCTGGTACTTACACAAATGCATACCAGAACCATATTCCTGTGCTGTTGCATACCAAGTGGTTTGTTCATACGATGATTCCTTATCCTTTTACGAATCATTTCGATGTCCTGAAGCATCTTCATTGTTTATGAATCGTTTGGAAGGTGTTGTGCAAATGGTGCAAACATTTTATAAAAACAGCGCACCTATTGACATGCTTGATGAAGATTGGGAAAACTTTAACCAAGCTGAAATTTGTCATATTTGTCAAAAAAAATTAACAATTTAGAACATAAAGTTAGAGACCACTGCCACTTATCTGGTGAGTTTATAAACTGTTTTAATAACAATAAAATAACTTAATAATAATTATTGTAGGTAAATATCGTGGAGCCGCTCACAACGAGTGCAATTTAAATAAAAAATTGCCTAATTAAATACCAATATTTTTTCACAATTTAAGTGGATACGACAGCCACTTACTTGTAAGAGAATTGGGAGTAAGTGAGGAAAGAATTAATTTAATTCCCAGTAATGAGGAAAAATATGTATCCTTTTCTAAATGGGTTAATGGTATGGAACTTCGGTTTTTAGATTCATTAAGGTACATTAATAAAAATAAATTTATAGCTTATATGTATATTTATTTTATATATTTTTAGATTTCTTAATAATTCTCTGGAGAAACTTATTCAGTATATGAAGCCGGAGCAATGTAAATTATTGCTAAAACATTATCCACTTAGCAGTAAATTTCAATTATTAAAAAGAAAGAGGATTTTTCCGTATGATTACATAAATTGTTGGGAATGTTTGAAAGAAATTAAATTACCACCACAAGCATCATTCTACTCCAAGTTAAAGGAAACAAATATTAGCGAGGAAGACTACAACCATGCACAAAATATATGGAAAACTTTTGAATGTGAAACTTTGGGGGATTATATGGAGTTATATATACAAACTGATGTACTATTGTTAGCCGATGTTTTTGAAAATTTTAGAAATATTTGTTTAAAATCTTATTGTTTGGACCCCGTACATTATTATACAACTCCAGGTAAATAGCATTTTTAAATTATATTATATATTATATAAAAATATTATATTTTGTAGGCTTAGCGTGGGATGCCATGCTAAAAATAACGGGGGTTGAACAAGAGTTGCTAACAGATATAGATATGATTCTATTTTTTGAACGTGCTATTCGTGGTGGTATTTGTCAGTGTCCCACTCGGTATGCTAAAGCCAATAATCGTTATATGGCATCATACAATCCGGAAGAGCCGGATAGTTATCTTATGTACTTCGATGCATGCAACTTGTATGGGTGGGCAATGACACAATGTTTGCCCCACAGCCAGTTTAAATGGTTATCAAATGAAGAAATTGAAACTTTAGATATTATGACTATACAAGACAATGAACATGACGGTTACATTTTTGAGGTTGACTTGGAGTATCCTACACACCTACATGATACACATAAAGACTTTCCACTGTGTTTTGAACAACGTACACGAGTACGTGTCACGCCGTCAAAATCCGTGCGGTCAAATCACCGCGCGGTCAAATCACCGGGCCATCAAAAGTTCATCCAGTCAAAAAAGTCTCCCACCATAATCACCGGCCCGTCAAAACTCCTCCCATCGTATATAGTCGCACCCATTTAGACTCCTTCCATTTCTTGTGGAGTATATCACGCCGTCAAATCACCACGCGGTCAAATCACCGTGCCGTCAAAAGTTCATTTAGTCAAAAATGTCTCCCACCATAATCACCGGCCCGTCAAAGCTACTTCCATCGTACATAGTCACGCTCGTTTAGACTTCTTCCATCTCTTTCTTATAAGGCGGAGTATGAAAACGATAACTGATATACTAGTATATTTGGACATCGTTGGAGTTTACACATATTTAATATATATTTTTCTTCACAGATGGCACAACACTTATTTTGTGGCGTACTTACAAAATAAGATAAAAACACACTATTCTTCCCGCGCCACGAAACGGAAACGAATACAAATTGTATTATATTGTGAAATTGTCCTTCGTGAGCTTTATTATTATTATTATTATTATTATTATTATTATTATTATTATTAACAGTCTTTAATATAGAAATAATTCTAAATAAAATAAATAAATAAATATATCACGGCATATTACCCATTTCTGGGTGTGCCAGTATCTACAACACAAGTAGACATCGGTAATGATGATATATTTCACCGTGTGGGCGCTTAATAGGCGTCACCTCACGGGCACTCATAGCTGGTGTGGAGAGTGCACCAAAGGGGTCACTTTTGTGCCATTTAAAATTGGAAATATTTGGCGCCTGTCGGGATCGAACCCGGTTCCCCTAGGTTCGCGACCAGACACTCAGGCACCCGGCCACGGGACACCATTCAAAATAAGAAGTTATATTTTTTTTATTGTTTAAATGTTGAAAATCGTCTAAAAATTGAATTTTAATAGCATTTGATAAAAATTCCAGTCGAGGCAAGACAATCTCGAGGACGATAGAAAATGGCCATGGGATTAACATTTAATAAACAAAACAATTAATAGTTTTGCTAATAATGAATTTTATAATATCAAAAAACATGTAATTCAGATTGGAAATTGCATTTATTTTAGAAAGTAAACCGAGAAATTTATTGCTATCATCTTTTGGAAACGTCCTATTATTGTCATATTATTTTCTTTCGTGTCAATTTTCAAATGACAAATGAAGTTTAAATTATTGGCCGTGGCCGCAAAATTATATTTCGCGGCTTGTTTAGGGTGCGCGAAGGTCTTACTTCGCGTCCGGTTTAAAAAAAAAACTTTTTCTAAATATGTGTATTACTTGCGTGTATCAATATTAATGTTATTTCAATAATATTAATTGAAGTTGCTGTAGGCACTCGTTGAAACATTTTAAATTAGGAACAAAGAGAACCACTCAGTTATAAGTTTCAAAATATATGTATTTATTTAAAAACTTTATACGTACTTCGGCTGTGATTTCATCGTCAGAAGTAACATAGTAATTAAAAAAAAAAAACTTAACTAATATATTTATAAATATTCAATATGGTTCAATAATGCAGTCATAAAAAATCTGATGTGGCCAACACAAAACCTCCCGCTATTTAATTTTTATTAATTTAAATACATACCTACGTATTTACTAATGCTGCAAACTATATTATGTTCCATTGCATATAACTATTACTTTATTTACGATTTTCTTTATTATTTAATGTCACTATTATTAATTTGAAGTGATTAATTTTTTGACAGTAACGTATATGTATTTAGTACATTTTTCTAATTGATATTGGATAATATTCACTCCCCCTCTTTGATTATCTGGGAATATTCAATCAGGGAAATTGGAATTCGTGGGGTGCCCTGTGAACGACTTCGCACCATGGTCGATCTTACGCTCTCTAGCCCAGCAATGAGTATTGCTGCACCGGGATACCGACGTTCCTTTTCACGGAATATCGTAGCTAACGAAGTGTTCTCTGTACGCACTTGTCGGCGAAGTACTGTTTTAAACCTGAGAATTTCCGCCTCAGCTTCATCAGGTTCATGATTATGCACCTGTATCACTTCAGGAGCACCGTTTCGAATAATAAGACGTCCTGGACAAGCCTGGCGATAACGGCAACCAAGATATCTAATATTTGGGAGAGTTCGTCCGTAAATATAACCGTTATAAATGTAAAGTTGGCTATTAGACCGGTTACCATCCACACGCTCCATTTCAAATATATATTACTTATACACAATAAAAAAAAGTCCAATACACAATAATAAATGAATAAATAAATAAATAAATAAATAAATAAATAAATAAATTACTATCACCACACTGATATGACCCGAAGAAGGGTGAATCATCAAAAAGATTAATAGTAGTAGGGGTGAGCACGCGCGCCAAAAGAAAAAATGCAAGCAAGAACGAAAATACCTAAAAATATCAGACACAAATATTGCTTATATTGCAGTTATTAAAATGAGGCATTTTTATTTAAATAAAAAAAAATCAGAAGAGCTGGTAATACATGATAAGAAAAATGTTTTCCTCATACCTTTGAGAACAGTTGTTTTTCTCATGGTTTATGGGATGCGAAAAAGCGCGCGTTTCGACGTTAAACTACAAGTAGTAGAAAACTGAAATAAATACTATAACCAACTTGCAGCGATAATAAAAGACTAAAATAAACTTACTACCAAAATTGTGTACAAAACGATATCTTACTAAATTAAAACTAGCAAACACCAAAATCATAAAAAAAAATTATCACCTATAATCTAGACACGGCTGTACAGAATGAGAGCTGAAATTTTTTTCCGTCAGGCGTAATCCACTGGCCACTTGGATGAGATTCAACTTACACAAATCGAGCGGGAATTACAAAGTCTGAAGTACTGTATCCGGTTTAGGCAGGTCCTCGTTACATGCGATGGTGAACACCCCCTATTACCGCGCATTTTAAATGGCTGTCATCGTGGCGTGGTAAAGTTTCGTTAGGTGTATTTTGCAGAAATTCTATTTTATTTTAATATACAAAAAGAATGCACAATTTACAGTTTGTTATTAACATATAGGATAGTGAAAGTACACATTTTTCATAAAAGAAAAAGAATTATGACCCTGAATAAAACTCGATTTCTGGACTGACATCTTTATTGAAAACACAAAATTGTTTCACAACGTTTCGAATGCTAAAATCTGCTTCCGTCATCAGGTGAACTGATACTAACTTACATCTGTGTAATAGGAAGAATTTATACTATGCGGGGGTCATGCGTGAATGGCTCTTCGGGCGTATCGTTTCGTTGGTTGGTTGGTGGTGTTGTAACTGGTTCCTGATAGGTCGGCTGCTTTTCTGTCGTAATCTTCAGTGAGTCTTCTTTGATTATAAGCTGTTTCCAAATGTTCCAAAATGTATGACTTTCTTTATGTATTTCTTTGGCTTGATTCCATGTATTCTATGGTGTTTCTCCCAGGCGTGTTCAGCTATTCCTGACTTGGACGTCTCTCCCCTCTCAGTGTGCCGTCGGTGTTCTTTAATACATTGTTCTAGTGGTCTCTTGGTTTCTCCCACATAGGCTTGGCCACACTCGCAGTTAACTTGGTATACACCGGTCTCAGTTTTTGATGTTGGTTTTGTATTTGCAAGTATGTTCCGTAATGTAGTAGTTGTCTGGAACCTGGTTTGAATATTGAATTTGTCTGAAATTCTTCTACTCTTTTCTGAGACGCCTTTTATGTATGGAATGTACATTTGTACTTCTGTGTCTGCCTTTGCTTCTTTGTCTGTGGGTTTTTCTTGATTCCTTCGGATGATTTTCTTGATGCAGGGATCTGTGTACCCATTTTCTTTGAGAGTACGTGTGATAATCCCAATTTCTTCTTCATAGTGTTCTGGTGTGCTGCAGTGGGTTGAGGCTCGTCTGAGGAGCGTGTTTGCTACACCTATTTTGGTGCTTTCTGAATGATTGGAAGTGAAATGTAGGTATCGTCCTGTGTGGGTAGGTTTTCGGTAGACTGCTGTTTCTATTCTGCGGTCCCTCTTTTCCAGCAGAGCGTCCAAGAACGGCAGACGTTTGTTGTGGTCTCTCTCCATGGTGAACTGTATTTCGGACCTTAAGCCGTTTAGGTGGCTAAGGAAACCTTCAAGTTCTTCCTCTCCTTGATTCCAGATAACAAACGTGTCATCCACGTATCTCAGCCACTTTTTCGGTTTCACCTGAGCAGTTTCTAATGCCATGTCCTCGAAAAACTCCATATATATGTTGGCAATCACTGGAGATAGCGGCGATCCCATAGGTAGGCCATCTTCTTGTTGATAAAAATGTGTATCTACCTGGAAATAGGTGGTATGTAGGCAGCACTCCAGAAGTTCCATGATGTAATAGTAATAGTAATACATAAAGAAAGTCATACATTTAAAAGGAAATTCAAAGAAGCAGCCATCATTATGAAAAACCAAGAAAAGATTTTCAGTCATCCCAGCGTAGAAATCAAACCAGTTTGGAAACAGCTTATAATCAAAGAAGACTCACTGAAGATTACGACAGAAAAGCAGCCGACCTATCAGGAACCAGTTACAACACCACCAACCAACCAACGAAACGATACGCCCGAAGAGCCATTCACGCATGACCCCCGCATAGTATAAATTCTTCCTATTACACAGATGTAAGTTAGTATCAGTTCACCTGATGACGGAAGCAGATTTTAGCATCCGAAACGTTGTGAAACAATTTTGTGTTTTCAATAAAGATAATGTCAGTCCAGAAATCGAGTTTTATTCAGAGTAATAATTCTTTTTCTTTTATGAAAAATATGTCATCTTCATTGAAATAATTATAAAGGTTTAACAAAACACGAAATGAATTACTTATTTATCAACACATAAAATTAAACAATGTTACATTAAAAACTTGCCTAATATTTATAGACACACAGATGTTACAATGAATAATCAAAGTGAATTATATAGAACCGTGATAGAATCGAAAACACCATTCAAAATATGTCAAATTCATAAATTTACGTCAAATTCAAATGTTTCCCACGAATTCTTATTTCCCACCTCAGAAAAAATACGTGGACCAATAGTTGCTTAGTAATGAAAAATGCAAGTTCTTAAAGCGACGTTCGCGACATCTATTGATTGGAATTGAGTACTAGTGGCAAAGGTCCGGCACTCGCCATATAAGTTTCCAAAGGTTGTGTTAGTCTTTATATTAAAGAACAAAAGTAATTTGTATTAGTTTTCATTACTGACATACTTCAACATTGTAAATATTAAATGTTATTTCAATTGTCACCAAAATGAATATGCAAAAATATTACGTTTTTTGTTCGCTATAAAATACCTCCACTTCTTTGATTAGAGGATATTGAAAGTTTGTGAGTGCTCCGCAAATAAATGATTATCTTATAAAGTATATCACCATAGACTAATATCACTGTGATATTAGTCTTGATTATATTGATATTACCAAACTTATAGAACCATAACAGATGAGTGCCATTTAAATTGCTCGGTAATGTGGTGTGTTCGCTAGGGCTCGTAGTATGTTCACGGTTTTAACTAAAACGCTGTTTTAAGAAATGTCAAAATTAAATTTCAATACTTAATTTCGCCCTTATGTTTAAAGAACGATTTTTTTAAAAATATTTGTTTAAATACAAATTATGTTCTGTTTTAAAATCATATTTTGATAAATTTTGTATTATTTATTATTGTTATTAAAGAATGAAATTTGACATTTCTTAAAACAGCGTTTTAATTAAAACTGTGATCATACTACAAGCCTATGTGTTCATACCGCGTGCAGGCAGAACCAAAACGCATGCGTCAGCCTAAACCGGATACAATATTTCAGATTTTGTAATTCCCGCTCGATTGTGACGGAAGTACTTTCCCAGTCAATAGAAAAGCGTGGAATTAAATTGTAAAAAATATATTTTGCGGAACTAATAAAATATAGGCATATTTGCATCATTGTATAACATATAAATAATATTTATTTGTAATACAAACGAAATAACATTAATATTGATACAAGCAAGTAATACACATATTTAGAAAAAGTTTTTTTTTTTGAAACCGGACGCGAAGTAAGAACTTCGCGCACCCTAAACAAGCCACGAAATTATATTTCGCGGCCACGACCAATAATTTAAACGTCATTTGTCATTTGAAAATTGACACGAAAGAAAATAATATGACAATAATAAGATGTTTTCAAAAGATGGTAGCAATAAATTTCTCGGTTTACTTTCTAAAATAAAATTATTAGCAAAACTATTAATTGTTTTGTTTATTAAATGTCAATCCCTTGGCTATTTTCCATCGTCCTCGAGATTGTCTTGCCTCGACTGGAATTTTTATCAAATGCTATTAAAATTCAATTTTTAGACGATTTTCAACATTTAAACAATAAAAAAATATAACTTCTTATTTTGAATTATTTCTATATTAAAGATTGTTAATAATAATAATAATAACAATAATAATAATAATAATAATAATAATAGTAATAATAATAATAATAATTAATAATAATAATAAATAATAATAATAAAAATAATAATAATAATAATAATAATAATAATAAAGCTCAGAAAGGACAATTTCACAATATAATACAATTTCTATTCGTTTCCGTTTCGTGGCGCGGGAAGAATAGTGTGTTTTTATCTTATTTTGTAAGTACGCCACAAAATAAGTGTTGTGCCATCTGTGAAGAAAAATATATATTAAATATGTGTAAACTCCAACGATGTCCAAATATACTAGTATATCAGTTATCGTTTTCGTACTCCGCCTTATAAGAAAGAGATGGAAGAAGTCTAAACGAGCGTGACTATGTACGATGGAAGTAGCTTTGACGGGCCGGTGATTATGGTGGGAGACATTTTTGACTAAATGAACTTTTGACGGCACGGTGATTCGACCGCGTGGTGATTTGACGGCGTGACATACTCCACAAGAAATGGAAGGAGTCTAAATGGGAGTGACTATATACGATGGGAGGAGTTTTGACGGGCCGGTGATTATGGTGGGAGACTTTTTTGACTGGATGAACTTTTGACGGCCCGGTGATTTGACCGCACGGATTTTGATGTTATGACATGCTCCGGAAAACATTCGTAATAGACGTGATATAAAATTAGTATCAAAATGAGGTGGCAGAGGAGGTGCCCGAAAATTAGTTGCAAAACCAAATTTAAAAAAAATTATACCAATTACAAAATTTCAGTCTCTATTGAATTAAGTAAAGTAAAAATCAAATTTAATAAACCGATATATGTGGGAATGGGAAAATTTTAATGTACAATTTTCAGTACAATTACATACAGAAAAAATACTCCCCTCCAAAATTATTATATGTGGATAAAGATTCGCTTATTTACAAATTTATTAACAATGATCCATACAAATATATAAAAGAAGATATACACCTTTTTGATACATCTGACTATGCACCTAATAATGTATATTCAATACCACAAGTTAATAAAAAGGTGGTGGGGTTATTTAAAGATGAGAATTCCGGATTAATTATGACTGAATTTGCAGGATTGCGTGCAAAAATGTATTCTTTTACTTTAGAAAACGAAAAACAATTTCAAAGGCAAAAGGAATTTCAGGAACTGTTACAAAAAAATGAACTATACAGGATTATAAAAATACTCTTTTTAATAAAACAAAAATGTTTAAGAAACAAAATAATATTGTTTCTAAAAATTATAACATTTTTTCAATTGAACAAAATAAATTAATATTAAGTGCTAATGACGATAAACGTTATATAGAGGAAGGAATAATAAATACTTTGCCGTGGGGACATTACTCAATTACATTACCAGACTCAGACATAATTATTGAATAGAATATTAAATAAAATAATTTATTTTGTATATTTTTATTTTAATTGTTTATTTTTACATTTTTATATAAATAATGTATAAAATGCTATTATTTGTTGCTTGTTTAATAGTCAATATGAAATTTGTGAAGTAAAAACGTTTCTGTGTAAACAACTTTGATATTATACAATCAAATAAAATAGTTAGAAAACAGTGATTTATTACCAAATAGTGTAAGATGTATAATTGTAGGACCAAGTAATTGTGGAAAAACAAATATTTTAATTAGTTTGCTTACACATGCAAATGGATTAAAGTTTAAAAACATTTACTTATACTCTAAATCATTACAAAACCGAAATATGAATTTTTAGAAAAATTTATTTCAAATGTAAATGGTATGGGGTTTCTTTCTTATAATGAAAACAGCGATGTTATAAAACCATCTGTAGCAAAATTATTTTCTGTTATAATTTTTGATGACGTCATATGTGATAAACAAGATTGTATGAGAATTTTTTTTTCAATGGGAAGACATAATTCTGTGGATTCATTTTATTTGGCTCAAACTTATGCGAAAGTACCTAAACATTTAATTAGAGATAATGCTAATTTTATTATATTGTTTAAACAAGATAAAACAAATTTACAACATATATATAATGATCATGTAAACACAGATATGTGATTTAACAAATTTCAAAAATTTTGTTTAAATTGTTGGAAAGATAAATATGGGTTCGCAGTTATAGGTAAAGATAGTGAGAAAGAAGGCTCCTATCGAAAAGGATTGGATAAATTTCTTAAACTTGATTCTGTTTAAAACGATTTCATATAAAATGAGTAATAAAAATACTATTCAAGAAATAATAAAAGAAAGTAAAGTATTAAAAGAAAAATTTAATGCATTGAAAAATAATAGAATGGATACTGAAGCAGTATTACAAGAAACTTTTAAACCTATAACAAATCCGCTTAAAGAATTGGTAAAAATTCAAACAAAAATGAAATAAAAAAAAATGCAACATGAAAACGAGGTGGAAAAGGAAAACAAATCTCCAATAATAAAGAAGAAAACAAATGTAAGAAAAGTTTTAAATTATTATTTAGATACCACGGGAAGTTCAAATATTAAAACAGAAAATTATGAAAATATTTATGAGACAAATCCAGATATTTATCCAATTTCACAAGCACAAGAAGCTTTAAATACTCCTCAAGGATAAGAGGAAATGGAAAATTTAAAATTAAAATTAGGAGATTTTGGGCAAGAATATTTAATAAAATTTTGAAATAAAGAATATGGTATAAAATTAGCTAAAGATGGCACATTTAAATTAGGTAAAAAGAATGTGGAAATAGACAAAAATGATATATTAATAGATGGGAAAGAATATGAAGGTTCAAAAGGTCTTTATGAATTAATATTTTAAAAAAATCCTGTAGATTATACTGAGGTAGATAAAAATGAATATTTAAAAATTTTAGAGCAAACAAGCGCTCATATAAATTCAACCAATAATTTATTAAAAATATCAAGCTCACCTAAATATTTTAATATATTAAAACCACATTTTGTTGATAACAAAAGACGATTATCATTAAGAAAAAAAAAACCAGTAAAATATTTTCCTACAAATTCGGGTTTATTACCAGCAAATTTAAACTTTTCAAATTATAAACGTGAATATATATACCGGGATGATCCAAATGAAGTAGTCAGTAGATTGCGATTATTGTTGGCATCTAAACAAAGTGGGCACACAGGTCATGATAATGAAATAACTTCAATTATTGAAGAATTAAAAGAAGCAAATATAATATATTCATATTTATATTTAATATGAGTGTTGACAAATTTGGACGCTATTCAAAAAAGAAAAAAGTGAAAAAAACGAAATTATTCAATTGGATGAAAATGGTAGAATTGATTTTGATGGAAAACAAATTGTAAATATTGGTATTCCTTCAAATTCTACTGATATTGTTACTAAAGAATATGTTGACAAAAGAATAATAGACATAGAAAGCTATTTAAATTTTAGCTTTATTCTTTAAAATAAAAAGATTACATCTTTGATTAGTGTTGCCACAAGACCAAGACCAGTCTTGGTCTTGGTCTCGTCTCGTCTTGGTCTTGTCGAGACGAGACCATCATTTGGTCTCGACTAGAAAAGTCGAGACGAGACGAGACTAGCATCAAGTCTTGTCGAGAAAGTCTTGAGTCTCGACAAGACTCTCGACTTCAGATCAAAGGTATTTTTTTAAACATATACCTATTCTAAAAGTCCTTCAAAAACTGAGAGTATTGCTGTAAATACTGATTGAAAATTCGAATAAATAAGAGAGATATTAATTTTTCAAATTTTGTATTTCTACTTTCATAATTGTATCAAAAGTATCAATTTAGAATTCTTATGTTATTTTAATGCACCAATATTTTTTATTAAATTAAGATCAACCTTTATTTTATACTACACATGTTAATTTTTGTTTAATTCTCAATTAATATATTGGTACAACTGGGTATATGAAATACTGACTACATCTTCAAAAATATTTCCAATTTTCAAATAGCACACAAAAGTTACATCTGTGGTGCATTGTGCAAGTTAGCAATGTACTTCAGTTTTATTTATTAAATTAATATATTATAACAAAAGTAACGTTCCCTTCAAATATACATTATTTTTCTTTTATTTTTAAAGAATCTATTGTGATTCTTAGAATTTTACGAAAATGTACACAAAGATTTTACGATCTTAGGGAAATTCCCGTTTTAAAATAACCATATTCTACATTTTCAACGGATGTACTTCTTATTCACCTAAATAATTCTTCCATTGAAACACATGAATAATATCACATGTAGAAATAGGAATATATTAATTGCAAATAATGTAAACTATTAATACTAACAAATCAGTTACATAATTATTTTGTAAAGAAACAGTAAAAATATAAAAAAACGAAGATTTAATTCTTCTCAAACTTTGTATCCATAATTTATGTAAAAATACTTTTCCAACCAATGAAAATAAAACATTTTCTAGTGTTATCATTAAAAACTAACAAAAAAATCATAATGTATCATTTAGTAAAAAAAATTGGAAAATATGTGCTTCAAAAAATAAAAGTTTATGTATCTATTACATGTATAATGAAAGTAAAACTTTATCTCAACAAAGTGAAATGTAAGGGACATTGTTAAAATATGTAGTTACAGGTAAACAATTTGGGAAAATTGGTATCAGATATTCTAAGAAACTGGTATTAAGCATTTCTCGTAAGAACACATGCAAAATGCAAGTACACTCGCCCGGTGCCCATGGGCGTATACCCCTCGCGCCCCCTGAGAAAATTAAAATACATTGTATAAATTCATTCATATGAAAGAAATTGAAAACAATAATCAACGTTTACTTAAAGCCTTAAAGAATATAGAAATATAAAAGTCGTAATGTACAAGCCCTTCTTTAACAATTTTCTTAAAACTTTGTATGCACAAATGTGTAAAACAAACTGTTTTTCCAATTCCCTAATATAATATAATTTTAAAAAAATGGGTAAAAAATAACACAACATTTCTTTTCTTGTAAAAATCCAATAATGGGACAATAAATTTTACAACGGCCTGTGCTATGAATGCTGCATATTACCAGACAATAACAACCACTTTTAGACATCTGCTAGTAATAAAAGTAGGTAGGTTTGTCCAACCCAAATCCAAATATTTCCGAATACAATACTTTAGTCAATCTAACAATTTTGCATCCTAAAAATATAAAACCATGTAATAAAGAAAAGTATAAACGTATGATAAAGAATTAAATGAAACATAACATAGACAATTTTTATGAGGAATCATTATTATGGTTTCATAAGTGGAAAGAGGAACCTCTTGAGAAAGAAATACCATATGAAGAATTATTAGCTATCTCCAAAAAATTCTTTTTGTTAGAGAATTGTGTTTATGTAACTACCTACAGTTTTTATTGAATATACCATTATTATTCTAAATACGTTTTTGGAACAAGTGTATTTTTTTGGCAAATAAATAACATAAATATATGACTAACTATATTTTTATTCGTCAAAATTTTGATATAAAGCAGAAGTTCTCAACCTGTGGTACGCGTACTAGGGGATACGCGAAAGATTAAGTTTTAGTTATCTACTTATTTAACATTTATTTAGAAAAATATGAAAAAATAGCGAAAGAAGTTTTGAAGTTTTTTTTTTGGGGATTTTTGTCCATTTACTTACTGCTTCATTTAAACATATACATACCTATTTAACTATTGCTAATAATAGAAATGCATTGCTGTGGTTTATTCTGTAGCTAAGGAATTGAAATTATATATTTTATGTTTATTAATAAGAAACAACACTCGGTATGTATGTATATTTTCATATTAATTATTTCAAGAGCTCAAGTATCAAGTTGATGATATTTACAGAAAAAATAATAAATATCTCAAATATTATTTGGAATTTTTGAATCGCGATTGTACTGCTGTTCTTATAATTTTATGTACTATTAGATGGGATTATAAAAAAAATGTTAATGGAATCAAAGTCGAGAGTCTTGTCGAGACTCGAGACGAGACGAGACTGACATCAAGTCTCGTCTCGACAAGACCAAGACGAGACCACTCTAGTCGAGACCAAGTCAAGACCAAGACAAGACCGACCCCAAGTCTCGTCTCGTCTCGACTTCTGGCAACACTATCTTTGATGCAAAATTAAAAAATATTGGAAATGTTAAATCACCAATTGCTCCTAGTAATGCAGCTAACAAATTATATGTTGATAATAAACTAAATAATTTAGAAATAAAAATAACTAAATTATTAGAAGAAAAATTAAACCATTTGAGAAAAAGTTTAAAACAGAAGTTGAATTGTTAACAGCTATAAAAACTTTACCACCAATTGATCCTAGTAATACAGCTAACAAACTTTATGTTGTTAGTGAACTAAATAATTTAGAAACAAAAATAAATAAATTATTAGGAGAAAAAATTAAACCATTTGAGAAAAAGTTTAAAACAGAAGAAGAATTATTAACAGCTATAAAAACTTTAGAAAAAGGGGTATTTAAGAGAAAATAAAATAATAAAGTCTAAGCAACAAGTTGTAGAAGAACTCCATAAACCAGCTCGAAAAAACTATCTAAGACGTAGAATAATAACAAAAGGAATTGATGATTTGTAGCAAGCTGATCTTGTGGAAATGATACCGTATGGAAATGAAAATAAAAATTATAAATATATGCTAACTGTAACAGATACATTTTCTAAATATGCGTGGACAAAACCAGTAAAAAATAAATCTGGTGATGTAATTACAAAAGCATTAGAAAATATTCTTAAAGAAAAAAGAATTCCTAAAAATTTGCAAACTGATAATGGGAAAAAATTTTACAATAGTAATTTTAAAAATTTAATGTTAAAATATAAAATAAATCACTATTCAACTTTTAGCAATTTAAAAGCAAGTGTTGTGGAAAGATTTAATAGAACGTTAAAAAATAAAATGTGGCATGAATTTAGTTTACGTGGTTCATATAAGTGGATTGATATTTTACCAAAATTAATTAAAATATACAATAATACGAAACATAAAACTATTAAAATGCGACATATAGAGGTAAATAATAAAAATGAAAAATTTCTATTAAATACCATTTATAATAATTTAAAAATATGTGGTCGTGCAAAATTTAAAATTGGTGATTTTGTTAGAATTTCAAAAATGAAAAGTGTTTTTGAAAAAGGTTATACTCCTAATTGGTCAACTGAAATATTTAAAATTTCAAAAGTACAAATAACAAATCCTGCAACTTATAAATTAAAATATTATTTAGAGCAACCTGTTGCAGGAGGATTTTATGAACATGAATTACAAAAACAAAGTATTCAAATATATATTTAGTTAAAAAAGTTTTAAAAAGGAAAGGATCACAAGTATTTGTTAAATGGTTAGGATTTGATAATTCACATAACTCATGGATAAATAAAAAAAGCTATATAATGTTTTTATTGTATTTATTTATTATATTATATTTATATAAAAATAATTAATTAAAATTAATAAATTGATTTATTTCATTTTATATTTTAATATAAAAGCTTTATTATATATATATATATATATATATATATATATATATATATATATATATTTAGTCTTAAAAAGAATTTCAATGATTACACGTCAAAAAACTAATTCACAAAATATAAAATATACCTATGGTGGTGGATTATTAAATAACGCAATTAATTCTTTTCCTATAGAATTACATATACCTGGTTATCAATACTGTGATCCTGGTACAAAATTAAAAAATAATATTAAGAAATGGAAATATTGGCATTAATAAATTAGATGTTGCATGTCGTGAACATGATATTTCATGTTCAAAATCTAATAATTTAGAAGAAAAACACAAAGCGGATAAGATATTACAAGAAAGAGCGTGGGAAAGAGTAAAATCAAAGGACTCTTCATTTGGTGAAAAAGTTGCAGCTTGGACAGTAACAAACGCTATGAAAGCAAAAAGAAAACTTGCAATTGGTTTAAACAAAAAAAGAAAAATGTGAAAAAACAGCGCATAATAAAAACACCAAAACATGACGAATTTTTACCAGCGCTACTCATTCCTTTAATTGCAAAAGCTTTAGCAGCTGGCGCTGTAAGTTCTGTGTTGCTTCTTATGGTGTCAGAAAAGCGCTAGGTAAAGGTTTATATTTAAAACCATATGAACGTGGTGGTGGTATTAAAAAAAACCACAAAAAACAAAAAAGTCTGCCGAAAAAAGCCTTAAGTGATGACGATTTAAAATTATACGCTCATAATAATAATATTAATTTTTTTCGTGCACCTGGAACACATTGGGTTGCATACATAAAGGAAAATAAAAATGTGGAGTATTTTGATAGTTTTGGAAATTTACCACCACCAAAGAAATTATAAATTATTTAGGACCAACTTGTAAAATTAAATATAATTATGAACGTTATCAAAATTTTAATTCTTATAATTGTGGTCATTTGTGTTTAAAATTTTTAATAAATAGTCAAAAAAATAATAATTAATTTAGTTTAATTATGGATTCAATGACAGTAACACTTGATGGTAATAGTTCTATAATGAGTGCAGATTTTTTTCTTTCAATTTATTTAAATAATGGTGGATATGTAATGGGCTTAATTAGTTTTGAAACATATCACTCAATACCTAATATAGATCAAACAAACAACAAATTTTATTATAAAAATAAAAACAGTAAAAATAAAGATTTTCAAATATTTTCAATACCAGTTGGATCATATGAGATTGAAAATTTAGAGAATATTTTAAAAAAAGAAGTATGTGATCCTTCACATATTTCTGATAACAAATTTTATACTAATGAAATAATAAGAGAAAAAAGTAAGGATTTTTTTTTTATAAACTTAAAAGTGAATAACAATACGGTAAAATGTGAACTTGTAAGTACTGTTACTATTGATTTTAAACAAAATGACTCTTTTGGATCAATATTAGGTTTTAAAAAACGAATATTGGAAAGTAATACAGTACATGAGAGTGATTTACCTGTAAATATTATTAAAGTAAATGCAGTTTTAGTAGAATGTAATATTATACCAGGATCCTATAAAAATAGTTCTGCATGACATATTGTAGCGTCCGCATATCTTGTAATTGTTAATTTATCTTCTTGTTTTGCAGTTATTTATTTATCTCTTTGTTTTCATAATTAATTGATATTTTTTTGTATGATTTGATATTTGTTTAATGCGTTGGTTCACATACGTCGGTCCGTGTCGAGAAATGTTGAGAGCTACTGCTACCGTTTGTTGTTTACTGGTTTAGTTTGGTGAAGGTTGAACATCTGTGGCTAGCAAGCAAGAGAAAACAATAGGTTAGAGTCGTAAAACGCAGGAAACAGGGGAGAAGTGATGAAGTCATCGCCTGCAGGTGTTCAACGATGATCATAGGCGGAGTATCGGGAATTTATAGGATGTTTTGTACTCCCATTTGAGTGAGTTTGCCGACGCTTTTGGAGCTCGTGAGTTTATTTTTCTCAAGACTGTACGTATTGGTATTTTTCCACTGCTGAGACCATGGTGGGAGATTGTGCTTATAAACAAGGCCAGTAATGCGCTTCGGGAGAGTGAATTTTTAATCTTCGTCGAGTCCAGAAGTCTGCGCGAATCCACCTGCACCTAGACATCTTCTACAAGAGAGTAAGTCTTTTCATTTATCTTACACCTTCATCTAAGAGTTAGTCTCACTCCTCATAGCGAGATCTTCCTCTAAGAGCTGGTTTGGCCCCTGGCTGCGTTCAGTAGTTGGGTAACCACTTCGGCTTCCTTGGTCGTGAGACCTAGTCTCACTCATAATACCATCTTCACAACCAACACTACCTGTTGCACCTAGTGCAGTCCTGTCTCTCCGTCAGAGTCGGCTAGATTCGACAGGCAACCTCTACACTGCCACTACCTGTTGCACCCAGTGCAGTCCTGTCTCTCCGTCAGAGTCGGCTAGATTCGACAGGCAACCTCCATAACAATATTTCCTCCACGTCCAGTTGGACGACCCAAGGTCTCGTTTTCCATCTAGCCATTATATCTACCATTTTACACATTTGTTCATTACGTAAACATTTCCTCTAAAGATGACCTTTTTATTGTTTCCTTCAACTCTATGCACCTATTATTCTTATCAATCCCTTGGTGATGTGCCGTCGTGGAAACCGGACAGAGTTAGTTTCCTTTTTACCAATTATTATTTTTCTCAATCCCTTGGTGATGTGCCGTCGTGGAAACCGGACGGAGTCAGTTTCCTTTTTACCAATTATTATTCTTATCAATCCCTTGGTGATGTGCCGTCGTAGAAACCGGACGGAGTCAGTTTCCTTTTTACCAATTATTATTCTTATCAATCCCTTGCTGATGTGTCGTCGTGGAAACCGGACGGAGTCAGTTTCCTTTTTACCAATTATTATTCTTATCAATCCCTTGGTGATGTGTCGTCGTGGAAACCGGACGGAGTCAGTTTCCTTTTTACCAATTATTATTCTTATCAATCCCTTGGTGATGTGCCGTCGTGGAAACCGGACGGAGTCAGGTTCCTTTTTACCAACTATTATTCTTATCAATCCCTTGGTGATGTGCCGTAGTGGAAACCGGACGTAGTCAGTTTCTTTTTTACCAATTATTATTATTATCAGTCCCGTGGTGATGTGCCGTCGTGGAAACCGGACGGAGTCAGTTTCCTTCTTAACAATTATTATTTTTCTCAATCCCTTGGTGATGTGCCTTCGTGGAAACCGGACGGAGTCAGTTTCCTTTTTACCAATTATTATTCTTATCAATCCCTTGGTGATGTGCCGTCGTGGAAACCCGACGGAGTCAGTTTCCTTCTTACCAATTATTATTCTTATCAATCCCTTGGTGATGTGCCGTCGTGGAAACCGGACGGAGTCAGTTTCCTTTTTACCAAT
This sequence comes from Ophonus ardosiacus, assembly GCA_943142095.1. NCBI lineage: Eukaryota > Metazoa > Arthropoda > Insecta > Coleoptera > Carabidae > Ophonus > Ophonus ardosiacus. The sequence continues at coordinate 26,251,974 of OW964833.1, read as the reverse complement.
TATTATTCTTATCAATCCCTTGGTGATGTGCCGTCGTGGAAACCGGACGGAGTCAGGTTCCTTTTTACCAACTATTACTCTTATCAATCCCCTGGTGATGTGCCGTAGTGGAAACCGGACGTAGTCAGTTTCCTTTTTACCAATTATTATTATTATCAGTCCCGTGGTGATGTGCCGTCGTGGAAACCGGACGGAGTCAGGTTCCTTTTTACCAACTATTATTCTTATCAATCCCCTGGTGATGTGCCGTAGTGGAAACCGGACGTAGTCAGTTTCCTTTTTACCAATTATTATTATTATTATCAGTCCCGTGGTGATGTGCCGTCGTGGAAACCGGACGGAGTCAGTTTCCTTCTTACCAATTATTATTTTTCTCAATCCCTTGGTGATGTGCCGTCGTGGAAACCGGACGGAGTCAGTTTCCTTTTTACCAATTATTATTCTTATCAATCCCTTGGTGATGTGCCGTCGTGGAAACCGGACGGAGTCAGTTTCCTTTTTACCAATTATTATTCTTATGAATCCCTTGGTGATGTGCCGTCGTGGAAACCGGACGGAGTCAGTTTCCTTTTTACCAATTATTATTCTTATCAATCCCTTGGTGATGTGCCGTCGTGGAAACCGGACGGAGTCAGGTTCCTTTTTACCAACTATTATTCTTATCAATCCCCTGGTGATGTGCCGTAGTGGAAACCGGACGTAGTCAGTTTCCTTTTTACCAATTATTATTATTATCAGTCCCGTGGTGATGTGCCGTCGTGGAAACCGGACGGAGTCAGTTTCCTTATTACCATCCGCCTCGTAATTTACTCTTTCATAAACCGAGTTGCACCACGTCCTTACTTAATTATCATTTATTTATTTCAGCGTTTTGCTACTCTGTGGTGGAATGATGGTTGTTGTTCTAGCATCGTCTAGTGGTAGGACATCTGAGTCTGTTACACTCAGGAGACCCGGGTTCAATTCCCGGTACTAGCGATGACAATTACCATTCCATTGCTTGATATGTGTTTGTTGAGATTGCACATTTGCATTAAACTCTTTTCCCTAATTGTGGGATGAGTCGAGTACGGACAATAACCGTCGGCTCTATTGTGCCGGTAGCTTTGCGCTGTGCACGAGTTGCTGTTTCGACAGCTTACTTATGATGCAATATCACGACGCGTAGCGCCGGTCAGGTGGAAACCTGATAGACTATGAAGACGATGTCCAGGTCTCTTCTAACGCTCTTTCTGTTGTAGTTGCTGCACCACCAGGTGTGAGTCTTGAAGACGACGTCCAGGTCTAAGTTATGGTTTTAATACCTCGTAGCAATGTCTTACCTCTGCATAAAGCAACCTTAATATAAATATTTTCATTACAGGACAATGTAATTAATGCGTGTCAACATTATAAAGACTTTCATGTTTGATTAAGCATTTTACTCGTAAAGTCACTATTATTTTCAGCTCTGTTATTATTCGAGTTGACTACTATTTGTTTATTTTACTGTGATTGTTTCAGCTTGTATTTATTTACAGCATTGTTGTCTAAATGGATCTTTATATTCCGTCGATGACTGTTTATTACTGTTGCATTATATTATTATCTTTATATATTGTTTCCTGATGATTACTTGTTCCAGGATTTTATAATTGTTTATCGTATTTAACTACAATAGACTATAAAATATACATTGTAATAATTACTGTTATTTACAGAGAATAATACGTAGAAATATTATTCTTAACACACCGAAATTGTTTTCATTTCTGTTTGAACATATGATCTGTTTAGTGTTGCCAGAAGTCGAGACGAGACGAGACTTGGGGCCGGTCTTGTCTTGGTCTTGACTTGGTCTCGACTAGAGTGGTCTCGTCTTGGTCTTGTCGAGACGAGACTTAATGTCAGTCTCGTCTCGTCTCGAGTCTCGACAAGACTCTCGACTTTGCTTCCATTAACATTTTTTTTATGATCCCATCTAATAGTACATAAAATTCTAAGAACAGCAGTACAATCGCGATTCAAAAATTCCAAATAATATTTGAGATATTTATTATTTTTTCTGTAAATATCATCAACTTGATACTTGAACTCTTGAAATAATTAATATGAAAATATACATACATACCGAGTGTTGTTTCTTATTAATAAACATAAAATATATAATTTCAATTCCTTAGCTACAGAATAAATCACAGCAATGCATTTCTATTATTAGCAATAGTTAAATAGATATGTGTATGTTTAAATGAAGCAGTAAGTAAAAGGACAAAAATCCCCAAAAAAGTAACTTCTTTCGCTATTTTTTTTATATTTTTCTAAATAAATGTTAAATAAGTAGATAACTAAAACTTAGCCTTTCGCGTATCCCCTAGTACGCGTACCACAGGTTGAGAACTTCTGCTTTATATCAAAATTTTGACGAATAAAAATATAGTTAGTCATATATTTATATGTTATTTATTTGCCAAAAAAAAAATACACTTATTCCAAAAACGTATTTAGAATAATAATAATGGTATATTCAATAAAAACTGTAGGTAGTTACATAAACACAATTCTCTAACAAAAAAAAAAACACTTATTTGAAAAACAAATAAATTATAATAAACGTGCTTAAATTTATAAAATTGGTAAAAAAAAATTAGTAACTAAGAAACTTTAATAATAACAGTTGTACGGTTTAACGAATTATAAATAGATCAACTTTCCAAAATCAGTCAGCTTTACTATAATCATAGAAACAGCTGATATATTCAAAAAATTGTAACTGACAGATGTTAGTGTCAAGTACAATATACATAATGATTGTTCGTGTTATAATTGTATTGGATATATAGATTTTTTTCCAAAGAACGTTCGGTATGGAATTTGTAAAAAATAGTATAAGTTCGTGTTATAATTTTATTGAATATATAGAATCTTTTCTAGGGAACTTTTGATGTGGGATTGGTAAAAAATACATCAAATTGACGGAAGGTCTTGTGCTAGCCACAACAGATTTTTTATGTACTTACTAAAACTTCTTTTACATGTTGTAGAAGGTAGAGTTAAAAATAAAATCAAGCCATGGAGTAAAAATGGATAGAATTTTTTGGAGATATCTAATAATTCTTCATATGGTATTTCTTTCTCAAGAGGTTCCTCTTTCCACTTATGAAACCATAATAATGATTCCGCATAAAAATTGTCTATGTTATGTTTCATTTAATTCTTTATCATACGTTTATACTTTTCTTTATTACATGGTTTTATATTTTTAGGATGCAAAATTGTTAGATTGACTGAAGTATTGTATTTGGAAATATTTGGATTTGGGTTGGGCAAACGTACCTACTTTTATTACTAGCAGATGTCTAAAAGTGGTTGTTATTGGCTGGTAATATGCAGCATTTATAGCACAGGCTGTTGTAAAATTTATTGTTCCATTATTGGATTTTTACAAGAAAAGAAATGTTGTGTTATTTTTTACCCATTTTTTTTTAAATTATATTATATTAGGGAATTGGAAAAACAGTTTGTTTTACACATTTGTGCATACAAAGTTTTAAGAAAATTGTTAAAGAAGGGCTTGTACTTTACGACTTTTATATTTATATTTTCTTTAAGGCTTTAAGTAAACGTTGATTATTGTTTTCAATTTTTTCATATGAATGAATTTATACATTGTATTTTAATTTTCTCAGGGGGCGCGGGCGCCCCTCCCTGGCCCCCCTGTATACGCCCATGGGCACCGGGCGAGTGTACTTGCATTTTGCATGTGTTCTTACGAGAAATACTTAATACCAGTTTCTTAGAATATCTGGTACCAATTTTCCCAAATTGTTATACCTGAAACTACATATTTTAGCAATGTCCCTTACATTTCACTTTGCTGAGATAAAGTTTTACTTTCATTATACATCACATAAAAGATACATAAACTTTTATCTTTTAAAGCACATATTTTCCAATTTTTTTTTTTACTAAATGATACATTATGATTTTTTTGTTAGTTTTTAATGATAACACTAAAAAATGTTTTATTTTCATTGGTTGGAAAAGTATTTTTACATAAATTATGGATACAAAGTTTGAGAAGAATTAAATCTTCGTTTTTTTATATTTTTACTGTTTCTTTACAAAATAATTATGTAACTGATTTGTTAGTATTAATAGTTTACATTATTTGCAATTAATATATTCTTATTTCTACATGCGATATTATTCATATGTTTCAATGGAAGAATTATTTAGGTAAGTACATCTGTTGAAAATGTATTTTTGATATTTTTACTGTTTCTTTACAAAATAATTATGTAACTGATTTGTTAGTATTAATAGTTTACATTATTTGCAATTAAAATATTCTTATTTCTACATGCGATATGTATTCATATGTTTCAATGGAAGAATTATTTAGGTTAATAAGAAGTACATCCGTTGACAATGTAGAATATGGTTATTTTAAAACGGGAATTTCCCTAAGATCGTAAAATCTTTGTGTGCATTTTCGTAAAATTCTAAGAATCACAATAGATTCTTTAAAAACAAAAGAAAAATAATGTATATTTGAAGGGAACGTTACTTTTGTTATAATATATTAATTTAATAAATAAAACTGAAGTACATTGCTAACTTGCAGAATGCACCACATATGTAACTTTTGAATGCTATTTGAAAATTGGAAATATTTTTGAAGATGTAGACAGTATTTCATATACCCAGTTGTACCAATATATTAATTGAAAACTAAACAAAAATTAAATTAAAATGAACATGTGTAGTATAAAATAAAGGTTGATCTTAATTTAATAAAAAATATTGGTGCATTAAAATAACATAAGAATTCTAAATTGATACTTCTTTCATTTCATCCCACTTACATTGTAATTTAAATTCATTTAAAACTTATATTTGGATTATTTAGATGAATAAGGAATACTCATATTTACATAAATTAATGTTTCTGGGACACAATTATGAAAGTAGAAAATTACAAAATTTGAAATATTAATATCTCTCTTATTTATTCGAATTTTCAATCAGTATTTACAGTAATACTCTCAGTTTTTGAAGCACTTTTAGAATAGATATATGTTTAAAAAAATACCTTTGATCTGAAGTCGAGAGTCTTGTCGAGACTCAAGACTTTCTCGACAAGACTTGATGCTAGTCTCGTCTCGTCTCGACTTTTCTAGTCGAGACCAAATGATGGTCTCGTCTCGACAAGACCAAGACGAGACGAGACCAAGACCAAGACTGGTCTTGGTCTTGTGGCAACACTAGATCTGTTACAGTATTTGACCTGTCTTAATCCAGAATCACATGTTGCTGTACTCTCAGCTGCTTTTACCATTGCCGACCGTTTTCCAATAAGACGTCCGCTTGCCCAGAGACCGAGCACAGGGCCATTTGGCAACCATGTTTTCACCTGGCGCGACCTGTCCGTCCACGGTTTGGATATGAGAGCTTCTACGTCCAGTCTACTACAGCTGTGTACGATGCTGTGATGCTGGCCACTTCTCTGCCAGTTTTTGCGGACGGTTTTTCCTCTGGCACGAGGAGAAGCGACTCCGGAGAAGATGCGTCCCCGCCGTCCTAGTCAATGCAGGGCGACACATCAGGTTCAGACATCACACATCCAGCCTGGTAGCTTGTATAGCCACAACACCAGTTATTATGTTTGTTATGATGACATGCTCGATATGACATGTAATTACTATTAATAAATGCATAAGAGTTGTTCTCTTTTGGAAGGAATCTAATTAGTTTACTCCTGCAACCCTCTCTCTCACGCTCTTGACAGCCACTTCGGATTACGTACCTTTGGGGTTACATTTTTACACACACAACGTAGTTTTTGGGGTCCTTTTCACTAGTCGGTTACGTTACAATATTTTACATGGATTTTATCCAACAGTTGAACCTGGATATAAAATTAATGAAGTGCCATCAAATGTGTTTTATTTACATGTGAACACTCAAGTAGTAAACAATATTACTATATATATTATTAATCAAGAAGGAAAAGTTATAAATTTTCGTGCTGAAAAAATAACTATTAGAATACATTTTAAAAAAAAATCATAAAAAATGGGTATTGATTATAAAAGAATACAAACAATAGCACATGAACTCAGTTTTTCACCAACCAAGAAAGTGTTAACAAGAGACAATTTATTATTTTTAAAGTCTCTTGGTTTACGTGTACATTTACACATAAAAAAAGGAAAAATGAATAACATATTAAATGTTACATCTAGTATTGTGTTTAGTGATGCTATAACTCGAAATGAAGTACATAGTCATCAACCAATTGTGGCATCAGCATTTAATAATAGTGACGAAATTAGAATACAAATTCACCAGCAAGATTTATATACATTACCAAGTCAAAGTTTTTTATACGTTGAAGGAAAATTATTAAAAGAAGATAATTCACCGCCTTTTAATGATACAAAAATAACAAATAATGGAATTCCTTATTTGTTTGATGAAATTAAATATTTAATTAATAGCGTAGAAATTAATAAGGCTAAAAATGTGGGAATTACTTCTACATTAAAAGCTTATACTTCTTTAAATAAATTTGAAAGTGATATACTTAAAAATTCTGGATGGGGATTAAATGTTAATATTTTAGACAAAGATGGTAATTTTAATGTATGCATTCCGTTAAAAATGTTACTTGGATTTTTTGAGGATAATAATAAAATACTATTAAATGCTAGGCAAGAATTAGTATTAATAAGGGCAAGAAATGACAATGAGGCTTATACATCAACAGTAAATTTAATTTAAATAAAATACATTGGAAAGTGCCACACATTAATGTTAATGATGAATATAGACTAAAATTATTAAAAATAACGGATTCAAATCAATTTTTATCATGTGCTTTTCGATCTTGGGATTTATATGAGTATCCGATTCTTCCAGTAGCCAAGAAACAATCATGGCTAATAAAATCATCTACTCAATTAGAAAAACCTAGATTTGTAATTGTTGGTTTACAAATAAATCGAAAAAAGTACTTAATAAAGATAGTAGCTATTTTGACTATTGTAATTTAACCAATATTAAATTATATTTAAATTCAGTTTGTTACCCTTATGATACTTTAAATCTTGATTTTAAAAATAATCAATAAGCACTTTTATATGATAGGTATGCAAAATTTCCAAAATTGTATTATAATTATCATGATACTTATATTGGACCAATTTTAACAAAAACAAATTTTAAAAATATTGCTCCATTAGCTGTTATTGATTGTTCCCAACAAAATGAAACAGTTAAAAACAGTACTGTAGATATTCGATTAGAATTTGAATCTAGTGATAATTTTCCTGCAGATACTTCTGTTTATTGTCTTATTATTCACGATTGTATTATACAATATAATCCTTTAACTGGTGCAGTTAAAACATCTGTTTAATTTATTATAATACATTAGTAATATTTCAAAATTATGTATTTTTTTAAATATAAATTAGTGTTATAAAACGAAAGTACTTTAGTTTAATATTAAACTGTAAGCAGAATGGAACTTATTATCGATATACAATGATTTCAAGCAGTTTGTTATTGTTCCAAAAGAAATTGCTATACTTACAAGAGATGGATCTAAATTACAACATTTTATAATTAAACCGCCAGTTACATGGAAAAATTTATCACCAGAAGATAAAAAAAAACTGCAATATGGTTGGAAAAAAAAAACATCATGGTTTGCAATGGAGTGATGGATACATATCATATGAAAAATATATTATATTTAAAAAAAAATAACTCAAACATATAATAAAATATATGTAAAAGGTTTAATAAAAAAAACTTTTTACATTTATATAATTTATGTAATTGTGAAATAATAAATTTAGTAAATTTAAGGCATTAATAAATTGTTTAACTATTCGCAGATGTTTTGAACATGTTGTACCATATGTATGTATAAACGTAAAAATATGTTAGATTGTGGTAGTATATTTTAATTTTTGTAAATGTTTGTACTTTATAAAATAAATAAAAATATTTATATAAAATTATGCATTTTATTTTAATATATACCATTTAAATAAAAAAAAAATTAATTATTATTATTTCTATTTATATATTAAAAGATAACAAAATTTTATTGTCAAAATGAGTGAAATTTTTAAACTAGATACAAGTGGTATAATTTATAAAGAGGAAAATGATTTTATATTAAAGTTAATAGATAATATTAAAAAAGGTTTATGCAATTGCTGTACTTATATAATATATATGTGTGTACTTATATATTTAATTTTGTATATATTTAGTGTTATAATACAATTTAAAAACAGTTTCTATTATTTCAGTGCTAGTAACAATACTAATTTAACCTTAAATAAATATTAAAAGTTATTAAGTTTACATATTATAACCAAGTTTTTTAAATTAACAAAAATGATTTTCTTATTTTTATTATTAATTTTAAGTGTGAATGCAAATTTAAATATAGACAATTTTACTTTGCTTTCGTTTTATTTATATAAATATGGATATTTAAATGTTAGTGATAATGAATTTATATCGTTATCAGAAAATAGTACAAATTATATAAATGCCGTAAAATTATTTAAACAAAAATATATGAAGGAAAATAGTTCTAATATTATAAAATTTATAAAAACTTCAAGATGTGGTGTAAAAGATATAAATTTTCGAGTTTCTCCAGTAATATGGAATAAAAATCAAATATATTGGTATTATCATGGAGTAGATGATAATGTTAAAAACATTATACAAAAAGCTTATAATTTATGGTCAAAATATACAAATTTAATTTTTTTGCAATCACTAAATTTAAATAATGCTGATATAATATCATTTGAAAATATTCAACATTTTCAATATAGTAAAAGCGTAACGTGTCGTGAATATTTTGATGGCCCGGGTAATGTACTAGCTCATGCTGATTACCCAAATATTCAACCGGTAGAAATTCATTTGGATCGGACAGAAAATTGGAATTTTGATTTAAGTATTCCTGATTTTGAGAAAATAAGTTTTTTTTTTAAATGAAATTGGTCATTCATTATGTATTGAACATTCTAATAATTTTCATGCAATAATGTTTCCAAATTACCAAAATGTATTTATAAACAAAAGTTATTATGATTTACATTTGGATGATATATTAGCTATTCAAACATTATATGGAATTAAAACAGAAAAAAGTTTTACAACAGAAAAAAGTTTTACAACTAAATTTAATTTACTTAATAAAACTGAAAATAACGAAACCTTAATTTCTTATCCAAATTTATGTGAACTAAAAAACGTAACCGCATTTTTAGTTTTAAAAAACAAGTTATATATATTTTATAATAAATGGGTGGGGATTAAGAAATTAAATGAAAAAAATGTTAATCATACACCATTTCTTATAACAGATTGGTTACCATTTTTACATAAAATTTTTTATAAAATAGATGCTATTTATTTGAGACCAAATGGTAATATTGTAATTATAATTAATGATAAAACATATAATATAAAATTTCCATCTTTACAATTAGAAAATACGGTAAATCCATACACTAAAAATATTAAAAATATTAAAGGAGCCGTTTTTACAAATATGGGAAAAACATTTATATTTCACAGCAATGATTCTTTCATAACAATTAATGAATGTAACTTTAACACTGAAAATTATGGAAATATTGAATCACAATTTCCTGGTATTCCTAATAATATAAAATCTGTTTTTAAATGTACAAACGGTCGGTTATATTTTTCCATGAATGATTATTATTATGAATTTGATGAATTTTTAAATACGTTAGTAAAAGCAAAAAAAAAAAAAAAAATTTTTCATTGTTTAATATTGATTGTCCTAATATTAGTATATATGAACAATTAAAAAATTATCAAAATTAATAAATGTTTAAAATATTTCCCCCACCCCTCCACATATTTTAACATATAAATTAAAAGTTTTATGTAGCATGCAACAGTAGCTTTTATATTTTACACTTAAATACTTCTAAACTTTTTTAATTATTTAAAATGGCATTACTAATAGTAGCAAATGATTTGCTAAATACTTGTTACAGTATAAATGTTTTATCAGAAAATAAATATAATTATAAACAAATAATGAAAAATAGTTTTTCGAATAATAATATTTTACTTCCGATAATTGGAAAATTAGCACCTATAGCATATATTTGTAAAAAAATTAATGAAAAAAATTTGAATACATATTAAACTTATTTAGTGGAAACAATTTACTAAATATATGGAAAAAACTCCCATTAAAGTATAAAACGGATTTGAATGTTATTAAAAAATTACCATGTGTGGAACATTGGAATCTACCAACTGATAAATACCATATTGATGGACCACCTCCAATTATGGATGAATGTCCGGAATGTAATATAGGAAATATGTATGATACAATCAGGTAAAAAGAAAACATATTATATTTTTTCAGCTTAATATATATTTAGATGTGTACTATATAACAGCGAATATGATCGTCTATTAACTTTTAAAAAAAATAATTGGCAAAAAAAAATATACGATAAAGTAATATGTTCATTTTGTAATGTTGTAATATATAATTTTGAAGAAGTAGATATTCCAGTTTTTGAACATTTTCGTTGGTCCCCATTATGCCCATTTATTCTTGGTAAAACAACTACTAATATTCCAATTAAGGAAGTAAATACAAATATTATGATTAATATTGTTCAACTTTTAAATACTATAGAAAATAATGAAATGTGTAGTAATAATAAAAAAAAAATGATGTAAATATTTTAAAAGATGTATACATGAAATGTATTAAATTTTTGTAAATAAATAATTGTATAAAATGTGTATTTTATTATCTCTTTATTAAATCCATATTAATAAAAATAATTGAGGTTAAAAGAAAATGTAATTATTGTTTACATTAATTTATTAAAAAATATTTTTTCATACATTAAAATAAAAACGTAATTAAAACATTACTTTATTAAAAATATTTTAAATTAACAATATTTTCCATTAATACATCAGAATAGTACATAATTATTTCTCTTATTGCTAAGTTATACAAATTATTATTGTTACATAAATTATAAATATTACTAATAATATCCCCTTCATGTTTAATAGATTCTTTTATAATATTGTAATAATATTTAGAAAAATTTAAAGACTCAATATAAGTTATTGTACGATTTATTAAATCAGATAGTTGAAACAAATAATTAATAGATAAATTACCCAAATTTAAAGTACCATCCTTTGATTTTAATTGTATTACTTTAAAAGAATCTACTGTGTCAAATATTATTGCATTATTATGAAATTTATATGATTGAATATTAGTATCAAAATTAAAATGTGAAAGTATTGCATTTTGACATAAAAGAAATTCATACCATTCTTTGGGATCAAACACAATACACTTTCCCAATTGATTACTACATAAATCAACAACAATTTTATAATTATTTAAAGGATCTATACCAACAGATATTCATTTATAATTATCTAAAGAATCTTTATGTTCCATAATTAGTTGTCTTTCAATTTGTATTTCACAATTTTTACTTGTTATTATTTCCTTCTCCTGTGGATTGCTATTTTCTATTGGTGGAGTATTTTCCTTATTTTCTTCGTTTATAATAGCATTTGTAGACTGTTCAATAATTTTTTTCCGGGAGCGAGTTGTATTTGTTGGATACGGCTTTCGATCACCTTTTTTTATACTCTAAAATTTTTGTATAAATATAAATAAAAACAATAACATATATAAAAAGTTAAATTTTAATATCTTACCTTCATAATTGATGCTTACAGCTTTACAAATAAAATATATATATATATATATATATATATATATATATATATATATATATATATATATATGTCGGTGTAGTGGCCGTGTGCATTAAAGCGCTATGTCTCTACATGTTCAGATCGAATCTGAGGTTCCTCGGTTCGAATCTACCGGCCGGCTAAGTGCGTAGTCGTTAAAATGCCACAATATCAGGCATTAATCGCACTCGCATGCGATGACCCGACCAGTTGTCCGTGTTAAAACATAGGTGGTGCTAGCTGTAGAAGGAGTATCTCCGCTGCCGCACTGGTTGCATAGCAATCAGTGGTCGTCGCACGGACTAAGTACACCGACTGCTCTAGTACTACGGTCACGAAACGAGTACCTACGGTACTTGAGGCCTTGGCCCTACAAGGGCTGTTGTGCCAAAGATGATGAGATGATATATATATATATATATATATATATATATATATATATATATATATATATATATTGTTACTGTTACAGATAAATGAGTAATATTTTTATACATTTTTTATTTGAATATGTTGAAGTTTGCTTGAAGATAAATTTTAAAGAGATATTTCCTGTTACAGATAAATGAGTAATATTTTTTATATATTTATGAGTAATATTTTTATATATTTTTATTTTAATTATTTACAAAATTCTATATTATTATTTTTTCCAATTTTTCCTTTAAACTGAACATGTAGTTTTCCAATTTCTGCCTCTCGGTTTAAAATATTCAACTCTAGTTGGGATATTTTGTTGAAATGAACCCCCAGAAACATGTTGCAGTCTTCCAGTTTCATAAGAATTTGTTCACCGAACATTGTTGGCATTTTCTCAACTTTAATATCTCATACTTTTTTTCTTCAGTCAGCTCTTCAGCGGAACATAGTGGTTTGACTTTGGCAAATTCGTTGAGTTTTAAAACCGCTGAAGCCATTTGCTATGATGATTAGTTCAGTTACTTATAGTTAACTGTGAGCAGAATAAGAATTCTGATCCATTTTATACTCTCTATTTGATTATGTTGAAGTTTGCTTGAAGATTAATTTTAAAGACATTAATGGAAACATTAAAAAAACACAATATTAGAGTATAAATAAAGCTTTTATTACTAAGCATGATATATTAATAAATGTTGATTACAAATTAAATTTATTTACAATTATTGGTAAATTAATTGAAACATTAAAAATATACAATTATTAAAGTACAAATAAAACTTATTACTAAATACAACATATTAGGAAAATTTTAATTACAAATTAAATTTATTACAATAACAACATGTAACTGACAAATGCCAGTGAAATAATTGATTTATACACATGGTACAATAGTTATTATTTTCATCACAAAGAAAATTATACATGTTATTGTTACTTAAAATTATATGTTCTTTTTTAATATTAGTATAATACCATTTTTCTGATAATAAATTATTAATAGACAAAAAGGAATAAAATAAATTTGGATTTAAATTTTTATTATTTATAAAAGGAATTGAACAGACATTACAAACTCGAATCATTTTCCAAGATTTTTTACCAGTTGGCGTTAACCAAAGTCTATATTTAATTGTTAAATGATTTTTATTGTTAAAACAGTAAGGTAAAATACTGTTTTCAGTTGTATTTTGTATTGTATTTAAATTAATATTATTATAATTAATTGAATTTTTCTTGTTATTTAAATAATTTAATTCTTCATTTGTTGATGATAAATTTTTTGATATTAATTCATTATCTAAACTTACTCTTAAATTTATAGACTCTCGAAGTTCATCAAAATTTTTGAAAGTATATGTAAAATTATTCGACATGTTTTTTAAAATACAAATGAAATAATAGTACTTAAAAATCTTACAACTTAATTTGAATCAGAAAAACAAATATTTATAATTTCACCTTCTTTTTGTACATAAAAATACGGTTTATTAGTATGTAATTCATTTAATTTCGGCCAAGTCTCTTATATGTACTGTTGGTAAATGACCGGATGACCCCAACTGGTTTAAATAATTTAAAAAATTAGAGGCCATTTTTCTAAATAAAAGAAAAAAATAATTAAAATTTTGGTTTCAAAGTTATAAAAGAAATAAAAAATAATACTTACAGTTATTAGACGAAAAAATTAGAACTGCTTTCAATAATTGCAAATTTGCTAATGATTATTATAAAAAAAGTGTAAACATATTTATATGAAAACATTATTATAAATTGTGATAATAAAAATAGACACATCAGTAGGTAGATATTAACATCCTTTTTGTTAGATTGATAATAAAAGATAGTACAGGAAGCAGATATTAATATCCTTTTTTGTTAAATTGATAATAAAAGATAAAACAGGAAGCAGATACTAACATCCTTTTTTGTTAGATTAATAATAAAAGATAATACAGGAAGCAGATATTAACTTCCTTTTTTGTGAAATTGATAATATTAGATAAAACAGAAAGCAAATATTAACATCCTTTTTTGTTAGATTAATAATAAAAGATAATACAGGAAACAGATATTAACATTTTTGTGTGAGATTAATAATAATAGATGAAACAGTGAGCAAATATTAACGAAAATTAAATTTATTTATTATTACAACCAATAGTATGTAAACACGTAAAAACTTGTAGCTATAAATTGCAAGTTTTTAATTAAATTGTATTAAATATATATATATATATATATATATATATATATATATATATATATATATATATTTAATATTTGCTTTCTGTTGAAGAATTAAATTATTTAAATAACAAGAAAAATTCAATTAATTATAATAATATTAATTTAAATACAATACAAAATACAACTGAAAACAGTATTTTACCTTACTGTTTTAACAATAAAAATCATTTAACAATTAAATATAGACTTTGGTTAACGCCAACTGGTAAAAAATCTTGGAAAATGATTCGAGTTTGTAATGTCTGTTCAATTCCTTTTATAAATAATAAAAATTTAAATCCAAATTTATTTTATTCCTTTTTGTCTATTAATAATTTATTATCAGAAAAATGGTATTATACTAATATTAAAAAAGAACATATAATTTTAAGTAACAATAACATGTATAATTTTCTTTGTGATGAAAATAATAACTATTGTACCATGTGTATAAATCAATTATTTCACTGGCATTTGTCAGTTACATGTTGTTATTGTAATAAATTTAATTTGTAATTAAAATTTTCCTAATATGTTGTATTTAGTAATAAGTTTTATTTGTACTTTAATAATTGTATATTTTTAATGTTTCAATTAATTTACCAATAATTGTAAATAAATTTAATTTGTAATCAACATTTATTAATATATCATGCTTAGTAATAAAAGCTTTATTTATACTCTAATATTGTGTTTTTTTAATGTTTCCATTAATGTCTTTAAAATTAATCTTCAAGCAAACTTCAACATAATCAAATAGAGAGTATAAAATGGATCAGAATTCTTATTCTGCTCACAGTTAACTATAAGTAACTGAACTAATCATCATAGCAAATGGCTTCAGCGGTTTTAAAACTCAACGAATTTGCCAAAGTCAAACCACTATGTTCCGCTGAAGAGCTGACTGAAGAAAAAAAGTATGAGATATTAAAGTTGAGGAAAATGCCAACAATGTTCGGTGAACAAATTCTTATGAAACTGGAAGACTGCAACATGTTTCTGGGGGTTCATTTCAACAAAATATCCCAACTAGAGTTGAATATTTTAAACCGAGAGGCAGAAATTGGAAAACTACATGTTCAGTTTAAAAGAAAAATTGGAAAAAATAATAATATAGAATTTTGTAAATAATTAAAATAAAAATATATAAAAATATTACTCATAAATATATAAAAAATATTACTCATTTATCTGTAACAGGAAATATCTCTTTAAAATTTATCTTCAAGCAAACTTCAACATATTCAAATAAAAAATGTATAAAAATATTACTCATTTATCTGTAACAGGAAATGTTATCTCTTTATGCATTAATAATAAATTAATTTTATAAAACTATAAATTTATTGTAAAAATAATAGTACCATCGTATTCTACGTACCCAAATTAGTGAAAATAGACATCCAGCTCAACACCTTTTAAGAAATAATAAAGAAAACGTAGCATGCAAAATAAATAAATCTTACCTCTAGCAGGAAATGCTATCTCTTTATGTAATAATAATTAATTAATTTTATAAAATTATAAATTTATTGCAAAAATAACACCACCATCATATTCTACACCCCTGAATTAATGGGAAAAGACACCAAACTTGATACCCTTCAAAAAATAATAAAAAACAATTTATATAGAATCTTAAGAACTAATAAAAACGTCTTCAAGAAATCTTAAGAAATAATAACAACGTCTTGGAAAAATCTTACAAACTGATAAGAACATCTTAAAGAAATCTTAAGAACTGATAACAACGTCTTGAAGAAATCTTAAGAACTGATAACAACGTCTTGAAAAAAATCTTACAAACTGATAAGAACATCTTGAAGAAATCTTAAGAACTCTTGAGAACCATCTTCAAGATGTTCTTAAAATCTCAAGGTTTGTGACGCCATCACTCTTATCTATGACGTCATCTCTTGTGACATCATCAATCCTTATCTGTGACGTCATCACTCTTATCTGTCACGTCATCACTCTTATCTGTGACGTCATCAATCCTTATCCTTAAAATGTCTTATCTATGACGTCAATCTTAGATCGTTATCTGGCCAAGAACCAGTCAATTACACCTACTCATAAGTAAATGTAGTTTCATTTTATATTTATTTTTGCACTGATATTATTTATATAGGTACTTTATTAGAAGTACACATTATTTTGGAACATTTATTGTTATAGTACAATTATTACAATTGTTTATAGTAATTCCTTGCAAGGCGCTTGAAAAATTGGAATTTAAAACAGTATTGTTGGAAGTAGAGGTTAGAATACCATGATCTGTCATAAATGTCATTCTATAATTTTAATTTTTACTAATACATAAGTAGGGTCGTACGAAAAATAGTGTATGATATTCGTGTTAAAAGTGATTTTATTTCGTTCGTAAGGTTTGTTTTTCTCGGCTCTGTCTCGTTTCACAAACTTACCCACTCACTCATAAAATGTCACTTTTAACACTTATATCATAAATAACTATTAATTTATAAACAGTAGGAATTCTGTTACTAATCGCAATTATTTTAAAAATTCCTCACTCCAGTTAGATTCATATCCCTTTTCAAACATATTTTTATATTGGGATATACGTACAATACCCCAATTTTAAATGTTTGCTGATTATCTTTTAGTTTCAATTTATTTTTAATCTGAACTCTTCATATATCTAATATATTATTATCATTTATTTCACAAGGAGACATTTTTAATGATCTATGTTTTGCTTTATTATAAGCAGAAACGATATATATATATATATATATATATATATATATATATATATATATATATATATATATATATATTACGAAAATCTGTTCAGAGCTTTAAGTAAAGTTTCATTGCAGGTTTATCAATTTTAGCATAAATCGGATATGTTGTTCTCATTAACATAAAAGTCTTACCTACTGTAATTGAAAAGTTTTGGTCGAATTTTTGGACCGAAAACATTACCTCTTTATCTATAATAGGCGGGAGTTAAAAAATAAATAGGCAAAAATCTTCGCGGGCGGGTGTAGAATAACTCACCAAAGTTTAATCGCAATTGGATGAATAGTATAGGAAAGCATAAAGGACATACATACAAGCTTACATTCATTTATATATACAGGATGATCACGCGAGAATGAGCCAGCAATTTCTCCGTTATTAAGCTAAATCTTCAAATAAAGAAATTTATTATACCGTGAGTATTTTTTAACGTGAAACATTGGGTTTGTCATGTCCATGGTTACGATTTGACATTTGATTGACAGTAATGTATTTGCGTGTCCCATTTAAAATGAAACATAGGGAACGAATTTGACAGATGTTAGCTAAGTCAGAAATTTAGCTAAGTCAGAAAACCACTCGAGAGCACTAAACATATTTCGGGCACACAATATTTTTTTTGCAACTAATTTTAATTTTTAGAAAAAAGGTATAATTATTTAAACAAAATTAACCTCTAATGACGTCTTGTCAATATGACAGATAACCGCTGAATTTTCCTATAAGTTACGACTTGACATTTGATTGACAGTAATATATATATTGCCTGTCTCATTGAAAACATAGGGAATGAATTTTACAGAGTATTATATTTATATATTGTAAGAAATTTGGCCAAGTTAGAAAATCACTCGAGCACAAGGTACACTAAATTTAATTTGGAAAGCAGATATAATTATTTAAACAAAATTAACCTCTACTGACGTCTTATCAAATGTCAAATTCGTTCCCTATGTTTCATTTTAAATGGGACACGCAAATACATTGCTGTCAATCAAATGTCGAATCGTAACTATGGATATGACAAACCCAATGTTTCACGTTAAAAAATACTCACGGTATATGGGCAATAAGATATCGTTTCAAAGAAGCGTTCTATTACTTCCGGTTCCGGAGTATGTGATACTAACTTTGAAATATCAAATGGAACATACTGTATTTTATTATATTTTTGAAAAGTACACAAAATTTACTTTATAATGGTATTAAACAAGTAGTATATTGTATTATTAAAAAATCAAAGTATGAGAGATTTTATTGTTTTTTGTTCATGCATATTAGTATTTTTGCAGAAAAAATCATTTATATAGCGTAACCTGGGCAACGGGATCAGTAAAACAATTTCACGCACTCTTAAATTATTTTATACGATATTTCAAACAGTCGCCATTTTAAAGTTGGTATCACATATTCCGGAACTGGAAGTAACAGAACGCTTCTGGATATGTTATCTGTAGTAATTTTGCTTATTTGAAGATAACCGCTATCTCCCATATTAATGGAGATAATTACTGGTTCATTCTCGCGTGATCAATATTGTGTGAGGCACTGTGATGACAAGTTATTTATTTCTTATTTATATCTGTGAGTCTTTCATTTCATTTTATTCATTATTGCATATACAGTCATACAAAAAGTCTCCGTACGACAATAGTTTCAATCTATTTTAGAAAAAATAGCCGAAGTGTGAAATTTTTGTTGCTGAGCGTTCACCAATCCAACCATCCAACATATCACTGATGTATAGCCTGCTCGGCAGAACCCAACGAAAACTAGTGCATATTTTTTTGCTATTTATTTGCCAATTAATTACCACAATGCCAATTTAATTGCCACTTTTTTAAAAAAAATACGAGGGGACTGCTAGCTTGACGATAAAGTTAGCAGTCCCCTGGGCTGTAATGCAATGCAATCAATAATATTAATGTGTTGGAATTAATTGCCATTTAATTGCTAATTAATTATTAAAGATTTAAATAAATTCAAGCAAAAATTATTCAACTGGTTAGACAAAGCTATTTAAAATGATATGTACCATATTTATTAGTGCGTATACATATAAAAACCATATGGATTCATGTAATTCCGATATAGGATTAATATGAATGTGCATAAATGCATGAATGCTATAAAAATGGTTCCATTTGGATCATTATGGTAACAAATTGATGCACACATGACTCCATCAGAAACATATGAAGAGCATTCTACCATAATCTTGGAACCATTATGTACCAGTATAAACGATACGCCGGTTAAAACAATATTATTTTAGAATAAACCATAAACCGTATTATTCATGTGATTTTGAGCTTTGTAATTTTTGTCTCAGCAGAGCCCTGCAAAATGCATTCTACCATAATCTTTGAACCTTAATAAACCAGTATAAATCTTACAGGTTTTAATTACCACTAAGTAACCGGTTAAAAAAATATTAATTTATAATGGATCAATATACCCTACTTTTCATGTGATTTTAACCTTTGTAAATTAATTGCCTCAGCAGACCCCTACAAAATTCTTTCTAACATAACCTTTGGGCCTTAATAAACCAGTATAAATTGTACTAGTTTTAATTGCCGCTAACAAACCGGTTAAATTTTTTTTTATTTGAAATGAACCAATAATTCGTACTTTAACTTTACATGTTAATTCTAGCTTTGTGAATTAATTGCCTCAGCAGACCCGAACAAAATGCATTATAGTATAACCTCTGGGCCTTAATAAACCAGTATAAATCATACTAGTTTTAAATGCCGCTTGCAAACTGGTTAAAAATTTATTTATTTGGAATGAATCAATATACCGTATTTTTCATGTGAATTTTAACGTTGTGAATAAATTGCCTCAGCAGACCTCTACAAAATGCATTCTAATATAACATTTGGGCTTTAATAAGCAAGTGTAAATCATACTAGTTTTAATTGCTGCTAGCAAACCGGTTAAAAATTATTTATTTGAAATGAACCAATATATATCGTACTTTACGTGTTAATTCTAGCTTTGTGAATTAATTGCCTTATCAGATCCCTACAAAATGCATTCTAATATAACCTCTGCGACTTAATAATCCAGTATAATTCATACTATTTGTAATTGCCGCTAGCAAACCGGTTAAAAAAATATTTATCTGAAATGAACCAATATATCGTACTTTACATGTCAATTTTAGATTTGTGAATTAATTGCCTCAGCAGACCCCAACAAAATGCGTTCTAGTATAACCTCTGGGCCTTAGTAAACCAGTATAAATCAAACTAGTTTTAATTGCCGCTAGCAAACCGGTTAAAAAATATTTATTCGAAAAGAACCAATATATCGTATACTTTATATGTTAATACTAGCTTTGTGAATTAATTGCCTTAGTAGACCCCTACAAAATGCATTCTAATATGACTTCTGCGACTTAATAATCCAGTATAATTCATACTATTTGTAATTGCCGCTAGCAAACCGGTTAAAAAAATATTTATCTGAAATGAACCAATATATCGTACTTTACATGTCAATTTTAGATTTGTGAATTAATTGCCTCAGCAGACCCCAACAAAATGCGTTCTAGTATAACCTCTGGGCCTTAGTAAACCAGTATAAATCAAACTAGTTTTAATTGCCGCTAGCAAACCGGTTAAAAAATATTTATTCGAAAAGAACCAATATATCGTATACTTTATATGTTAATACTAGCTTTGTGAATTAATTGCCTTAGTAGACCCCTACAAAATGCATTCTAATATGACTTCTGGGCGGTAATAATCCAGAATAAATTATACTTGTTTTAATTGCCGCTAGCAAACCGGTTAAAAAAATATTTATTTGGAATAAATCAAAATACCGTATTTTCCATGTAAATTTTAGCTTGTGAATTAATTGCCTCAGCATACCCCAACAAAATACATTCTAATATAACATTTGGGCCTTAGCGAACAAGTATAAGTAATACTGGTTTTAATTACCGCTAGCAAACCGGTTCAAATTAATATTTAGTTGGAATGAATCAAAATACCGTATTTATCATATGAATTTTAGCTTTGTGAAATAATTGCCTCAGCAGACCACAACGAAATGCATTCTAATATAACATTTGGGCCTTAGTGAACAAGTATAAATAATACTGGTTTTAATTACCACTAGCAAATCGGTTCAAAATAATATTTATTTGGTATGTATCAAAATACCGTATTTTTCATTTGAATTTTAGCTTTGTGAATTAATTGCTCCAGCAGAGTCCAACAAAATGCATTCTAATATAACACTTGGGCCTTAGTGAATAAGTATAAATAATAGTGGTTTTAATTGCCGCTAACAAACCGGTTATAAAATATTTATTTGAAATGAACCAATATATCGACATAATAATTCTATCTTTGTGAATTAATTGCCTCAGCAGACCCCTGGAAGATGTATTCTAATATAACCTTTGGGTCTTAATAAAGCAGAATAAATCATTCTAGTTTTAATTGCCGCTAACAAACAGGTTAAAAAAATATTTATTTGTAATGAACTTATATATCGTACTTTACATGTTAACTTTAGCTTTGTGAATTAATTGCCTCAGCAGACCCCAACAAAATGCATTATAATATAACATTTGGACCTTAATGAACAAGTATATATAATACTGGTTTTAACTGCCGCTAGCAAAACGGTTCAAAATATATTTATTTGGAATGAATCAAAATACTTGTAGCGTGGTCAATAAATAAAGTAATGTTGTATAAGTAAGTAGTGTATTAAGAATAATAATTACATATATAGTAGATATACACATGAACAATTTAATATCGGCACAACGTCTACTCTTGCTCGTGACTTAACTCCAACTGCCGCCTCGTGCTTACAGCAAGCATGTTGTGGTATCCCCACTCTTGTCGTCGTCGTCGTTTGAGCCCGGTCCAATTCGGACCTAACAGTGAAAACGCTACACTGCCCCCTACCAGCTGAAGGCTACTCCTGGAGGCTTCTTGGATCTTCAAACGTGCTAGTTCTTTGACTTGTCGAGGCGGAAGCACCCGCCTCGGCGGTGATGACCCGGGGCCAACCACTGGATTCGCTACCATTGTTTCTTCGGCAATGTCTAGGGAGTCCCCGCTCGAATGAGATACCTCGGACACTGGAGGCGGGTTTTCGTTGAATTCAGCAGACTTCTGTCGCGGTCCTGATGACGGCAATATATGTTCGTGGGAAACAGGAGTTAGTGATCTCCGTGGAGATGTTGTGGGACTAGGCATTAACATCTCTCCCGGCCCAACGGTTGAACTAGGCTCCGGCAACATAGACAAAGAAAAAGGATTAGAGGACCTGGCCTCCAGGCTATTTCTTCTTTCTGAGCTCGTAGTATCAGTGCGGGTAGAAGGTCTTTCCACCCGGGCTTCTTGTTCTTTGGAATAAGGTTTTTCATAATTTGGGCGGCGTTCCCGGCGTCCTCTGGGAAGGCGAGATGCCTATCGATAGATTGTAATTGACACCTCAGTACTTCCAAAGACGTCTTCTATAATTCGTTTCACCTGCCGCTCGTCCAGCTGATCGCACCCACACCCAATTATTGGCATAGCTAATTTGGTCACTTTATGTTGGCTCATAAGGTTGCGAAGATATCGCAGTGAAGCTCTGAGGTCTTCATAGGTCGGTAAATCTTCATTGCTGATTTTCTTAGTTACCAAGTAGTAAATATAGCGTTCCCCTCTTTTCAAGAATGCCACTTCGCCAACCTTGGCTCTTTGTTGTAAGAGTTCGTTACGTCCTCCGAAACGCGTTCTAAACTGTTCAGCAATACCAGCACTCATAAGGAAATCTTCCGCTACAGAGTGTGCTAGTGAGTAACTGGGTGGTGCACTAAATAAGTTATCCATAACTTCTCTCAGTTTTGGCTTTTTCCTGGTAGGTTCCGCACGAGGTCTCCCTGGTTTCCGAGATGCTCGTTCTTGTAACGCTTGTTCAGGTCCAGGTTGACGTGTGCACACCTTCAACCTATCTTGGTGCACTACCAGCCTCTTTTGTGGAAATACAACATGTTGCACTCGATATGTGCCCATTCCGGTATTCTTCACTACTCGGTATGGACCAGTCCATGGTTTGTGCGATTTGTGTGTTTCTCCGGGTCGGGGAGTTGGATGATGTACCCACACCAATTCACTGCAGTTGCGTTCCACAGACCTTCTCAATGAGTTTACGTAATCTTTCGTTGAATGAAATGGCTTGCCTGGGGGTAACCCATATTGTAGATCAATCGGCAATCTTATCTCTGTTCCCAGCATCAACATGTTTGGTGTATAACTTGTAGATTCCTGACGACTGGAGCGATATGCCATCATCACATGAGGTAGTTCAACATCCCAAGCTCGTTGTTCTTCACCAGCCCAATGGCATATCATATCCAGGAGAATCCTGTTAAACCTCTCCACCATGCCATCGGACTGGGGTCTAAAAGGTGATGTTCTTGTCTTTTCGATATTTAAGAGTCTGCATATTTCCAAAAATAACTCCGACTCGAATTGTCTACCCTGATCCGTATGAATTATGTCAGGGGCTCCAAAACGGCAGATGAATTCGTCAACCAATTTTCTCGCCACGGTATCCGCCGTTTGGTCCGGGATAGCATATGACTCCTTCTACTTCGAAAAATAATCTGCTACGACCATGATATACTTATTTCCCTGACTAGTGGTAGGCAATGGTCCCAAAATGTCGATTGCGACGCGCTCTAATCTCCGAGCCGGCACGTAAGTTTGTAGTGGAGCTTTTGGTGCTGGTGTCGGCGTTCTTCTCCGATTGCACTCTTCACATTCTCGACACCAACGTGATACATCGTCAGCCATATCGTTCCAGTAAAATCTATCTTGTATTCGCTTTAACGTTTTTGTCACTCCTAGGTGAGCACCTGCTGTAGCTGTATTATGATAGTCTTTCAAAATCTTCGGAACTATTGTCTTTAGGGTACTATACGAAATTTCTCCTGGCCATTTTCTCTCGTTGGAACACAAAATATATCTTCAATCAACCTCGGTTTCATTTTTAATATTCGCTTGGATTGTCCCGACATTTGGTGGGCAGCTTGCTCTGTTTGTAGTGCTGTAATCACGGGCCCACAGACTAGGTCATTCTTCTGTTCTTTCTTTATATCCCACTCTTGTGTTACTGATGACGAATTCGCTTCTGTTGATATCTGGTTTAATAAACATCAGTATTGGCGAACTATTGCGTTCTATTTCCCGCACAATAGACCCGTGAATCTCAATGCCGCCAGCAGCAGGGTCAACACGGCAGTGATATTTTTGAATGAAACTGCATCCAATAATAAACTCCGCGGCTAATTTCTTGCAAACACTAACCTCACTGCTCAAGGTTTCCTGACCCAGCGTAATCTGTACATTACCCAAGCCAATTAAATGCAATGGGTCTCTACCCGCCTGGGTTATGGTAGTATCTGACTGGCGTAAACGTCCCGAGCTAACTTGGTTCCAAAGTATCTCACGAATAAAGCATCTCGATGCTCCTGTGTCGATTAAAAAGGTTACCGGATGACCATTCACTTTACCCGGCCTCTGTATGGTAGGTGCATCAGAAGTCTGCCCGTTTCCAGCATCCGATAGTTCTTGGGCCAGTTTGTCGGGCTTAAAGCTGACCGGCTTTAGTTTTCCGACCTCTCATTTCTCTCTTCTCGCTTGTATCTCGACTTGCGTCGTTCTGGACAATTGCGTGCAAAATGTACATACCAGTGGCATTCGTAGCACCGCTTATTTCCTTGGGCTGAGCGTGACTTTCTTTCAGGAGTCGGTGACCGGTGAATCCTCTGTGACTCCTCAGGTCTTGTTTCAGTAAACCGAGCATCTTCGCTCCACCGGCGAGGTGGCGTCGGTGAGCGTCGTCGCTGAGATGGTATTGGTGAGTTCCACCTCACGCGCTGATTAACATTGTGATTGTAAGTATTCAGTGAACGAGTTAATGTTTCTAACGCTACGGAGAATTGTGCCATTTGATTTGTCAGCTTTTCTATCTGCGTGTCTAATTTGGATGGAGTAGACGAACAAAGCTGTGCGGTGGCGGCTGCATTGTTTGCACATGCCTTCTCTTTATTTTCTCTAAGGTCCCTCATCGCCGATCTTATCTCTAATGCTGACTGAGCATCTTTTAAAGCCGCAGTTAAAGTATGAGGACACTGCCTCGCTGTCTCTGTGGCTAACTCCATACCTATTCCGCGTAGAAATTGCTTTACCAAAATTTTTTCGCGAGCCGCTTCGCTGTACTCGTTTAATGCTTGATCACCTAAATAACGCAACCTGGTGACAAACATGGCTAATGTTTCTCCTGCTTCCTGCTTTCTTGCATAAAATCGTGCTTCGTTATCATCTTCTTCACGCTGGAATATGGGTTTCAATGCGGTTTGTACCGCGGCCCACGTTGCATGTTGTTCGGCTATTAAACTTCGCAAAATTTCATGCGATGACTCATCTAAATAAAATGGCAACGCTAGCAACTTTTTTACATCATTCCAGTCTTTCAATCGTGCATATGAATCAAACATTTTCACCCATTCGCTCCATTTCTTTTCTACTCTATTAAATTGCGGACACTGGATATCAGCCATTTTACGCAATAGAAATAAACGAAAACTACTATTAAAGTTTTTATACTCGCGCGAACACATCACAGACAACCACCCGGCGCGCGGACCACATACAACGCTGTACAGTCTAAAGTCTAAACAATGGAACGCGCGAATTATGTTATTTCGGCTTAATATTTTGAAAAAAATATATTTATTCAAAATAATACAATAGCAATTAACTTCAATAAAGCTTACAAAAAACTGAATGATGATTAATTCAAAGTATCCTATGTATACTCTTATATTCTAAACAATATTTGATAAAATTATGAATAATGTTATTGCAGCTGCTTATTCTCTAAGATTATACATCTATGTGATTCATGTCCATATATGCGTAATATGTAAAGATTCATAATTCCTCCCCCGGAGATTAAAGTATATGTGTGACATGTAATCATATATTATTTTTAGAGAAAGTTTGCAATATTTTCTATATTTCGGTATTATTTGAATCTAAAATTTCATTCACAGGAGTATTATCTGACTGGTTATATTTAAATATTCTATTAATAATTATTGCAATCTTTTTCTTTACAATGACATATAAAATACATATAATAATAAAAATTATAATTAAATATATTATAAAGAGATGATGAGAGTTTTCTTTTATTTCAACAAGTTCTTTTAATTTTGGAACAGAGAGTTCATGAATATTCAAATGTTTTAATTTTATATTTGTATTCTCAATAGTTGATGTTTGAATATCTAAAGACAATTTGTCCAGATTTATTTCTTTACTTCTGAGTGTACTTTCAAAATGTTTGTTATTTAAAGAACATAAATTATTATGTACTTTATATATACCTTTTTTATCGATCATGAAAGATTTATCTTTGCATATTAATTCTTGTTTTGCATTATTAACTTGGATAAGATATATAATATTTGAATTTTCAATTGTTATAAAGTCATTATTTTGAGCAAGTCGTCTATAATCACAGTGTGTATTTTTGTGTTCAGAAAGGAGTGTTTCGGTACAAGGATTTATTTTGTTATAATTTGGCTTACAATAAATCATATTGTTAATAATTTCATAATTTTCACAAGAGTAATAATTTTGATCCATTTGTAATAGTATTTGTTTGTTAATATTTAGTGACAGTAACTCATTTTCTTGGAAGAAATGAATTGGTGTTATTTGTACTGTGTGAAATGTTTCTGCGGAATATTTTGGAATGATAATTAAATATTGCAATCTATGATCTTTTACTGAACAGTAACTATGTATGAGATTTAGATAGTTTATATATTCTTCTTCGTCAATTTTATTTTCATTTTGAAAAATTTACTTTAAAGCTATAATATTTTCATTTTCTAAAAGGGATTAGTGAAAGACATTGAGACTACAAAAGGAAAGCGTGATTTCTATAAGACTTAGAATATCACTGAGTTCTGAAAGATTTGTTTTTCTTAAGTCTATGGTATTTAAGGCTACTAAAACATTTGGCCACGTAATTTGTTCTTTCAAAAGTTGTTGCAAATTAAGAATTCTGCTTTTTAATATTTCTTGATTTTTGAAGATAATATCGAATTGTTCATTAAAATGTTAAGTTGCATTTTTCATAAAATATACCGAATTTTTGAGACTTTCTTCAAGTATTACTTGATTATTGTGAAAAGAATTTATAATGTTATCATATTTTTCCTTGTCCGAATTATCTAGATTTCCTGTAATTTGTTTAATAATTGACCCAAGACCATTTATTAATCCGCGTTTTTGTCGTTTAGGAAAGAGGATATTAATTCTTTTATTTAAATTTTCATATTGATTGTTTAAATTTTGTAGGCTAATAGCGAGTTCATTATTATAACGTTTATTGTTAATGTCCTTGATTTTTATTAATAAGCTATATCTTTGTTGTTTGATAATTTGGAATGCATCTGTGATTTTATCGAGGTCATAGACATAATGTATATAAATTTATTTTTCATAAATTTTTGCTTTACCGAGATTTATTAGGTTTATTCCATTATTATTCTTTATTTCTTCCAAATGTGTATCCGCGATTATGGATGGTAATCTGTAACAATATATTATATTTTAATTTTGTTCAATCTTATCTTTTGTACTTTATTAAATGTCTCGTTACTTGCTTTTTTCTTTTGTTTCTTTAAACATTTTATCGTTCCGAGTTGTGGATTATATTTTATAACTTTAGCTTTTTTATACATTGGTTTCTTATATTTTTGAACACGTGTATTAGTTTCTTTTACATAGATTTGTTTCGGAATTTCTAAAGGATTAACATTTTCTTTATAGCGTTTATCTTTTTCTTTTTGTATTCTATTTTTTACTAGATTTTGAATTTCTGTAAGGTTTTCAGCATGGTCTTCTAATAATTTTGAATTTGTTCTGATTTTTTTAGGGTATATATTATTTCTGTCTTTTTCGTACATTATTTCCATTGGAGATAATTGTGTAATAGATTGTTTGGTATTATTGTATGCTATTATGGCTTGCTGTATCATGTTGTCTAAAGTTTTCTTACGGTTATCTTTATTATTTATTATTCTTAAGGTGGATTTATGCAGCTTATTTTTTATTTTACTTTTTCTTTTCTTTTTCGCTTTTACTTTTACTTTAAGTTTGGTACTTTATGCAGCTACTTTAAAGCATTCTGTACACATGCGCAGATGTGATTTTTCTGGCATATCAGTGGACATAAATGTTGTTGTAACCTATAAAAATGGACACAAATGTAATAATTTGTGCATCTGCTATATTACTTGTAGCTTTACCCATTTTCTAATTTTTGCAATTTTACCTACACAAAAACAAATAAATACAGGATACGCTGACGTTTGTCACGTGAAGTGGTACACATGCGCAGTTGTGAAATTCTTTTACTTTAACAGTCTTAAGTTGAAAGTTGGCCAACTTTAGTTCTTAAAGTAAAATTAAAAGTATGCACATAAAGTAGTACATTTATTAACACACCTTTAACTTTTGTAAAGTAAAATAAAAAGAAAAGGTAAAATAAAAAGTAGGCTGCATAAATCCACCTTTAGGTGTTCAATAATATATATTACTATGAAATCTTTCGGCGGCATTACTTTTAGGATTGCCAGTACAATTTATGTGTAATTTCATATTATGTAATTTACAATATTCTTTTAGATTTACTTTATCGAATTCAGTGCCTTTATCTACAATAATTTTCTTATGTAATGGGAACCATAAAAATTGTTCTTTTAATATTTTTACTACTTCTAATGAGTTAAATACTGGAAATTTATAGAGTATTCCATATTTAGAAAATTGATCAAATAAAGATAAGTATTTTTGTGTATTAAGAGACACTGTATCCAAATTTATAATTTCAAAAGGTCTTTCTGGAGTATTAATGCAATTTTGTATGAAAATTTGAAATAATTTCTAATTGCTCATTTACCATTTTGTTTACAGCTATAATGTTTATAGTATTTGTTTCAAAATTGTTTTTAATTATTTAATTTATCGAGTTCTTGATCGAATATTGCAAGATATTTAATTTTTGGTTGAATATATGATTTTAAAAAATTTAATATGTCATTATTCGTATTTTCACGTGTTACCGATATGTTTACACGTTGTTTTGATCTTTGAAATGGAATTCTATCTATATTAATTTCATATTGTTCTCCGTATTTGAATATAAGCTGATTGTCTGCTATATTTATTCTCTCGTCTTTATATTTTATACCATTTACTGGATTTTCATTACTACTATGTACAGTAGAATTTGTCGCATTATTACTTAGTGTTTCTTGATTGAATTGTTCAGGTAATATTATGATATTAATTTTTATTTCTGTGTCTGAAAATATGTTACTTATATATTCTTTTAATTTGGAATAATCTAGCTTATCTACTCCGTTTTTTATACAATAATCTCGTAAATCAGTTAGTGCTTTTTTAAACATTTTTATATTACAGTTTTCTTTATAATTTTTTTTAGAAATTAAGTGAAATATTTTCTTATCCGGTATGTCTTGTATGATTATATTTCTGAGACCTTCATTTTGTTTTAGGCAAAAAAATTTACTATCAAAAAGTTCATTAATTTCTTTAGCTAAGCCTTTTCAAAAGTGTTTATCTTTTGAAATACAATGTGCGAATATATTGGTGCTTAATATGTTGCCTTGTTTTTCTATAATTCTATGTTTATCACGTATCCGAGAAAGAAAGTAAGCTATTTTATTTGTTTTACCGGGTATGTACTCTATGTCAAAATTATATTCTGTAAGTTCTATTTTCCAATGCATTAATTTTTGATTAGCATTTTTCATCATAAATAACCATGTGAGTGGTTTGTGATCTGTACGTATTTTAAATTTTCGTCCATATAGATGTGTCCTAAAATTATTTACTGCCCAAACAATACTTTTTAATTCTTTTTCCGTTGTACTATGATTTATTTCCGATGTGTTGAATGTTTTCCTTACATAGGCAATTGGTTTTTCTATGTTATCAATTACTTGGGACAATACTGCACCCTTAGCATTTTGTAGGAGTCTACTGAGGCAATTAATTCATAAAGCTAAAATTGACATATAAAGTACGATATATTGGTTCATTTCAAATAAATATTTTTTTAACCTGTTTTTTTTTTTTTTAGCGGCAATTAATACTAGTACGATTTATACTGGTTTATTAAAGCCCAAAGGTTATGTGAGAACGCATTTTATAGGGATCTAATGAGGCAATGAATTCATAAAGCTAAAATTGACATGTAAATTACGATATATTGGTTCATTTCAAATAAACATTATTTTAACCGGTTTTTTAGCTGCCATTAAAACTAGTATGTTTTATACTGGTTTATTTATTTATTTATTTATTTATTTATTTTGTTATTTGGGAAACCAACAGATAAATCCATTTACAGGTTTCCTCGGTATACATATACTATTACAATTTGAAAAATTACAAACACATAAATTTAGCACAAAATAAAACAAAAGAAAAATATCGCTTGAAATTTTACAAATACAATACAAACATTAAACATTGAACATAATTATACATCATTTATGTAAGTCTCGTTTAAATTGAAATAAAGATGAGCAAAAAAGATCTAAGTGCTGAAAATTTTCGTTATAGCATTGCATAAATCTTTGCACAGGAGAGTTCTTATAATTATTAGAATTGTAATTTCTTGTATAGAATAAATGCTTGCTGCGCACTACTACATTTGGTATATGAAAATTCAAGTTAACAAGAATGTCAGGACAATTAACATGATTATTTAAAATTTTATATAAGAAAATCATGTCAGCATTAGATCTTCTTTTCTCGAGGGTTAACATATTTAAAGTGCTTAATGAAAGTTCATAATTACTTTCATTTAGACCAAATTTAAACTTAAGCAGTGAAATAAACTTTTTCTGAACAGATTCTAATCTAGTAATATTACTGGCATACGACGGGCTCCAAACTTGAGAAGCATATTCGACAATAGGACGTACTAAGGTATTAAATAATAAAATAAATGAATTGATGTTATTGAAACGATTAAGTGACCTGTATATAAATCCTAATGTTTTATATGCTTTTCTAGCTATGGTATCCGTATGTTCGTTAAATAATAATTTGTGATCAAATAAAACACCCAAATCTTTAATTAAATTAGGGCCCAAAGGTTATGTTAGAATGCATTTTGTAGGGATCTGATGAGGCAATTAATTCATAAAGCTGAAATTGACATGCAAAATACGATATATTGGTTCATTCCAAATAAATAGTTTTTTAACCGGTTTGTTAGCGGCAATTAAAACTAGTATTATTAGTACTAGTTTATTAAGGCCCAAAGGTTAAGTTAGAACGCATTTTGTAGGAGTCTCCGGAGGCAATTAATTCATAAAGCTAAAATTGACATATAAAGTACGATATATTGGTTCATTTCAAATAAATATTTTTTCAACCTGTTTTTTTTTAGCGGCAATTAATACTAGTATGATTTATACTGGTTTACTAAGGCCCAAAGATTATGATAGCAAGCAATTTGTAGGGGTCTGCTCAGGCAATTATTTCATAAAGCTAAAATTGGCATGTAAAGGACAATTGGTTTCAATAACAAGCGTATTACGCATCTTTTATGCGCCACTATTCGTCATATCCGTTTTATGCGGCAGCTTCACTGTCAAATAAGCACGTTTTTTCATTCACTTTTGATCTCTAGTAGTGAGCACACACGTTTTATTATCGCATTCTAATTTATTCTTTCGCACAATAATTCTTAATTATTGTTACTAGTACCGCTTTATATATATTTATATTAACGCTAAAGTGTATTTCAAGTGCATTTTATTTATTTATGCTACGCTTGTGTATTTAATTTCTAACGCATTACGCATGTGGTTTTTTCACCATTTTACCTACATATATTTTATATATATATATATCTTCTTTTCAGCATATATATTTAGCCTTTACAGCACGTACATTTATTCTCTACGCATCTCGATTTATTTTAACATCGAACAAATATCATTTGCACATTTGACTGGACTTTGGAACTGTATTACACATTCTGCATAATATTACACACTGCAAGTACACGCACATTCTGTACACGAATAGCAGGTATTCTTTACACAGTTTTATACATCTAAAACACAGTAAGTACTTCTTTTTCATACATTATAGAATACAGTTTTACACGTGCAGTATTCATTAACTTTGTTCTATAGTAGAAATTACTCTCCTTTATATTCATTTTAATTATCAATTACATTTCAATATAATCTGTAATCTCTGTATACAGTTTACGTATGTACTATATTTTTGATTTGTTTCTTAAGACTGTTAGTTCAGTTAGTGTAATTGCATTTGACACACATTTGTATTTTTATTCATTTATCTTATATTTTACAGGCGCTTATATTATTTCTATTTATTTATAAATAATTTAGCATCATTTTTTGATACAATTCACAAGGCTTTTTATTTGTCTTGGTCGCTACATTTGTACATGTAGTTTTGAATTCAAATTCAACTATTTTGGTATTTAATAATTCTCACTTGTGTTTAAACTTTATTTGTTTATTTTCGGGTTAAGTTTAAGGTATTAGGTGCACATATTATCGTAGATTTTTCAGTTATTTCTGGGACTTTATTATTTATTCTTTGGTTAGTTTCTAGTAAATGTTAGCGTTCATATCTCACAATTTATTTATAGGTACATTGCTTAATATAAATCTAAGTTCATCTATTACGAATAGTTATACACTTTATATTGTTTCTGTATTTAATTTACAAATAGCATAGCAGTCAACACAGTCAACAGTTCTACAATACATACAACGCTTTTACGTAATAGTTAGCTCTGATACGCATACATTCGTTTGTTCGTTGCTTCTTTTCTGTGCTGTTGTTAGGAATAAGAGTTTGTTAGCTTCGCTATCCTAAACAACATTTGTGTGGGCCTTTGATTTATTGTCCTATCTCTCCAAAAGAGCTACTGTCTTGTGTAAGTCCTGTATATCGCTCGTGCAGGTGAAAAGCGTCTATCCTTGTCCAATCCTCCTCGTACTCACTTTCTGTTCGCTTTGGATTCATAGTCACACTGACAAACATTTCACAGTTACATTTGAAACATTTTCAGTTTCGCACACGCTTACATACATTAGAGTTCACCGTTCACTGTAGACCGCCGCAACGCAACTGTCCAAATCAACCGACACGTCAATGAACCAGCGCATATTCCACAGTCCCATACCATCTGCACAGACCATCTACACCATATACCTATTAGAAAATATACCGCTGACTCAATCTTCTCAGCATGATCGACATCAGAGTACAGAGATATATATTTCTATCTCAACTTGTCCCCTTATTCAATTTGCGCATGCTCGAAGTCTGAATATTCTATTGGTTAAAATGCCTGAATTCTAATGAAAAACCGCGAATCTTTGAATGTAATTTTATTCGTAACAAATAAAATTTAAATTAGAATTAACAAAATACATTTAAATACATTAAAATGATTTCCATTTGTATTAATTTAAACATTTCAACAAAGAATAACAAAATTTTTGCTTGAATTTCATTTATTAAATAGTTTGTTCAAAATAAATAAAGTTCTAATTAATGGGTTATGAAAATATTAGTGAAAAAAAAGTAGCTTGAAAATAAAAATTAAAATAACGAAAAAGTAAACATACAAGGAACGGTAAAGAAAGATGGGCCAGAATACAGATGTCATTAATATTTATTATTATACAATATATTTAATATTGTATTTTTTGTGGATTATGAATTACAGTAATAATTATAATTTTACAAATACATTACATTTTTTATTGATTTTTAAATATAACAAGCCTATTATTATTATTTCTTATGTAATTGTGTTTCTGGGAAAATATTTCTGTCTCATGGATAATTCTAATTTTAAAATATATTTCAATCACATGTTTAATCAATTGAGATTTATGATTATCAATGAAATCTTGGTCCTTAAGGTGATCTATAAAAAAACAAACATCAATACAATATGGTTTAATAATACTTACGAATGCAGAGTAACTGCTGGATTTTTTGCACTGCACAAATAACACTTCCGAATAGCCATTTGTCTGTCACACATGAACACGAACAAAATTGAACCAAACACGTGGACAAACTGGCAAAGAAATTTTCTTAAACTTCAAGTTACCGCCAGCCAGATCTACCGCTGTCACACATAGCCAATAGAAATGAGGCGTCCGAGCATGCGCACATTTAAAAAGGGTGCAAAACGAGATAGAACTATCAATATTGCTGTCGCTCTTTGCTAATCATGCCCACCACTCATTGTCAGAATACAAGCATTAGCGGTATATTTTCTAATAGGTATATGATCTACACTATCTGTAATAGGCGCATCAACGGTCAACGCCAACATCTATTGGGGATTAGGGCTCTCAGGCATCACTGGTCCTTCGAGTTATTTTTTGAGAGTCAAACTCAATTAGACCCCAGTTTTTATTTTAACCTGTGTCTAAACAACTAGTATGTTTTATACTGGTTTATTGAGGCCCAAAGGTTATGATAGAATGCATTTTGTAGGGATCTGATGAGGCAATTAATTCATAAAGCTGAAATTGACATGCAAAATACGATATATTGGTTCATTCCAAATAAATAGTTTTTTAACCGGATTGTTAGCGGCAATTAAAACTAGTATTGTTTGTACTAGTTTATTAAGGCCCAAAGGTTAAATTAGAATGCATTTTGTAGCAGTCACCGGAGGCAATTAATTCATAAAGCTAAAATTGACATATAAAGTACGATATATTGGTTCATTTCAAATAAATATTTTTTTAACCTGTTTTTTTTTTTAGCGGCAATTAATACTAGTATGATTTATACTGGTTTACTAAGGCCCAAAGATTATGATAGCAAGCAATTTGTAGGGGTCTGCTGAGGCAATTATGTCATAAAGCTAAAATTGGCATGTAAAGTACGTTATATTGGTTCATTTCAAATAAAAAAAAATTTAACCGGTTTGTTAGCGGCAATTAAAACTAGCATGATTTATAATGGTTTAGTAAGGCCCAAAAGTTATGTTAGAAAGCATTTTATTGGGGTTTGCTGAAGCAATTAATATGTAGAGCTAAAATTGACGTGTAAAGAATGATATATTCGTTCATTTCAAATAAATATATTTTAACCGGTTTGTTAGCGGCAATTAAAACTAGTATGATTTAAACTGATTTACTAAGGCCCAAAGGTTAAGTTAGAATGCATTTTGTTGGGGTCTGCTGAGGCAATTAATTCATAAAGCTAAAATTGGCATGTATAGTACGATATATTGGTTCATTTCAAATTAATATTTGTTTAACCGGTTTGTTAGGGGCAATTAAAACTAGTATGATTTATACTGGTTTACTCAGGCCCAAAGGTTATGTTAGAACGCATTGTTTAGGGGTCTGTTGCGGCAATTAATTTATAAAGCCAAAATTTACATGCAAAGTACGATATATTAGGTGCAAGGATAAAAATGCAATAAATAAAAAGTGCAATAAAATAAAATGCAATAAAATAAAAATGCAATAAAATGAAAATGCAATAAAATAAAAATGCAATAAAATAAAAGTGCTATAAATAAAAATGATATAAAATAAAAATGCTATAAAATAAAAATACTGTATACTAAAAATGTTGTAAAACAAAAATGCAATAAAATAAAAATGCTATGAAAGAAAAATGCTATAAAAGAAAAATGCTATAAAAGAAAAATGCAATAAAATAAAAGTGCAATAAAATAAAAGTGCAATAAAATAAAAGTACAATAATATAAAAGTATAATAAAAGAAAAATGCAATAAAAGAAAAAGCAGTAAAAGAAAAATGCTATAATTGAAAAATGCAATAAAAAATAAATGCAATAAAAGAAAAATGCAACAAAAAAAAATGCAATAAAAGAAAAATGCAATAAAAGAAAAATGCAATAAAAGAAAAATGCAATAAAAGAAAATGCAATAAAAAAAATGCAATAAAAGAAAAAAGTAATGAAAGAAAAATGCAATAAAAGAAAAATGCAATAAAAGAAAAATACAATAAAATAAAAATGCAATAAAAGAAAAATGCAATAAAAGAAATATGCAACAAAAGACAAATGCAATAAAAGAAAAACGCAATAAAAGAAAAATGCAATAAAAGAAAAATGCAATAAAAGAAATATGCTATAAAAGAAAAATACAATAACAGCAAAATACAATAAAATAGAATTACATTAAAATAAAAATACAGCAAACTAAAAATACAATAAAATTAATAAACAATAAAACTGAAATGCAATAAAAAAATACAATAAAATAAATGTAAAATAAAACAAAAGTACAATAAAATAAAAATACAATAAAAAAAAATACAATAAATTAAAAATTTAATAATTTAAAAGTAAAATAAAAGAAAAGTACAAATTAAAGAAAAATACAATAAAAGAAAAATACAATGAAAGAAAAATACAATAAAAGAGAAATACATAAAAAGAAAAATACAATAACATAAAAAAATAATAAAATAAAAATACAATAATATAAAAATACAATAAGATAAAAATACAATAAAATAAAAATGCAATAAAATAAAAGTACAATAAAATAAAAGTACAACAAAAGAAAAGAACAATAAAAGAAAAGTACAATAAAAGAAAAATACAATAAAAGAAAATTACAATAAATGAAAAATATAGTAAAAGAAAAATACAATTAAAGAGAAATACAATAAAGAAAATTACATTAAAAGGAGAATATAATAAAAGAAAAATACAATAAAAGAAAAATACAATAAAATAAAAATACAAATAAATAAAAATACAATAAAATAAAAATACAATAAAAATAAAAATTCAATAAAATAAAAATACAATAAAATAATAATACAATAAAATAATAATACAATAAAATAAAAATACAATAAAATAAAAATACAATAAAATAAATATACAATAAAATTAATATACAATAAAATAAAAATGCAATAAAATATAAGTAAAATAAAAGAAAAGTACAATAAAAGAAAAATACACAAAAGAATAATACAATAAAAGAAAACTACAATAAAACAAAAATACAATAAAATAAGTATACAATAAAAGAAAAATACAATGAAATAAAAATTAAATAAAACAAAAATACAATAAAAGAGAAATACAATAAAATATAAAATATAATAAAATAAAAATACTAGTAAAAATACAATAAAATTAAAATACAATAAAATAAAAATACATTTAAATAATACAATACCATAAAAATACATTAACATAAAAACACAATAACACAAAAATCAAAAACATGAAAACGCAATAACACAAAAATGCAATAAAAGAAAAATGCAATAAAATAATAATGCAACATAAGAAAAATACAACAAAATAAAAATACAATAAAATAAAAAAACAATAAAATAAAAAAACATTAACAAAAAAATACAATAACATAAAAATATAATAACGTAAAAATACAATGAGAAAAAAATACAATAACAAAAAAATACAGTAACAAAAATACAATAATATAAAAGTACAATTAGATATAAATACAATATCATATAAACAAAGAAAAGTACAATAAAAGAAAAGCACAATTAAAGAAAAATGCAAAAAAGAAAAATACAGTAAAAGAAAAATACGATAAAAAAAATACAATAAAATAAAAATACAATATAATAAAATTACAATAAAATAAAAATACATTAAACATCAAATACAATAAAATGAAAATACAATAACATAAAAATACATTAACATAAAATACAATAACACAAAAATAAAAAACATAAGAATACAATAACATAAAAATACAACAACATATAAATACAATAAAAAAATACAATAACATAAATATAATAAAGTAAAAATGCAATAAAATAAAAATGCAATATAAGAAAAATACAATAAAAGAAAGATACAATAAAAGAAAAATACAATAAAAAAAAATCACAATAAAAGAAAAATACAATAAAAAAATGCAATAAAAAAAATGCAATAAAAAAAATGCAATAAAAGATAAATGCAATAAAATAAAAATGCAATAAAATAAAAATTCAATATAAGAAATATACAATAAAATAAAAATAAAATAAAAATACAATAAAATTAAAATACAATAAAGTAAAAATACAATAACAGAAAAATACAATAACAAAACGAACAATAACATAAAAATACAAAAATATAAAAATGCAATAACATAAATACAATGACAAATAAACACAATAACTTAAAAATACTATAATATCTAAATACAATAATATATAAATACAATAAAATATTAACACAATAAAACAAAAATGCAATAAAATAAAAGTACAATAAAACAACACAATAAAAAAAATACAATAAAATAAAAATACAAAAAAATAAAAATACAATAAAGTAAAAATACAATAACAGAAAAATACAATAACATAAAAATACTATAACATAATAATACAATAACAAAAATACAATAACAAAAAATACAATAACATAAATACAATGACATAAATACAATAACATAAAAGTAATATAACATCCAAATACAATAATATATAAATACAATAAAATATAAACACAATAAAATAAAAATGCAATAAAATAAAAGTACAATAAAATAACACAATAAAATAAAAAATACAATAAAATAAAAATACAATAAAATAAAAATACAATAAAATAAAAATTCAATAAAATAAAAATATTATAGAATAAAAATACAATAAATTAAAAATACAATAACATTAAAGTACATTAAAATAAAAATTCAATAAAGCAAAAATACAACAAAATACAAATACAATAAAATAAAAATACAATAAAATAAAAATACAATATAATAAAAATACAATAACATAAAAATACAATAACATAAAAATACAATCAGCCTTATTCTCGTGACCATTGTATTCTATACAATATCTTATAAAATACGATTATTGTAAACTTTACAATAATTATGAAAATTCGTATTCACGTGACCATTGTATTGAATACGATCTTGCAAAGAATGCAATATCTTATACATTACAAGAACTAGTTGATTTTGGTATTCTAGTGACCAATTTTATAAAACTGACAATTGCATTGAATACGATAATTGTATAAACTTATTGTAATCTCAGCAAGTACTTCGACGACTTGTTAGGCAAATTGTGTGTTGAAAAATATTAACTATAGTAGTGAAATTTTGGTGGAAAATGGCAAATGATGGATTTCTACTACTAATTGACATTCTGCAAAACGATAAAAACAGGTACATATCACTGAAAATGAAGGTAATAATATATAAACCTCATTTTTGTGATCTTTTAAAAGACAAAACTTAAGGGTTTCAAGAAGACAATTAAGGGATACTAGTGATCCACTCACACTGCCCGAAAACATTTTTAAAGGAAATTATAGGCTCTCGCGACAATTAGCACATGATATTATTTTGGAAATATTTAAAAGATTCGCAAAGAGATGAAATAAGTATATCGAAAAATTTAAATGTATTATTACTATCTATTATTGCTTACTGTAAAGATTTAAATGGGTAGGTTTCCTTTAAATATTCAACAATTTATTTTAGATTATGATGGCACTACAATTGTATTCCCAAGGTAGTTACCAAAAATCTTCTGGACAAGATCATGTAATGCCAATGAGTCAATCTTCTGTAAGCCGCTGTATTAAAGAAGTGACAACAGTAATAAATGACCATTTGCATTATTATGTTCACTTTCCAATCACGGATGGAGAAAAAAATATCGAAAAAGAAGGGTGAGAGTTTGAAGTACTATATTATTTACATTAATATTTGATTTTTACTTATAGTTTTATGAATATGGCCAATGGTTTTCCTGGTATTATTGGGGCAATCGATTGTACTCATTTGGCAATTATAGCCCCACCGACAGATCATGAAGAGTACCCCAGGAATTGTATTTATAAATAGGAAGAATTTTTATAGCTTCAACGTTCAAATTGTAATATTTTGTATACCGTAGAATTTTTACGTGATTCTATTATATTTGTTTTAGATTTGCAATGCCGAGCTAAAAATTTTAGCAGTAAATGCCAGATATCCGGGTTCAGTACACGACTCGGCTATTTGGTTAACAAGTATCGTAAAAACACATCTAATACAAAATTACAACAATGGAGATAGGACATCGTGGCTAATAGGTAAATATAAATATTTCTTACATATTTGTTTTTGTCAAAATAATAAATAAATTTCAGGAGATTCTGGGTATCCACTGGAACCCTGGCTCATGACACCAATTCGAGGAGAAAATTTAACACCTGCAGAAGTACGATACAATAAGACGCATATAAGTACAAGAAATGTCATTGAACGATTGAACGGTGTTTTAAAAAATAGATTTCGGTGTTTATTAAAACATCGGGTATTACATTATGAACCACATACCGCAACAGCTATAATCAATGCATGTGCAATTTTACACAACATTTGTTTAGAAAGAAATGAAATAGAGATTGACATAGAATGTGAAGACAATGGTAAAAATTTACATGTTAAACATAATATAAAGAAAATATGAAAATATTTTTTTATTTCGCCTTGTAGATAATGAAGCACAAGGAAATGCTGGACCTGCAAATATCGGAAACCAAAATAATAGAAATAATTGGTTTCCTCAAGGTCGACTTGTACGAGACAGAATAATCAGAGATTATTTCAATTAATTTATTATATGTATTATTATTTATACATGATTGTAAAAAAATGATTTAATGCTTCACATAGTTTTTGTATAGATAACAGCAAATTGGATAATACATGAATATTATTTCTTTGTATTTGTAGAAATGCTGATAGTACCTTTACTTGAGTTTTTCGAATTCCTAATAAGAAAACAAGTTTTTCATTTACTTTATAGACTGCTTGAAAGAATGAAATCATACTTACGACTTCTTTTGGATTGGACGCCTATCTTTTTGGATACTAGCGAAGGCATTTTTGACATAGCTTTGCTAGTGAAACCTAATTCTTTCACATTCATCCCCACCACTACTAACTTTCCAATAATCTCCAATAATTTTTCCTCCAATGTTGATAAGACAAATCCATAAGGCAATCCTCCTCCTGTTGCGTTTTGGTGTGCGTAAATTTCTCTTGCCTTTCTTTTGACCTTACTTGTCCATTCACGGAATACTTGCTTCCATTCCTCAATAGTTCGTTTGGGCCCATCGCATTTATTCAATGCATTACATAAACTTTCCTCGGTCATTTGGGTAGATTTATAATTTACATATATATATATATATATATTGATACCTGTTAAGGAGTCACTTCCGTGACGTTGATAGGGCGTCCTGACTTCCATATTAATTAATGGATATATATTATTAAAAATTATATATATAGGCTTAGGGGAACTTGTAAATTAAGGTTTTCAAAAGAGGGGTAAGAAAATATTACATTAAAAATTAGTATACAATTGTACATACTTAAAATACGAAGTTACTTCCATCACTGTAATTGTATACAAGATATTGAAGCGTAGGGCTGACTTCCGCAACGTTGCCAAATATTATGTCGGCTAAACTAGCAAGCACATATAAGCAAAACACCAAATAAAGTATATTACAAATAAAGGTCTCACTCTGTGTGAATGAAGTGCCACAATATCGAATTTTGAACTATTATCTTTGTTTCA
Organism: Ophonus ardosiacus; assembly: GCA_943142095.1. Taxonomy (NCBI): domain Eukaryota; kingdom Metazoa; phylum Arthropoda; class Insecta; order Coleoptera; family Carabidae; genus Ophonus; species Ophonus ardosiacus. Next base: position 26,210,009 of record OW964833.1, on the reverse strand, counting down.
AAAATCATAATTTTGTTGTCTTGGCTGTAAGTCTGCGGAACCGCTCCAAAGCATGCATGCCCAATTCTGAATTTTCTACAAAAAATTACGATTTGTGTGCTACTTAAGTGCCCTATTTGGTTTATTATATTATTTAAAAAATATCTAAAAAAATACTAGATTGTTTGCAAGTCAGCAGATTCGCTCCAAACCACTCAACTTCAACTATAAGTAATCTGGGATAATGTACGACATAAGGGCTTATTAAATGGGGATATACCCTATTTTCGGCTATTACATATATCACATAAAACTTTACTTTATGGCGAGGAAAGAAATTAACCGTAAAATTGTATTTATTGTACATATTAACAACAAATGACACAGTTATTCCAACTTTTATATTTATAAATTTAAGGTGTTATGTTTACTAGTCACTAATTAAATTAATTACTTTACAAAAAAAAAAAAACCTAGTCCAAAGATGATGCAGAATTTGTGCAATACAGAACATATCAAAAAATAAAATATCAAAGACGAAAGACGTTTCATGTAATAAAAAAAAATTCAAATTTGTCTTATTTCCAGCAATGCACATGTTATACAATTTTCGAATTCACATATAATAATTAATGGTGCTATTCTGTAACGTTCTACAAGCTCTATAGACGTTATAGTATGTAAGAAAATACCTAATCTGTAACTAGGTTACAGTACTATAAGGGCTATAGTCTTATAGAAATTTCTATAAATCTTACAGCGCCAAAATCTTGACTGTGAAGTATTTACAGAGAATATTGAAACGTCAAAAATTTTTGATATTACTAATTTTGAAGAACAAAATTCTACATCTGATACATTTAAATTTTTTATTATATCTTCTATAAATTTAGAGATAAAGACGCTATAATATATAGAATATCGGGATATAAAGTCGAGTAGGCGAAACTACACTAAGGAAACCAGTTGACAAATTCAAATGTGTATAACATAGTTTGTAAAAGACAGATATCAATGTCAGTGTCAAAAATCAATAGTTTGAGTGACATTCTGATAGCTTTTTCTGGGAAGTACATTTAGTCTTTCTTATTGTTTTATTAATTAAATATTTGAAATTATAGGTAAAATGTATATATCCATCAGAAATACCGCCAATCTGGTTAATGAATTGGAAGAATCTCTGACATTTAGGATTTTCCCCATACAATGAAAAATAGGTATAATTAGGTTTATATGTGTGCAGAAGAATATTTAAATACAATAAAAAACAATATTTGGGCAAAGTTCTGTAATATTTTGTTATAAAACGACATTTCGATAGCAAAGTGCCATACAATACTTATATAGCCTATGGAAATGGCGAGAGGTCTTGTGCTGGCCACAACAGATTTTTAAATTTATTTTCTGGCTTTGTGTGAAACAGAAATGTAAGGTGTTTGGTATTAAAAATATTGTAATTTTTTTCTTTATAATAGACACCAATTATTTTTTCAATAAATTAATATAGAAATTTTTGTGTCTAAAAAACTGTTTTTCTATGTTATAGCCCAATGGCCCGTTTTAAAATTTACACCCTGTATAAATATTGTATTGCACCGTCCTTTTATAACAAAAAAAATTACAGAAGTTTACCCAAATATTGTTTTTATTGTATTTAACATGTCTTCTGTACACATACAATTCTAATTATATCTATTTTTCATTGTCTGAGGAAGTTCTTAAATGTCAGATTCTTCCAATGAGGTCATGCAAAAAAAAATAATTGTACCTTTTTGCTGTTTAAATCGAAAAAGGATAGTCTAATTCATCGATCAGTATGATTAAATATTTTTTTATATATATTTTTTGTTGTATAAAATCGTTTTAAAGTATGGTATTTTTAAAAAGTTGCAAAAACCAGCCATGTTTTGTCGTCACAACGTTACGAACGAAGTTCAGACTCATTTCAAACAGACATTTTATATGGACACATAATTTCTAAAAGAAAAATATATATAAACTATAAATTGAGGATTACATATCTAAATATGCTATATTATATTAATATAATATCGTTCTATTTATTTTTATAAATATAATTTTCATTTGGCGTGAAATTATCTACGTTACATCAGATGTTTCTTTCACTTTTGAATCTTTGAATTAGACGGTAGGAGGTTATAAACGCATATTAGACATTGAATATATTCCAGAATATTATTTTATTCTTTATTTTGGCACGAAACAACGTTCCATCGACATGTTTACTTTCATAAATTTTAGGTTATCTTTAAATGTCACTTTGACGTTTAAGACAATGTGAAAATCAAAATGGTCGTGCTTCTCACTCTGTGACGTCATTGGACAAGGGACGAAGCGGGGGTCTTCAGCCGCATTTTAAAGAATGTCATTTTCAACTACAATTTTTTCATGATTAAAGATAGATTTGAGGAGAAATAAAAAATACGGGTCTATTATTTTTCATTACTCTATCGATTAAAATTATAAAAAAAAAGTCGTGCATGACCTCATTCAACTAGATTGGCGGTATATCTGATGGATATATGCATTTTACTTACAATTTTAAATATTTAATTAATAAAACAATAAGAAAGATTAAATGTACTTCCCAGAAAAAGCTTTCAGAATGTCACTAATACTGTTGATTTTTGACTTTATCATCTGCCATTTACAAACTATGTTATAAACATTACTTTGTTATAAACATTTGAATTTGTCAAATGGTTTCCTTAGTGCCTTAGCCTCAGCGATGTACTACATTAAATTACTCTATATATTGCATTGCCTTTATCTCTAAATATATTCAAGTTATAATAAAAATTTTAAATGTATCAGATATAGAATTTTATGTTCTTCAATATATGTAATATACCTATTTTCAAAAAATAATATTTACAAGATTTTTTTAAAGAAACTGTCAGCTCTTCCCAGGAATGTCAGATTGAGGAAACTGCAGTTAAATATTCTTTACGATTTATAGTATTTGAGAAACCGTGGATCCAACATACACACACACAGACACACACACATACATTACATACACACACGGACATCATCGTAAAAATGTTGTAATCGGATTATAGGGACCTTAAAACGTGCTTGTCCACTAAAATCTGGATATGCGATTTTTGGCATGATTCCAATACCTCTTAGCGAGAGGTAAAAAACCAGAATTTTACTTCTTATATATTATGAAGAAGGTAGGAAAATGAAGCACACGCTCGCTAAGAATTAATATTTAACTATATACATATTTCACGTTCTTGTTTTTACTTATCATATGAAAATTACAAATTTCATTTACAGAAAAATAATTTGTAGGTAACATGCTGTTATTGGGATTTATTTTAAAATGTAATAACCTCCAAGACTATAAATAAGTTAATGTCCGCACTTTTGCAATTTATGTCCGGTTTCATTTCCGTTTGTTCAAAAATTAATACATTTTCATCCAACCAAATTAAATAGTAAACAGTAAAATGTCACGTGTGGAATTTATTTCTATTTATTGAAAATTATAACAAGGTAGTAATTTTATAACATACCCTTTTGAAACCAGGCATTAGTTGTAAAATTAAGCAACTTTGTCAAAAAATTTCACCAATCGCGAATACTGACACATGACAAAAAAATAAATTGTCATCTGACATTTTATTGCTTATTGGTTGCAGAATGTTAAAAACTTGCTAAAAATTATTAAATCATCTTAACCGAATTACCACGATTGAAATTTAGAAACTTGTTAAAAATTATCACAAATAGATTTTAATATATAAGAAGATATTTAATTGTTATTTGTTATTAATACTTATTGGCTAAAATTTTTAAATAGGTGCTAAAAATAATCATTAGTTCACAGAAATACTCCGTATGTGCTATAGAAAACAGCGGTAATTATTTTTACATTTTATTGTGAATTTTTCACTTATTAATTTGTGATACTTTTTAATTGTATATTGTTAATAAAAAATTATTATATTAATAAAGAGTTTCCACAAACTACAATAACATACTGCAATACACTGTTGCCAAATTTTGGAAGTGACTAAGTACCTTCCAATGCTATATACACTACGGAAGTAACATCGCATTGTGCATACCTATCACTAATAGCGAGTACAGCGCCGGCGGTAAACGCTTGAACTAAAGTGACAGTTTTGAGGGTATGGGGGGTACTATTTGACTTCCAACATAATTTTCGTATTTAGACTTGTTTTGCCTTGTAGTGTTAGAAAAAATAAAATTACATAGGGAAACGTTGTCACTTCCATTTTCGGAAGTCACAACGTTATATATGAAGTGACAGCGTTGAGCAAATTCCCGTATATGAAGTGACCACGTACCATGTATACATATATATATATATATATATATATATATATATATATATATATATATATATTTGATATTGTTCATATGTAGTTCTGGTAGCTATAATAATCGAAAAATTTAAATAAACTTCGTAATTATCTAAAAATATATTTAATATACTTTCAAATGTAAGTACAATGCAAGTACACTGATAAAAGTATAAATGTAACAGTGATATCACTGTCACCTTAGAAACACTATGACATTGAGTGACAAGACATTAGATTTTGTTTATAGTTAAATATAATATTCAGTACAATCAGATTTATATAACGACTGTAAAAACCGATTCTTCATAGGTAAGACGTTATTATTGTGTTCAAATGATATTATTGTACATGATACTAATTAAAATAAAACTTCATAGAAACTAATCGGTCTACAGTGATTTAACCAAAGAAAGGATCTTATAAATCGGTTTTTTTGGTCTGAAAATGGAACCATTACGAATAAAAATTAGAATAGAGAAAGATGAATCAACATTGAGAATCAAAACGATCAAACAATTGGATGACGAAGTTATTTATGAATTCCCACCTGAAGACCAAGTAGCTGCCCAACATGAGGATCTGTTTAATATATGTACAGTGAAAAATACATGTAAAAGTCTAACGAAAACAGGTCAATACAGAAATATAAATGTGACACTTAGTAGTGAAATTATGCCACAATACTTTGACATTGACAAAAATTTTGTATTTAATGGAAAATATTTAGAAGAAGTGCAAACAGCTGGGAATACAAGTCAAGTTAAAATTAAGACAGAGGATGACAAAGAAGAATTATGGAAAATAATAAAAGGATTGACAGCACGTTTAGAAATAAAAGAGAGTAAAAGTGTCAATTTATCACAAGTTCAACAACTATTTGTTTTAGAAAAATTTTCGGGTCGACAAAATGCTATAGAATGGATTAAACAGTTTGAAGATGAATGTACACGCCATCAAGTCACATCAGATGAGAACAAAATTCAAATATTAAGAATATTTCTTGAAGAAAATGCAATCGAGTGGTATACAGCTAAATTAGCAAAACTAACAATAAAAGAGAGATGGCAGACATGGAAAACATCATTCAAAGAAACTTATGCTGATAAAAGCTGGCAAACAATACGATACGCTTATACCTTCCGGTATATTAACGGCTCATTATTGGATTATGCTTTAAAGAAAGAACGACTTCTACTAGAAACTGAACCTAACATAACAACGACATCACGTATAAACCATATAGTTATTGGTTTACCGTTTTATATTCAAGATAGATTAGATAAGGAGGAAATTACAACAACTGAAAAACTAATGAATCAATTACGTAGATATAATCAAGTTCCTCAAATAAGATCAAAGAAAGAATCAACTAACAGCACTCAAGGAGGTATCACTAAAACAGATTATCGAAATAAGATCGAGAAAAAGCCATGCAGTATTTGTGAATCGTTAGGGAAAGAAGGTCGTTATCATCCAGTAGAATTGTGCCGAAATAAGAAGAATTTTGAGAGGAAGGCTGTAAATATGTTAGAGATTAATAAAGATCAATCTGTACAAAAAAACGACGAGACGCACCACTGATTAAACTTAATGTTAAATTAAATAAAATAAAGGAAATAGAAGCCATTTATGATAGTGGTTCAAATGTAACATTAGTTAATTCTAAGTTAATTAAAAATATAAAAGATGAAATTATTCAGAAACAAATATTTAAAACGATCAGTGGTGCTGTCGAGAGTTATGGGAAAATAAAATTACCACTTAAAATAAATAAGATTGAGAAAGAGATTGAAGCTTATATTATTAAAAACAATAAGTTTTCATATGATATTTTACTAGGTTTAGATGCCATTCAAGAATTCAAATTAATACAAGATGACAAATTAAATATTTATCAGAGAATAGAAGATAAAAAGATTGAAAAAATTAGAGATGTAGAAAAATATGACAAAAGAATGAATAAATTACAAAATAATCTGCATGTAATAAAGCAAGATTATGATAATATAGATAAGATAAAGATGGGAAACAAGATAAGTGAAATACATAAATATGATGTTGGATGTACTAAAACTCACGAAGCACATATTAAGTTAATAGAAAAGAAATATATATCAAAGAAACCATATCGTTGTGCAATTTCAGATCAACAGGAAATAGAAACTCAGATAAAAAATTTACTAAAACACAAGTTAATAGAAGAATCCAGTTCACCATATTCCTCACCGGTAACGTTGGCATATAAAAAAGAAGAAGGAAGGAGATCTAGACTGTGTATTGACTTTAGAGAATTAAATAAAATCCTTGTTCCTGAATCACAACCATTCCCAAGAATTGAAGATATAATAATAAAAACTAAGAACTGTAAATGGTACACCGTAATGGATATTAATTCAGCATTTTGGACAATCCCAATTCGTGAAAAAGACAAGTACAAAACTGCATTCGTGACACAATCCGGTCACTATCAATGGACACGCCTACCATTTGGATTAAAAATATCACTGGCAATATTTCAGCGAATTCTGTCAAATATTCTGCGTAGAGAAGGCCTACAAGATTTCTGTGTTAATTACATAGACGACATATTAATATTCTCGAAAGATTTTCAAGAGCACTTAAATCATATAAGAAGACTACTAAAAGCAATGGAGAAAGAAGGATATAAACTAAAATTATCCAAATGCAGCTTTGCACAAGCAGAAGTAAAATACTTGGGGCATACCTTAGGATCTAATTTTGTTCGTCCACATTATGATAATGTACAGGCAATACGAGACTTTCCTACTCCACAAAACAAAAAAAATGTTAGACAATTTTTAGGAAAAACGAATTATTATTATAAATATATTCCGGATACTAGAATTTTGGAACCACTTCATTCGCTTTTACGTAAAGATGTTGTATTTGAGTAGACATCAGAATGTGAGAAAATATTTCGACAAATAAAAGAATACTTGTGTACCCGCCCAATACTAGCAATCTTTGATCCAGATCGATTGACATACATTTTCACAGATGCGAGTGGTATAGGAATAGGAGCAGTTTTAAAGCAAGTTCAAGATAACGGAGACTTATTACCAGTTGCATATTTTTCAAAAAAATTAACACCAACTCAAAAAAGAAAAAAAGCAATCTACTTGGAATGTTTGGCAGTAAAAGAAGCAGTACAATTTTGGCAGCACTGGTTACTGGGGCACCATTTTGAAGTCATATCCGATCACAAACCTCTAGAGAATCTAAAAATAAAGGCAAGAACAGATGAAGAATTAGGAGATATAGTATACTACTTATCACAATATAATTTCACCATACGTTATATACCTGGGAAAACAAACGAAGAAGCAGATGCCCTTTCAAGAAATCCAGTTTTAGAATGTTTTCAAAATAATGAGGACATATTGCAAGTTGTCAACTTTATCCAAATGAAAGAAATAAAAGAAGACCAAAAAAGTCACGAAAAAGAGTTGATGGCAGAAAAACATATAAATACAAAAAAAGACATTATCTACAAAAAAGTCAAGAATCGAGAGAGAATTTTTGTATCAAAAGAATTTGGAATACAACTTCTACACAAGATTCATCTCTATTATGGTCATATTGGAACACAACTTATGTCAAAAAAAATACGTCCATTCTACTACTTTAAAAATTTAGATAAGACAATTCGAGCTTATTGCGATGCATGCGAGATATGTAAGAAAAACAAGTCTCGTCGATCTAGGGAAATTGGTCAGTTGTCACAATTAGGTCCAGCAAAAGAACCCTTTGAAATAATGTCCCTGGATACGATAGGTGGTTTTATGGGATATCGATCATCAAAAAAATACCTACACCTTTTGGTGGATCATTTTTCTAGATATGCATACACATATTCTTCATCTAGTCAGCAGGCATCCGATTACATAAAATTAATAAAACGCATTATAGAGAAGAATAAAATAAAAGTCTTACTTGCAGATCAATACCCCAGTATAAATTCCACACAATTCAAGAATTTTCTCCGTCAACATGGAATTACATTAGTTCTGACTGCAATAGACTGTCCGTTTTCAAATGGTTTAAATGAAAGATTAAATCAAACGTTAGTAAATCGTATCCGGTGTAAAATTCGTGAACAACCTAATTATCCCTGGCCTAAAATAGCAAAGGAATGCACACAAGAATACAATCGGACGACTCACAGTGTAACACAATTTTCCCCAGAATATTTACTGAACGGAACACTATCAACTATAATACCAGCAGAAATATACACTCCTACAAATTTATTAGCAGACCGCAAACAAGCCTTTGAGAATTCCCAAAAACAACATGAAGCAAATAAAACCAGGGTAGATAAAAAAAAGTTTAATTATTCTTTAAAACAAGGAGAATTGGTATATGTGGAGAAAGGTAATAAACTAAACAGAAATAAATTAGACGAGATTCGAGACGGACCATTTAAAATTCTGCAGAAAATATCTAATACAATTTATGAGGTAGATAGTGGAAGAAGACGTTCAGAAGCAAATTTTTATCACTCTAGTAAGCTGATTCCTTCTTCAAGGGGGGGAGATGTAACAGTGATATCACTGTCACCTTAGAAACACTATGACATTGAGTGACAAGACATTAGATTTTGTTTATTGTTAAATATAATATTCAGTACAATCAGATTTATATAACGACTGTAAAAACCGATTCTTCATAGGTAAGACGTTATTATTGTGTTCAAATGATATTATTGTACATGATACTAATTAAAATAAAACTTCATAGAAACTAATCGGTCTACAGTGATTTAACCAAAGAAAGGATCTTATATAAATATAAATTAAAGTAGGAACATTCTGTTGTAAATAAAAATAAATACGTAAATAATAATAATAATAATAATAATAATAATAACAGTTTTCAAACGAGAGCATTTGATTTTATTCGGACTTCTTTTCCAATATATCGTATGCATGGTTTATAGCAACTGCGATGGATTGCAGAGATTCTGCAATTAATTCCAGACCTCGCATTTGCTGCTCCTGTGTGCGAGTATACGCTGACAGCATTTCGTTGTTAGTACTTGCTAAATCACATATAAGATAATAAACTAAAAATTAAATTTAATATAAATTAATTGTAAATACCAATTTTCTTCTTTTTCTTTGGTTTGAGTTTCAGAGGTATGTCATTGTTGGTTTTTACAACTTCTTCTATAATCACTTGATCGTCGCCTACAGTCGCTTCTGTGACTGTTGCAACATCCGGAATAATTTGCACTTCTGCATCAACTGCTACGAGTTCTTCTACTTCGAATATTTCTTCCGTAACTCGATTGCTGGTTGTACCTGCCATGGCTATTTCTTCCACATCGAGGCCAGTAACAACAACAGTTCCCGTTAATTTTATAAGTTTTTTTTCAATTTCAGATAATTCTTTTCCGTCGCGAGCACGTTTTCTTACTTGTGATTTCCACTCTGTAAATGTCTGTGTACAAAAAAAAACATGTAAATTTGTAAAATATAAATTATTTAAAAAATCGTATATATATATATATATTAACTAATTTATTTATGATTTACTTACTTTTTTCCATGAATCAACTTCTCTTACCGGCCCATTTCCGCAAGCATTCAATGCGTTTACCAGTTCTAACCACAATTTTTTTACTGACTGGTGTCATGTTAGGACTTAATTTTCCAGTTCGTATAACATTACGTTGGTTTAGATACTCTAAATATATTTGCTGCTGGGTTTTACTAAGTTTCTTCATTGTTGCCATGACTGTGTTTAGTTTTAGAGGTTAAAAATAACTATCAAACGTCAAAGTTCCAATATGGGATACCAACACGCGTAAATGAAAAATAATTTTTATTTTGTACAATATCACATCTTTATTAAATGTTCTTTTATGTTTAAAGCATTAAGTGTAAATCTGTAACAATTCAATTGTTTAATACTACTTTAAAATAATTCAAAACAGTTTTTCATCCATCAAAATAATTGCATTTTATGTTGGTAACAATTGTCATTGCTTTCATACTTGTATAGATTACAATATCGTATTTCATAAAATATCTTATATTGTGATTTACAAGGTGGTCACGAGAATACCAAATAATTACAATGTCTTAAAGGACCTTGTAATCGTAATTGTAAAGTTTATGATATTGTATTGAATACAATGGTCACAAGAATAAGGCTGAATAACATATAAATACAATAACATATAAACACAATAAAATAAAAATACAATAAAATAAAAGTAAAATAAAAAAAAAGTACAATAAAAGAAAAATGCAAAAATAAAAAAATGCAATAAAAAAAATGCAATTAAAAAAAATGCAGTAAAATGAAAATGCAATATAAGAAATATACAATAAAATAAAAATACAATAAAATAAAAATACAATACAGTAAAAGTACAATAAAATAAAAATACAATAAAATAAAAATACAATAAAATAAAAATACAAGAAAATGAAAATACAATAAAGCAAAAATACAATCACTGAAAAATACAATAACAAAAAATACAATAACATAAAAATACAAAAATATAAAAATACAATAACATATAAATACAATGACATATAAATACAATAACATAAAAATACAATAATATCCAAATAAAATAATATATAAATACAATAAAATATATACACAATAAAATAAAAATGCAATAAAATAAAAGTACAATAAAATAAAAATACAATAAAATAAAAATACAATAAAATAAAACTACAGTAAAATAAATATTCAATAAAATAAAAATATAATAAAATAAAAAAACAATAAATTAAAAATACAATAACATGAAAATACATTAAAATAATAATACAATAAAGCAAAAAACAACAAAATAGAAATACAATAAAATAAATATACAATAAAATAAAAATACAATATAATAAAAATATAATAACATAAAAATACAATAACATAAAAATACAATAACATAAAAATACAATAACAAAAAAACAATAACATATAAATACAATAACATATAAACACAATAAAATAAAAATACAATAAAATAAAAGTAAAATAAAAGAAAAGTACAATAAAAGAAAAATACAATAAAAGAAAAATACAGTAAAAAAAATACAATAAAAGAAAAATACAATAAAATAAAAATACAATAAAATAAAAAAACAATAAAATAAAAATACAATAGAATAAAAATGCGATAAAAGAAAAATGCAATAAAAGATAAATGCAATATAATAAAAATGCAGTAAAATAAAAATGCAATAAAAGAAAAATGCACTAAAATATAAATGCTATAAAATAAAACTGCAATAAAAGAAAAATGCAATAAAATAAAAATGCAATAAAAGAAAATTTAATGAAATAAAAATAAAAATAAAATAAAAATACAATAACATAAAAATACAATAAAATAAAAATACAATGAAGTAAAAATACAATAAAATAAAAAAAAATAAAATAAAAATACAATAAAATAAATATACTTTAAAATAAAAATACAATAAAATAAAAATACGATATCATAAAAATACAGTAACATAAAATTACAATAACATAAAAATACATTAACATAAAAATACAATAACATATAAATACAATGACGTATAAACACAATAAAATAAAAATGCAATAAAATAAAAGTACAATAAAATAAAAATTAAATAAAATAAAAAACAATAAAATAAAAATACAATAAAATAAAAATATAATAAAATAAAAATACAATAAAATAAAAATACAATACAATAAAAATAAAATAAAATAAAAATACAATAAAATAAAAATAAAATAAAATAAAAATACAATAACATAAAAATACAATAAAATAAAAATATAATAAAGCAAAAACACAACAAAATAAAAATACAATAAAATAAAAATACAATAAAATAAAATTACAATAAAACAAAAGTACATTAAAATAAAAGTACAATACAATAAAAATACAACAAAATAAAAATACTGTAAAATAAAAGTACAATAAAATAAAAATTCTTTAAAATAAAAATACAATAAAATAAATATGCAATAACAAAAATACAATATCATATAAATACAATAAATTAAAAATACAATAAAATAAAAATACAATAAAGGAAAAACGCAATAATAGAAAAATACAATAACATAAAAATACAATAAAATAAAAGTAAAATAAACTAAAAGTACAATAAAATAAAAGGACATCAAAAAAAATACAATAAAATGAAAATATAATAAAATAAAAATACAATAAAATAAAAATACAATAAAATGAAAATACAATGAAATAAAAATACAATAAAATAAAAATACAATAAAATAAAAATACAATAAAATAAAAATACAATGAAATAAAAATGTAATAAAATAGAAGTACAATAAAATAAAAGTAAAATAAAAGAAAAGTACAATAAAAGGAAAATGCAATAAAAGAAAAATACAATAAAAAAAAATTCAATAAACGGAAAATACAATAAAAAAAATGCAATAAAAAAAAATGCAAAAAAATATAAATGCAATAAAAAAAAAGTGCAATAAAATAAAAATGCAATAAAAAAAAATAAAAATAAAATAAAATAAAAATACAGTAGCATAAAAATATAATAAAATAAAAATACAATAAAGTAAAAATACAATAAAATAATAAAACAAATACAATAACATAAAAATACACTAACATAAAAATGCAATATCATGTAAATACAATGACATATAAACTTTATAAAAGAATAATGCAATAAAAGAAAAATGCAATAAAATAAAAATGCAATAAAAAAATACAATAAAATAAATAAAAATACAATAACAAAAATACAATAAAATAAAAATACAATAAAGTAAAAATACAATAATATAAAAATAAAATAAAATAAAAATACAATAAAATAAAAATACATTAAAATAAAAATACAATACATTTAAAATACAATAAAATAAAAATACAATAAAATAAAAAACAATAAAATAAAAATACAATAAAATAAAATTCCAATAGAATAAAAATGCGATAAAAGATAAATGCATTAAAATAAAAGTACAATAAAATAATAACTATCAAGATGGCCGGCGTTAATAATGTATCCAGTGAAACTCCTGATAAAATTGGCGAAAAAGCCTGTAAAAGGTGCTATAAAGTTGCTCAATCGGGGGTTAAGTGTATTAAGTGTGGTGTAGTTACCCATTCAAGTTGTGCCTCTATTTTAAAATTTCCATCAAAGGGTGAAAATCAAGTAATTTGTTGTGGTGAAGACGAGGATGAAGATCTTTCATTCACCAGTCTAGCTGATGAGGATAGTTTGGATCCTTCTGCCCTAATGCATGTTCTAAGGTGCAAAATTGTATATCTTAAACAAATTATTAAAAATAAAGACTTAATAATAAACAGTCAACTGCAAAATATTAACCTTTTAAATGATCATATTACTCTATTAAAACATAGTGCTAATCTTGTACATAATCCGCCATCTATACTAAATCAGCAAAAAAATTGTAATAATACTTTTAAAAAGGCACCTGTAATAACTCCGCAAATACCGACGCAGCCCAAGGTTGTAGAGTCAGGTGATACATCACAAAATGGAGTTTTTGTAAACAGTGGAAAAATAATCTCTGTTAAACAGAATAATAATACATCTAAACAGGGATCTAATACTGTGAAAAATACTGTGAATCAGCCATCTTCGCCCAGGGTCCAGCCTAAATCAAGACGTAATAATTCTAATATTGTCGTCGGCCAGTGTTCAAGTAGTGGATTGAAAGCTGTTTCAAAAGTGATATCATTGCACTTATTTAAACTAGCTCCTGATACTACTACAGATGACGTTAAAAATCTTTGGACGATATCTCACCTGAAGCTCGTATTGATAAACTTAATTCGAAATACGAACAGTTTTATGCATCTTTTAAAATTGACGTTTACGATAGTAATCGTAATAAAGTTATGTCTCCTTCTATTTGGCCTTTAGGTGCATGTATTAAACCTTTTTTACATCTACGACGTACCAAAGTGCCAGTACCTTAGATAATCTAGTTGTTAATAATAATCGTACGTTTGAAATTAATGTTAATATATCTAACAATGACTTAACTGTGTTTCATTTAAACATACAGTCAATGGGAAATAAAATAGATGAATTATATCACTTTTTAATTAAAAATTCTTTTGACATTGTCTGTGTTTCTGAACACTGGCTCAATAGTAGTTCTATAAAATTTGTTAATATACCTGGTTACAGTCTTTGCTCTTCCTTTTGTAGGGAAATTAATAAACATGGTGGAGTTGCTATTTTTATGAAGAATGGAATGAATTTTAAACATTTTGATTTACTTGAGTACTGCATTGTTGTTCATGCTGAATTTTGCGGTATTGAACTTCCCGAGTACAATATACTACTGATTACTGTGTATCGATCTAGTGGAGGTAATTTTAAAGAATTTATAGCTTCTTTTGAACTTCTTTTAAATAAATTAAAGCTTTGCAATAAAAAAATTATATTTGCTGGTGACTTTAATGTTAAATTTATTTCAGAAAACCCGAAACAGGATGACTTGGATTTTTTAAATTTGATTAATTCTTTTGGCATTAATGTTACCATTAATGATTACACTAGAGTTACAGAAAATTCTAGAAACCGTTTAGATAATATCCTGACTAATATTGAATCCACTGATTTTGTTGCTGGTGTTTACGATCCTGGTCTTTCAGATCACAGTGGTCAGTATATCATCTTGAAGGACTCTGGATCAACTAACGGGCAAAGAGTGATTCTATCAAGATGCTTTAATCGTGATAATATCCAAAATTTTAAGTACGCTTTAAGTGATCTTGAATTTCATGTTTATTTTGACAATAGTTGGATGGAGGTTAATGATCATGCTTCTGGTATCCTGAATAATCTTTCATTTCTTATTGATATATGTTTTCCGTACAAGAAAATTGTTACCAATAGTAGCAAACCAGTAGTTAAATGGTTTAATTCCGATCTCAATAAAATGACATCTGAATTGATTGCTTTAAAGGAACATCTCAATTGCTCTAGTGACATAATAACTAAAGCTGTGTTTAATGAAAAACGTATTAAATATAGAAATGAAATAAAAAATGCTAAAGCTCGTTCATATAGCAAATTTATTAACAGTTCTACTAATGTAAGTAAAACCAGCTGGAAAGTAATAAATAGTGAACGAAATAACGTTAATGTAAATACTGTTTCTCAAAATTTTACATCACAGGAATACAATGATTATTTTATTAAAATAGCATCCAATATTATCAAAAATATTCCTAAGATTAATATTAAAGCTGAAGATATTATTGCTAATATGCCTAACAATTTTTCAGTCAAATCTACATTTGAATATACCGATATTATTGAAGTTTACAATGCAATTAAATCTTTAAACAGGTCTAAATGCACGGATGTCTTCAATATTAACAATGATCTTGTTAAGGACATTATTGACTTTTTGGTTGAACCACTTGTCTCGCTATTTAATAAATGCTTAGATCAAGGTGTTTTTCCGGATGCCTTCAAGATGACTAAAGTTATTCCTCTCTTTAAAAAGGGTGACCCTGAGAACCTGGAAAATTATAGGCCAATTTCAATTGTCCCAGTAATTTCAAAAATTTTTGAAATTATATTGAAAAACAGACTAATTAAACACATTGATCAAAATAAAATTCTCAATGAACACCAGTTCGGTTTTAGAAATAAAAAATCAACTACTCAAGCTGTTCTTAATGTTATGAACCTTATTGTCGAAGGTCTTGAATTGAAAAAACATATGGCAATCACCTTATGCGACCTTTCTAAGGCTTTTGACTGCGTGTCACATGATTTATTAATTAAAAAACTTCAGTATTATGGCATTAATGGAATAGCCCTTGATATTTTTAAATCTTATTTAGTAAATCGTGTTCAAAGTGTGTTTATTAATGGTAATAACTCGAATTTTCAGAATATTACTCATGGTGTACCTCAAGGTTCCATTTTAGGCCCTCTTTTTTTCATTATTTACGTAAATGATTTTCCAAAATTTATGGAACCTATAGAGAGCATACTTTTCGCTGACGATACGACCATTATTACAGGTCATACCGATTTCCAACTTCTAAGTAATGAATGCTCAAACAGTTTACTAAAAGCCGAGTCCTGGTTTTCTGCAAACAATCTACTGCTCAATAAGGGTAAAACACAAAATTTATTAATATCTACGACACCTGAGCTAAATGAAGACAAATCAGTTAATATTATTGGCATGCGTATTAACGATAAACTAAATGGTAATGCTCATGTTACAATTATATGTAGCCGTCTAGCTAGCATTATTTTCTTGTTAAGAAAACTAAAATCGGTCGTTACTATAGATACTCTTAAACTAGTTTACTTTGCATTATTCCATTCCGTAATCTCGTATGGAACTATTCTTTGGGGCAACTCTCCAATTGCACATAAAGTTTTTGTACAGCAGAAAAAAGCAATTAGAATAATATATAATTTGGATTTCAGACATCATTGCAAATTGCCTTTCATGGATGCTAAAATTATGACACTACCTTCAATTTTCATTTATCAAACGCTTATTGAGATTTATAATTCGAAAGATCTACTTCATCAAAATAGCGATTTTCACAGGTATAGTACAAGATCAGCCACTTTATTGCGTAAACCTAAACTAAGACTTACTAAATCAATAAAAAATTCATTAAACCTTGATTTATATAATGTTTTACCGGACAATGTCAAAAATTTAAGTATAAAAAAATTCAAAATGATAATCAAGTCTTATTTGATTATTAATGCTTTTTATTCTATTAATGAGTATCTTCACTCTGATTTTAAAACTATGAAACACAGTTTACTCTAAATTGTATACATTATTATGTACTTATTTTATACTTTTTTGTTTTACTTGACGTGCTGAAACATTGTAAAATGTAATACAGTCAAAAATTTAAATAAATAAATAAATAAATAAATAAATAACCCAATAAAATAAAAATACAATAAAATAAAAATTCAATAAAATAAAAGTACAATAAAAGAAAAGAACAATAAAAAAAAGTACAATAAAAAAAGTACAATAAAGAAAAATTCAACAAAAGAAAAATACAATAAAAGAGAAATGCAATAAAAGAAAAATATAATAAAAGATAAATACAGTAAAAGAAAATACAATAAAAGAAAAATACAATAAACAAAAATACAATAAAAGAAAAATACAATAAAAGAACAATACAATAATAAAAAAATAATATAAAATTAAAATACAATAAAATAAAAAAACTGCAATACAAGAAAAATACAATAAAAAATATATAGAATAATTAAAAACCACAATAAATGAAAAATACAATTAAAGAAAAATACAATAAAATAAAAATACAATAAAATAAAAATACAATAAAATTCAAATACAATAAAAAAAATACATTAAAGTAAAAATACAATAAAATAAAAATACAAAAACATAAAAATACAATAAAATAAAAATACAATAACATTACAATAGAATAAAAATACAAAAAATCAAAATGCAATAAAATAAAAGTACAATAAAACGAAAGTACAATAAAAGAAAAGTACAATAAACAAAAAGTACAATAAAAAAAATACAATAAAAGAAAAATACAATAAAAGAGAAATACAATAAAAGAGAAATACAATAAAAGAAAATTACAACACAAGAAAAATACAATGAAACAAAAATACATTAAAAGAGATAAACAATAAAATAAAAATACATTAAAATATAAAAACAATAAAATAAAAATACAATAAAGTAAAAATATAAAAAGAAAATACAATAAATAAAAATACAAAAACAAAAATACAAAAACATGTAAATACAATAAAATAAAAATTCAATAAAATAAAAGTACAATAAAATAAAAATACAATAAAATATAAATACAATAACATAAAAACACAATAACATAAAAATACAATAAAATAAAAATGCAATATAATAAAAGTACAATAAAAGAAAAGTACAATAAAAGAAAAGTACAATAAAAGAAAAGTACAAAAAAGAAAAGTACAATAAAAGAAAAGTACAATAAAAAAATATAATAAAAGAAAAACACAAAAGAAAAATACAATAAAAGAAAAATACAATAAAGGAAAAATACAATAAATGAAAAATACATTAATATAAAAATACGATACATAAAAATACAATAACACAAAAATAGAGTAACATGTAAATACAATAAATAAAAATAAAATAACATAAATACCATAAAATAAAAATGCAATAAAATAAAGTACAATAAAATAAAAGTAAAATAAAAAAAATACAGTAAAAGCAAAATACAATAAAAGAAAAATGCAATAACAAATATACAATAAAAGAAAAATACAATAAATGAAAAATACAATATAAGAAAAATGCAATAAAGGAAAAATGCAATAAAAAATAAATGCAATAAAACAAAAATGCAATAAAAGAAAAATGCAATAAAATTAAAATGCAATAAAATTAAAATGCAATAAAATAAAAATACAATAAAATAAGAGTACAACAAAACAAAAGTACAATAAAACAAAAGTACAAATAAATAAAAGTACAATAAAATAAAAGTACAATGAATGAAAGTACAATAAAATAAAAGTACAATAAAATAAAAATACAAGAAAATAAAAATACAATTACATGAAAATACAATAAGATAAAAAAAATAAAGCAAAAATACAACAAAATAAAAACACAATAAAATATGTAAAAATACAATAAAATAAAAAAAATATATAAAAAATACAATAAATACAATAACATGTGAACACAATAAAAGTATAATGCAATAAAATAAAAGTACAATAGAATAAAAGTACAATAAAAGAAAGTACAATAAAAGAAAGGTGCAATAAAAGAAAAGTTCAATAAAAGAAAAGTATAATAAAAGGAACATACAAAAAAGAAAAATACTATAAAATAAAAACACAATAAATTAAAAATACAATAAATTAATAGTACAATAAAATATAAATAAAATAAAATAAAAATACAATAAAATATAAATGCAATAAAATAAAAATACAATAAAATAAAAATACAATAAATTACAAATACAATAAAATAAAAATTTAATAAAATAAATATACTATAACATAAAAATACAATAACATATAAATACAATAACATATAAATACAATAACATAAAAGTACTATAAAAGAAAAATACAATAAAAAATAAATACAATAATAGAAAAATTCAATAAAAAAAATATGATTACAGAAAAATACAATAACATAAAAATAAATTAACATAAAAATAAAGTAACATA
Source organism: Ophonus ardosiacus (assembly GCA_943142095.1). Classification (NCBI taxonomy): domain Eukaryota; kingdom Metazoa; phylum Arthropoda; class Insecta; order Coleoptera; family Carabidae; genus Ophonus; species Ophonus ardosiacus. Next base: position 26,190,433 of record OW964833.1, on the reverse strand, counting down.
AAAATACAATAACATATAAATACAATGACATATAAACACAATAAAATAAAAATGCAATAAAATAACAGTACAATAAATTAGAAATAGAATTTAATAAAAAAACAATAAATTAAAGTACAATAAAATAAAAATATAATAAAATAAAAATACAAAGAAATATAAATACAATAATATAAATATACAATAAATTAAAAATACAATAAAATAAAAATATAATAAAATAAAAATACAATAAAATAAAAATACAATAAAATTAAAATACAATAAAATTAAAATACAATAAAATAAAAATATGATAAAATGAAAATACAAATAAATAAAAATACAATAAAGTATAAATACAATAAAATAAAAATACAATAAAAGAAAAATACAATAACATAAAAATACAATAACATAAATTACAATAACATATAATCACAATAAAATAAAAATGCTATAAAATGAAAGTACAACAAATTAAAAGTACAATAAAATAAAAATACAATAACAACACAATAACTTAAAAATACCATAAAATAAAATGCAATAAAATAAAAGTACAATAAAAAAAGTACAGTAAAAGAAAAGTACAATAAAAGTGAAATACAATAAAAAATACAATAAAAAAAAAATACAATAAAAGAAAATTACAATAAAAGAAAAATACAGTAAAAGAAATATACAATTAAAGAAAAATACAATAAAAGATAAATACAATAAAAGAAAAATACAATAAAAGAAAAATACAATTAAAGAAAAGTACAATAAAAGAAAACTGCAATAAAAGAAAAATACAATAAAAGAAAAATACAAAAAAAAATACAATAAAAAAATACCATAAAAAAATACCATAAAAAAAATACAATAAAATAAAAATACAATAAAATAAAAATACAATAAAATATAAATACAATAACATAAAAACACAATAACATAAAAATACAATAAAATAAAAATGCAATAAAATAAAAGTACAATCAAATAAAAATACAATAAAAAAATTCAATGAAAGAAATATACAATAAAAGAAAAATGCAATAAAAAATATACTATATAAATATACTACAATGCAATTAAATAAAAATGCAATAAAATAAAAATGCAATATAATAAAAGTACAATAAAAGAAAAGTACAATAAAAGAAAAGTACAATAAAAGAAAAGTACAAAAAAGAAAAGTACAATAAAAGAAAAGTACAATAAAAAAATATAATAAAAGAAAAACACAAAAGAAAAATACAATAAAAGAAAAATACAATAAAGGAAAAATACAATAAATGAAAAATACATTAATATAAAAATACGATACATAAAAATACAATAACACAAAAATACAGTAACATGAAAATACAATAAATAAAAATAAAATAACATAAATACCATAAAATAAAAATGCAATAAAATAAAGTACAATAAAATAAAAGTTAAATAAAAAAAATACAGTAAAAGCAAAATACAATAAAAGAAAAATGCAATAACAAATATACAATAAAAGAAAAATACAATAAATGAAAAATACAATATAAGAAAAATGCAATAAAGGAAAAATGCAACAAAAAATAAATGCAATAAAACAAAAATGCAATAAAAGAAAAATGCAATAAAATTAAAATGCAATATAATTAAAATGCAATAAAATAAAAATACAATAAAATAAGAGTACAACAAAACAAAAGTACAATAAAACAAAAGTACAAATAAATAAAAGTACAATAAAATAAAAGTACAATGAATGAAAGTACAATAAAATAAAAGTACAATAAAATAAAAATACAAGAAAATAAAAATACAATTACATGAAACTACAATAAGATAAAAAAAATAAAGCAAAAATACAACAAAATAAAAACACAATAAAATATGTAAAAATACAATAAAATAAAAAAAATATATAAAAAATACAATAAATACAATAACATGTGAACACAATAAAAGTATAATGCAATAAAATAAAAGTACAATAGAATAAAAGTACAATAAAAGAAAGTACAATAAAAGAAAGGTGCAATAAAAGAAAAGTTCAATAAAAGAAAAGTATAATAAAAGGAACATACAAAAAAGAAAAATACTATAAAATAAAAACACAATAAATTAAAAATACAATAAATTAATAGTACAATAAAATATAAATAAAATAAAATAAAAATACAATAAAATATAAATGCAATAAAATAAAAATACAATAAAATAAAAATACAATAAATTACAAATACAATAAAATAAAAATTTAATAAAATAAATATACTATAACATAAAAATACAATAACATATAAATACAATAACATAAAAGTACTATAAAAGAAAAATACAATAAAAAATAAATACAATAATAGAAAAATTCAATAAAAAAAATATAATTACAGAAAAATACAATAACATAAAAATAAATTAACATAAAAATGCAATAACATAAAAATAAAGTAACATAAAAATACAATAACATATAAATACAATGACATATAAACACAATAAAATAAAAATGCAATAAAATAACAGTACAATAAATTAGAAATAGAATTTAATAAAAAAACAATAAATTAAAGTACAATAAAATAAAAATATAATAAAATAAAAATACAATGAAATATAAATACAATAATATAAATATACAATAAATTAAAAATACAATAAAATAAAAATATAATAAAATAAAAATACAATAAAATAAAAATACAATAAAATTAAAATACAATAAAATTAAAATACAATAAAATAAAAATATGATAAAATGAAAATACAATTAAATAAAAATACAATAAAGTATAAATACAATAAAATAAAAATACAATAAAAGAAAAATACAATAACATAAAAATACAATAACATAAATTACAATAACATATAATCACAATAAAATAAAAATGCTATAAAATGAAAGTACAACAAATTAAAAGTACAATAAAATAAAAATACAATAACAACACAATAACTTAAAAATACCATAAAATAAAATGCAATAAAATAAAAGTACAATAAAAAAAGTACAGTAAAAGAAAAGTACAATAAAAGTGAAATACAATAAAAAATACAATAAAAGAAAAATACAATAAAAGAAAATTACAATAAAAGAAAAATACAGTAAAAGAAATATACAATTAAAGAAAAATACAATAAAAGATAAATACAATAAAAGAAAAATACAATAAAAGAAAAATACAATTAAAGAAAAGTACAATAAAAGAAAACTGCAATAAAAGAAAAATACAATAAAAGAAAAATACAAAAAAAATACAATAAAAAAATACCATAAAAAAATACCATAAAAAAAATACAATAAAATAAAAATACAATAAAATAAAAATACAATAAAATATAAATACAATAACATAAAAACACAATAACATAAAAATACAATAAAATAAAAATGCAATAAAATAAAAGTACAATCAAATAAAAATACAATAAAAAAATTCAATGAAAGAAATATACAATAAAAGAAAAATGCAATAAAAAATATACTATATAAATATACTAAAATGCAATTAAATAAAAATGCAATAAAATAAAAATGCAATAAAATAAAAATACTATAAAATAAAAATGAAATAAAATAAAAATACAATAAAATAAATATACAATAAAATATAAATATAATAAAATAAAAATAGAATAAAATAAAATTACAATAAAATAATAATACAGTAACATAAAAATACAACAAAATAAAATTACAATAACAAAAATATACAATAACATAAAAATACAGTAACAAAAATAGAATAAAATAAAAATGCAAAAAATAAAAGTACAATAATATAAAAATACAATAAAATAAAAATACAATATAAGAAAAATACAATAAAAGAAAAATACGATAAAAGAAAAATGCAAATAAAGAAAAATGCAATAAAATAAAAATGCAATAAAATAAAAACGAGATAAAATAAAAATGCAATATAAGAAAAATACAATAAAATAAAAATAAAACAAAATAAAAATACAATAAAATAAAAATATAATAAAATAAAAATTACAATAAAGTAAAAATACAATAAAATAAAAATAAAATTACAATAAAATAAAATTATATTAAAATAAAAATACAATAAAATAAAAATACAATAACATAAAAGTACAATAACATAAAAAAACAATAACATAAAAATACAATAACATAAAAATACAATAACAGAAATTACAATACTACAAAAATACAATAACATTTTAAATACAATGACTTATAAACACAATAACATAAAAATGTAATGAAATAAAAGTACAATAAAATAGAAGTACAATAAAATAAAAATACAAAAATATAAAAATAGAAAAACAAAAAATAAAATAAAATGAAAATACAATAAAATAAATTAGGATAAAATATAATTCAATTAAATAAAAATACAATAAAGTAAAAATACATTAAAATAAAAATACAATAAAATAAAAATACAATAACATAAAAATACAATAACATAAAAATATAATAACATAAAAACACAATAACATAAATTACAATAACATGTAATCACAATAAAATAAAAGTACAACAAATTAAAAGTACAATAAAATAAAAATACAATACCAACACAATAAATAAAAAATACAATAAAATAAAATGCAATAAAATAAAAGTACAATCATATAAAACTACAATAAAAGCAAAGTGCAATAAAAGAAAAGTACAATAAAATAAAAGTTCAATAAAAGAAAAGTACAATAAAAGAAAAGTAGAGTAAAAAAAAGTACAATAAAAGAAATATACAATAAAAAAATACAATAAATGAAAAATACAATAAAAGAAAAATACGATAAAAGAAAATTACAGTAAAAAAAATATACAATGAAAGAAAAATACAATAAAAGATCAATACAATAAAAGAAAAATACAATAAAAGAAAAATACAATAAAAGAAAAGTTCAAAATGATAATCAAATCTTATTTGATTATTAATGCTTTTTATTCTATTAATGAGTATCTTCACTCTGATTTTAAAACTATGGAACACAGTTAGGTAAGTTTACTCTAAATTGTATACATTATTATGTACTTATTTTATACTTTTTTGTTTTACTTGACGTGCTGAAACATTGTAAAATGTAATACAGTCAAAAATTTAAATAAATAAATAAATAAATAAATAAAAGTACAATAAAAAAAATGCAATAAAAGAAAAATACAATAAAAAAAATACAATAAAAAAAATACAATAAAAAATACCATAAAAAATACTATAAAAAAAATACAATAAAATAAAAATACAATAAAATAAAATTACAATAAAATAAAAATACAATAAAATGTAAATACAATAACATAAAAACACAATAACATAAATTACAATAAAATAAAAATGCAACAAAATAAAAGTATTATCAAATAAAAGTACAATCAAATAAAAATACAAAAAAAAATACAATGAAAAAAATATACAATAAAAGGAAAATGCAATAAAAAAAATGCAAAAAAAATTCAATAAATTAAAAATGCAATAAAATAAAAAATCAATAAAATAAAAATGAAATAAAATAAAAATACAATTAAATAAATATACAATAAAATATAAATTTAATAAAATAAAAATACAATAAAATAAAAATACAATAAAATAAAATTACAATAAAATAATAATACAATAACATAAAAATACAATAAAATAAAATTACAATAACATAAACATACAATAACATAAAAATACAATAACGAAAATAGAATAAAATAAAAATGCAAAAAATAAAAGTACATTAAAATGAAAATACAATAAAATAAAAGGACATCAAAAAAATTACAATAAAATGAAAATATAATAAAATAAAAATACAATAAAATAAAAATACAATAAAATGAAAATACAATGAAATAAAAATACAATAAAATAAAAATACAATAAAATAAAAATACAATAAAATAAAAATACAATGAAATAAAAATGCAATAAAATAGAAGTACAATAAAATAAAAGTAAAATAAAAGAAAAGTACAATAAAAGGAAAATACAAATTAAAATATAATAAATTAAAAATAAAATACAATAAAATAAAAATACAAAAATATAAAAATACAAAAACAAAAAATACAATAAAATAAAAATACAATAAAAAAAATTCAATAACGTAAAAATACAATAACATAAATATGCAATAATAAAAAAATACAATAACATAAAAATACAATATCATAAATACAATAACAAATAACACAATAAAAAAATTTAATAAAATAAAAGTACAATAAAATAAAAACAATAAAATAAATACTATAAAATAAAAATATAATAAATTAAAAATAAAATACAATAAAATAAATATACAATAAAATAAAAATACAATAAAATAAATATACAATAAAATAAAAATACTATAAATTAAAAAAACAATAACATAAAAACACAATAAAATAAAAATACAATAAAGCAAATATACAACAAAATAAAATAACAATAAAATAAAAATACAATAAAATAAAAATACAATATAATAAATATACAATAACATAAAAATGCAATAACAAAAAAATACAATAACATAAAAAAAAACATAAAAATACAATAACAGAAATACAATAACAATAAACAATATAAATTAAAAATGCAATAAAATAAAAGTACAATATAAAGTAGAACAAAATAAAAGGACAATAAAAGAAAAGCACAATAAAATAAAAGTACAATAAAATAGAAGTACAATAAAATAAAAGTACATTAAGAAAAGTACAATGAAAGAAAAGTACAATAAAAGAAAAGTACAATAAAAAAATACAACAAAAGAAAAATACAGTAAAAGAAAAATACGATAAAAGAAAAATACAAAAAAATAAAAATACAATGAAATAAAAATACAATAAAAGAAAAATACAATAAAAGATAAAAAAGAATAAAAGAAAAATACGATAAAAGATAAATACAATAAAAAAATATAATAAATGAAAAATGCAATAACAGAAAAATACCATAAAAGAAAACTACAAAAAAAGAAAAATGCAATAAAAGAAAAATGCAATAAAAAAAATTACAATAAAAAAAATGCAATAAAATAAAAATGCAACAAAATTTGTATTAAATAAAATAAAAATACAATAACAAAAAAATTCAATAACATAAGAAAAACAATAAAAATACAATATAGCAAAAATACAACAAAATAAAAATACAATAAAATAAAAATACAATAAAGTAAAAATACAATATAATAAAATTACAATAACATAAAAATGCAATAACATAAAAATACAATAACATAAAATTTCAAAAACATAAAAATATAATAACATAGAAATACAATAACATAAAAACACGATAACATTTAAATACAATAACATATGAAAACAATAAAATTAAAATGCATTAAAGTAATAGTACAATAAAATAAAAGTACAATAAAATAAAAATACAATTAAATAAAAATGCAATAAAATAAAAATACAATAAAAAAAAATACAATAAAATAAAAACACAATAAAATTAAAATAAAAAAAAGAAAAATACAATAAAAAAAAATACAATAAAAGAAAATAGAATAAAAAAAATACAATAAAAGATAAATAAAATTAAAAATACAATAAAAAAATACAATAAAAGAAAAATACGATAAAACAAAAGTACAATAAAACAAAAATACAGAAAAATAAAAATACAATGAAATAAGAATACAATAAAATATAAATACATTAAATGAAAATACAATAAAAAAAAATTCAATAGAAAACAAAAAAGAATTAGAGAAAAATACAATAAAAGTTAAATACAATAAAAGAATACAATAAAACAAAAATACAATAAAAAAAATATACAATAACAGAAAAATACGATAAAAAATACAATAAAATAAAAGGACATCAAAAAAATTACAATAAAATGAAAATATAATAAAATAAAAATACAATAAAATAAAAATACAATAAAATGAAAATACAATGAAATAAAAATACAATAAAATAAAAATACAATAAAATAAAAATACAATAAAATAAAAATACAATGAAATAAAAATGCAATAAAATAGAAGTACAATAAAATAAAAGTAAAATAAAAGAAAAGTACAATAAAAGGAAAATACAATATAAGAAAAATACAATAAAAAAAATACACAAAAAAAATGCAATAAAAAAAAATGCAATAAAATAAAAATGCAATAAAATAAAAATACAACAAAATAAAAATAAAACAAAATAAAAATACAATAAAATAAAAATACAATAAAATAAAAATACATTAAAATAAAAATACAATAAAATAATAATACAATAACATAAAAGTACAATAACATAAAAATACAATAACATAAAAATACAATAACATAAAAATACAATAACATAAAAATACAATAACAAAAAAATACAATAACAAAAATAACAATACTATAAAAATACAATTACATTTTAAATACAATGACATATAAACACAATATAATAAAAATGTAATGAAATAAAAGTACAATAAAATAAAAGTACAATAAAATAAAAATACAAAAATATAAAAATACAAAAACAAAAAATACAATAAAATAAAAATACAATAAAAAAAATTTAATAACGTAAAAATACAATAACATAAATATACAATAATAAAAAAATACAATAACATAAAAATACAATATCATAAATACAATAACAAATAACACAATAAAAAAATTTAATAAAATAAAAGTACAATAAAATAAAAACAATAAAATAAATACTATAAAATTAAAATATAATAAATTAAAAATAAAATACAATAAAATAAATATACAATAAAATAAAAATACTATAAAATAAATATACAATAAAATAAAAATACTATAAATTAAAAAAACAATAACATAAAAACACATTAAAATAAAAATACAATAAAGCAAATATACAACAAAATAAAATAACAATGAAATAAAAATACAATAAAATAAAAATACAATATAATAAATATACAATAACATAAAAATGCAATAACAAAAAAATACAATAACATAAAAAAAAACATAAAAATACAATAACAGAAATACAATAACAATAAACAATATAAATTAAAAATGCAATAAAATAAAAGTACAATAAAAAGTAGAACAAAATAAAAGGACAATAAAAGAAAAGCACAATAAAATAAAAGTACAATAAAATAGAAGTACAATAAAATAAAAGTACAATAAAAAAAGTACAATGAAAGAAAAGTACAATAAAAGAAAAGTACAATAAAAAAATACAACAAAAGAAAAATACAGTAAAAGAAAAATACGATAAAAGAAAAATACAAAAAAATAAAAATACAATAAAAGAAAAATACGATAAAACAAAAGTACAATAAAACAAAAATACAGAAAAATAAAAATACAATGAAATAAGAATACAATAAAATATAAATACATTAAATGAAAATACAATAAAAAAAAATTCAATAGAAAACAAAAAAGAATTAGAGAAAAATACAATAAAAGTTAAATACAATAAAAGAATACAATAAAACAAAAATACAATAAAAAAAATATACAATAACAGAAAAATACGATAAAAAATACAATAAAATAAAAGGACATCAAAAAAATTACAATAAAATGAAAATATAATAAAATAAAAATACAATAAAATAAAAATACAATAAAATGAAAATACAATGAAATAAAAATACAATAAAATAAAAATACAATAAAATAAAAATACAATAAAATAAAAATACAATGAAATAAAAATGCAATAAAATAGAAGTACAATAAAATAAAAGTAAAATAAAAGAAAAGTACAATAAAAGGAAAATACAATATAAGAAAAATACAATAAAAAAAATACACAAAAAAAATGCAATAAAAAAAAATGCAATAAAATAAAAATGCAATAAAATAAAAATACAACAAAATAAAAATAAAACAAAATAAAAATACAATAAAATAAAAATACAATAAAATAAAAATACATTAAAATAAAAATACAATAAAATAATAATACAATAACATAAAAGTACAATAACATAAAAATACAATAACATAAAAATACAATAACAAAAATAACAATACTATAAAAATACAATTACATTTTAAATACAATGACATATAAACACAATATAATAAAAATGTAATGAAATAAAAGTACAATAAAATAAAAGTACAATAAAATAAAAATACAAAAATATAAAAATACAAAAACAAAAAATACAATAAAATAAAAATACAATAAAAAAAATTTAATAACGTAAAAATACAATAACATAAATATACAATAATAAAAAAATACAATAACATAAAAATACAATATCATAAATACAATAACAAATAACACAATAAAAAAATTTAATAAAATAAAAGTACAATAAAATAAAAACAATAAAATAAATACTATAAAATTAAAATATAATAAATTAAAAATAAAATACAATAAAATAAATATACAATAAAATAAAAATACAATAAAATAAATATACAATAAAATAAAAATACTATAAATTAAAAAAACAATAACATAAAAACACATTAAAATAAAAATACAATAAAGCAAATATACAACAAAATAAAATAACAATGAAATAAAAATACAATAAAATAAAAATACAATATAATAAATATACAATAACATAAAAATGCAATAACAAAAAAATACAATAACATAAAAAAAAACATAAAAATACAATAACAGAAATACAATAACAATAAACAATATAAATTAAAAATGCAATAAAATAAAAGTACAATAAAAAGTAGAACAAAATAAAAGGACAATAAAAGAAAAGCACAATAAAATAAAAGTACAATAAAATAGAAGTACAATAAAATAAAAGTACAATAAAAAAAGTACAATGAAAGAAAAGTACAATAAAAGAAAAGTACAATAAAAAAATACAACAAAAGAAAAATACAGTAAAAGAAAAATACGATAAAAGAAAAATACAAAAAAATAAAAATACAATGAAATAAAAATACAATAAAAGAAAAATACAATAAAAGATAAAAAAGAATAAAAGAAAAATACGATGAAAGATAAATACAATAAAAAAATATAATAAATGAAAAATACAATAACAGAAAAATACCATAAAAGAAAACTACAAAAAAAGAAAAATGCAATAAAAGAAAAATGCAATAAAAAAAATTACAATAAAAAAAATGCAATAAAATAAAAATGCAACAAAATTTGTATTAAATAAAATAAAAATACAATAACAAAAAAATTCAATAACATAAGAAAAACAATAAAAATACAATATAGCAAAAATACAACAAAATAAAAATACAATAAAATAAAAATACAATAAAGTAAAAATACAATATAATAAAATTACAATAACATAAAAATGCAATAACATAAAAATACAATAACATAAAATTTCAAAAACATAAAAATATAATAACATAGAAATACAATAACATAAAAACACGATAACATTTAAATACAATAACATATGAAAACAATAATATTAAAATGCATTAAAGTAATAGTACAATAAAATAAAAATACAATTAAATAAAAATGCAATAAAATAAAAATACAATAAAAAAAAATACAATAAAATAAAAACACAATAAAATTAAAATAAAAAAAAGAAAAATACAATAAAAAAAAATACAATAAAAGAAAAATAGAATAAAAAAAATACAATAAAAGATAAATAAAATTAAAAATACAATAAAAAAATACAATAAAAGAAAAATACGATAAAACAAAAGTACAATAAAACAAAAATACAGAAAAATAAAAATACAATGAAATAAGAATACAATAAAATATAAATACATTAAATGAAAATACAATAAAAAAAAATTCAATAGAAAACAAAATAGAATTAGAGAAAAATACAATAAAAGTTAAATACAATAAAAGAATACAATAAAACAAAAATACAATAAAAAAAATATACAATAACAGAAAAATACGATAAAAAATACAATAAAAAAAAAATACCATAAAAAAATACAATAAAACAAAAATGCAATTAAAAAAAACGCAATAAAGGAAAAATACAGTTTAATAAAAATGCAATAACAGAAAAATGAAATAAAACAAAAATATAATAATATGAAAATACAATAAAATAAAAATTCAATAAAATAAAAATACAATACAGTAAAAATATAATAAAATAAAAATACAATATAATAATACAATAAAATGAAAATACAATAAAATAAAAATACAAATAAAATAAAAATACAATAAAAAAAAATTCAATAACATTAAATTACATTAACATAAAAATAAAATAACAAAAAAATACAGTAATATAAAAATACATTAACAAATAAATACAATAATATATAAATACAATGACACATAAACACAATTAAATAAAAATGCAATAAAAAAAAATACAATAAAATAAAAACACAATAAAATTAAAATAAAAAAAAGAAAAATACAATAAAAGAAAAATAGAATAAAAGAAAAATACAATAAAATATAAATAAAATAAAAAATACAATAAAAAAAATACATTAAAGAAAAATACGATAAAAGAAAAGTACAATAAAACAAAAATACAATAAAATAAAAATACAATGAAATAAAAATACAATAAAATAAAAATACAATAAAATAAAAATACAATATAATAAAAATACAGTAAAATAAAAATACAATAAACAACAAATACAATAAAATAAAAATACAATAAAATAAAATACGATAAAATAAAAATACAATAAAATAAAAATACAATAAAATAAAAATACAAAAAAAAAAATAAATAAAATAAAAATACATTTAAATAACACAATAACAAAAATATACATTAACATAAAAATACAATAACATAAAAATACAATAACACATAAATACAATAACATAAATATAATAAAATAAAAATGCAATATAATAAAAATGCAATATAAGAAAAATACAAAAAAAAATACACTAAAAAATATACAATAAAAAAATACAATAAAAAAAAGCAATAAACGAAAAATGCAATAAAAAAAAATGCAATAAAAACATGCATTTAAACAAAAATGCAATAAAATAAAAATACAATAAAATAAAATTACAATAAAACAAAAATACAATAACATAAAAATACAATAACATAAAAACAAAGTAACATAAAAATGAAACAACAAAAAAATACAATAACACAAAAATACAATAATATAAATATACAATAATATATAAATACAATAGCATATAAAAACAATGACATATAAACACAATAACATAAAAATACAATAATTTCAAAATACAATAACACATAAACACAATAAAATAAAAATGCAATAAAATAAGAATACAACAAAATAAAAATACAATAAAATATAAATACAAAAAAATATAAATACAATATAATAATAATACAATAAAATAAAAATACAATAAAATAAAAATACAAAATAAATAAAAATACAATAAAAAAAAAATTCAGTAACATTAAATTACAATAACATAAAAATACAATAACATAAAAATACAATAACAAGAAAATACAGTAATATAAAAATACATTAACAAAAAAATACAATAATATATAAATACAATGACACATAAACACAATTAAATAAAAATGCAATAAAATAAAAATACAATAAAATAAAAACAATAAAAGAAAAATACAATTAAATAAAAATATAATAAAATAAAAATACAATAAAATAAAAATACAATAAAATAAAAAGCCAAAAAAATACAAATAAAATAAATTAAAAATACAATAACATGAAAAGACAATAAGTAAAAATACAATGAAGCTAAAATAAAATAAAGTAAAAATACAACAAAATAAAAATACAATAAAATAAAAATACATTAAAATAAAAGTACAATATAATAAAAACACAATAACATAAAAATGCAATAACATAAAAATACAATAACATAAAAATACAGTAACAGAAATACAATAACATGTAAGTACAATAACAATAAAATAAAAATGCTATAAAATAAATGTACAATTAATTAAATTACAATAAAATAAAAGTAAAATAAAAGAAAAGTACAATAAAAGAAAAGTACAATAAAAGAAAAGTAAAATAAAAAAAAGGAAAATACAAAAAAAGTATAAAAAATGCAATATAAGAAAAATACAATTAAAGAAAAATACGATAAAAGAAAAGTACAATAAAATAAAAATTTAATGAAATTAAATACAATGATATAAAAATACAATAAAATAAAAATAATATAAAATAAATATACAATAAAATAAAAGTACAATAAAATAAAAATACAATAAAATAAAAATACAATAAAATAAAAATACAATATAATAAAAATACAGTAAAATAAAAATACAATTAACAACAAATACAATAAAATAAAATACGATAAAATAAAAATACAATAAAAAAAATAAATAATATAACAATACATTTAAATAACACAATAACAAAAATATACATTAACATAAAAATACAATAACATAAAAATACAATAACACATAAATACAATAACATAAATATAATAAAATAAAAATGCAATATAATAAAAATGCAATATAAGAAAAATACAAAAAAAAATACAATAAAAATATACAATAAAAAAATACAATAAAAAAAAGCAATAAACGAAAAATGCAATAAAAAAAATGCAACAAAAAAATGCTATTAAACAAAAATGCAATAAAATAAAAATACAATAAAATAAAAATACAATAAAACAAAAATACAATAACATAAAAATACAATAACATAAAAACAAAGTAACATAAAAATGCAATAACAAAAAAATACAATAACACAAAAATACAATAATATAAAAATACAATAATATATAAATACAATAGCATATAAAAACAATGACATATAAACACAATAACTAAAATACAATAATTTCAAAATACAATAACACATAAACACAATAAAATAAAAATGCAATAAAATAAGAATACAACAAAATAAAAATACAATAAAATATAAATACAAAAAAATAAAAATACAATGAAATAAAAATTAAAAAAATTAAAAATACAATGACATAAATATGCAATAAAGCAAAAATACAACAAAATAAAAATACAATACAATCAAAATACAATTAAGTAAAAATACAATATAATGAAAATACAATAATATAAAAATGCAATAACATAAAAATACAATAACATAAAAATACAATAACATAAAAATACAGTAACAGAAATACAATAACATAAAAATACAATAAAATAAAAGTACAATATAATAAAAATACAATAACATAAAAATGCAATAACATAAAAATACATTAACATAAAAATACAGTAACAGAAACACAATAACATAAAAATACAATAACATGTAAATACAATAACATATAAACACAATAAAATAAAAATGCAATAAAATAAAAGTTCAATAAATTAAATTACAATAAAATAAAAGTAAAATAAAAGAAAAGTACAATAAAAAAAAAGTACAATAAAAGAAAAGTAAAATAAGAAAAAGGAAAATACAAAAAAAGTACAAAAAAAAATGCAATATAAGAAAACTACAATAAAAAAAATACAATAAAAAAAATACAATAAAAAATACAATAAAAAAAAGCAATAAAAGAAAAATGCAATAAAAATATGCATTAAAACAAAAATGCAATAAAATAAAAATACAATAAAATAAAAATACAATAAAACAAAAATACAATAACATAAAAATTAGAATACAACAAAATAAAAATACAATAAAATATAAATACAAAAAAATAAAAACAATAAAATAAAAATAAAAAAAATTAAAAATACAATGACATGAATATACAATAAAGCAAAAATACAACAAAAGAAAAATACAATACAATAAAAATACAATAAAGTAAAAATACAATATAATAAAACTACAATAAAAAAAGTTCAAATAAAAGAGAAGTACAATAAAAGAAAAATTCAATAAAAACATAAAATACAATAACATAAAAATTACAATAACAATAAAATACAATAGCATAGAAATACAATAACATAAAAATACGATAACATGTAAATACTATAACATATAAACACTATAAAATTAAAATTCAATAAAGTAATTGTACAATAAAGTAAAAGTACAATAAAATAAAAATACAATAAATTAAAAGTACAATAAAATAAAAATACAATAAAATAAAAATACAATGAAATAAAAATACAATAAAATAAAAATCAATAAATAAAAATACAATAAAAGAATAATACAATAAAAGAAAAATACAAAAAAAAAATAAATTAAAAAAAACACAATAAAAGAAATATACAATAAAAGACAAATACGATAAAAAAAATACAATATAATACAAATACAATAAAATTAAAATACAATGAAATAAAAATACAATGAAATAAGAACACAATAAAATAAAAATACAATTATATAAAAATACAATAAAATAAAAGTACAATAAAATAAAAATACAATAAAATAAAAACGCAATAAAATTAAATTACAATATAATAAAAATTACAATAAAATAAAAATACAGTAAACAAATACAATAAAATAAAAATATAATAAAATAAAAACACAATATAATAAAAATAAAATAAAATAAAAATACAATAACTTATAAATATAGGAATATAAAAATGCAATAAAATAAAAGTACAAATAATAAAACTACAATAAAAAAAGTTCAAATAAAAGAGAAGTACAATAAAAGAAAAATTCAATAAAAAAAAATACAATAAAATAAAAATTCAATAAAATAAAAATACAAAAAAATACAAATACATTAAATAAAAATACAATAAAAGAAAATTACAATAAAAGACAAAAAAGAATAAAATAAAAATACAATAAAAGTCTAATACAATAAAAAATACAATAAAAGAAAAATACAGTAAAAGAATAATACAATAAAAGAAAAGTACAATAAAAGTAAAATACCATAAAAGAAAAATACAATAAAAGAAAAGTGCAATAAAAGAAAAATGCAACAAAAAAAAACTACAATAACAAAAATGTAATAAAATAAAAATGCAATAATAGAAAAATGCAATAAAAGAAAAATGCAATAAAATAAAAATGCAATAACAGAAAAATACAATAAAACAAAAATGAAATAATATGAAAATACAATAAAATAAAAATACAATAAAATAAAAATTTAATGAAATAAATATACTATAATATAAAAATACAATATCATATAAATACAATAACATAAAAATACAATAAAAGAAAAGTACAATAAAAAAATACAATAAATGAAAAATACAATAAAAAAAATATAATTGAAGAAAAATACAGTAAAAAGAAAACACAATAACATAAAAATACATTAACAAAAAAATACAGTAATATAAAAATGACAATGACATATAAACAATAAAATAAAAATGCAATAAAATAAAAGTACAATAAAATAAAAACAATTAAACAAAAATACAACAAAATAAAAATATAATAAATATAAAAAAACAGTAAAATAAAAATACAATAAAATAAAAATATAATAAAATAAAAATACAATAAATTAAAAATACAATAACATGAAAATACAATAATATAAAAATACAATTAAGCAAAAAAACAATAAAGCAAAAATACAACAAAATAAACATAATATAAAATGAAAATACAATAAAATAAAATAACAATAAAGCAAAAATACAATAAAAAAAAATACAACCAAATAAAAATACAATAAAATAAAAATACAATAAAATAAAAGTACAATATAATAAAAATACAATAACATAAAAATGCAATAACATAAAAATACGATAACATAAAAATACAATAACATAAAAATACAATAACATAGAAATATAATAACATAAAAATACATTAACAAAAACACAATAAAATAAAAATACAATAAAATAAAAATACAATAAAAAAAATTAATTAAAATAAAAATACATTCAAATAATACAATAACATAAAAATACATTAACATGAAAATACAATAAAATAAAAATACAATAACATAAATATAATAAAATAAACATGCAATATAATAAAAATCCAATATAAGAAAATTTCAATACAAAAAAATACAAATAAAAAAATACAATAAAAAAAATAAAATTAAAAAAATACAATAAAAAAAATACAATAAAAGAAAAATGCAATAAAAAAAAATGCAATAAAAAAATGCAATTAAAAAAATGCAATAAAATGAAAATGCAATAAAATACAAATAAAATAAGATAAAAATACAATAAAGTAAAAATACAATAACATAAAAATACAATAACATAAAAAAAATGCAATAAAATAAAAATGCAATAAAATAAAAAAGCAATAAAATAAAAATGCAATATAAGAAAAATACAATAAAATAAAAATAAACCGAAATAAAAATACAATAAAATAAAAATATAATAAAATAAAAATACATTAAAATAAAAATACAATAAAATAAAATTACAATAACATAAAAATACAATAACAAAGAAATACTATAATATACAAATACAATAATATAAAAATACAATAACATATCAATACAATAAAATATAAATACAATGACATATAAACACAATAACATAAAAATACAATAATTTCAAAATACAATAACATATAAGCACAATAAAATAAAGTTGCAGTAAAATAAAAGTACAATAAAAAAACACAATAAAATTAAAATGCAATAAAATAAAAATACAATAAAATAAGAATACAATAAAACCAATACAATAAAATATAAATACAATGACATATAAACACAATAACATAAAAATACAATAATTTCAAAATACAATAACATATAAGCACAATAAAATAAAGTTGCAGTAAAATAAGAGTACAATAAAAAAACACAATAAAATTAAAATGCAATAAAATAAAAATACAATAAAATAAGAATACAATAAAACAAAAATACAATAAAATAAAAATACAATAAAGTAAAAATGCAATATAGAAAAAATACATAAAAATGCAAAACATAAAAATACAATAACATAAAATTACAATAAGAATAAAATACAAAAACATAAAAATACAATAACATAAAAATACAATAACATGTAAATACAATAACATATAAACAATAAATTAAAAATTCAATAAACTAATAGTACAATAAAATAAAAGTACAATAAAATAAAAATACAATAAAATAAAAGTACAATAAAATAAAAATACAATAAAATAAAAATACAGTGAAATAAAAATACAATAAAATAAAAATAACAATAAAATACAATAACATAGAAATAAAATAACATAAAAATACGATAACATGTAAATACAATAACATATAAACAATAGATTAAAAATTCAATAAACTAATAGTACAATAAAATAAAAGTACAATAAAATAAAAATACAATAAAATAAAAGTACAATAAAATAAAAATACAATAAAATAAAAATACAGTGAAATAAAAATACATTAAAATAAAAATACAATAAAATAAAAAACAATAAAAGATTAATACAATAAAAGAAAATACAATAAAACAAAAATAGAATAAAAGAAAAATACAATAAAAGATAAATACAAAAAAAAATACAATAAAAGAAATATACAATAAAAGAATAATACGATAAAAGAAAACTACAATAAAATAAAAATGCAATGAAAGATTAATACAATAAAGTAAAAATACAATAAAATAAAAGTACAATAAAATAAAAGTACAATAAAATGAAAATAAAATAAAATAAAAATACATTAAAATAAAAATACAATATAATAAAAATTACAATAAAATAAAAATACAGTAAACAACAAATACAATAAAATAAAAATATAATAAAATGAAAACACAATATAATAAAAATATGATAAAATAAAAATACAATAACTTATAAACACAGGATTAGAAAAATGCAATAAAATAGAAGTACAATTAATAAAACTATAATAAAAAAAAGTACAATAAAAGAAAAGTACAATAAAAGAAAAATAAAATAAAATAAAAATTCAATAACATAAAAATACAATAACATTAAAACAAAGTAACATATAAATACAAAAAAAAACAATAACATAAAAATAGAATAATAAAAAATTACAATAACATATAAATACAATTACATATAAATACAACGACATATAAACACAATAACATAAAAATACAATAATTTCAAAATACCATTACATATAAAAACAATAAAATAAAAATGCAATAAAATAAAAGTACAATAAAAAAAACAATAAAATTAAATTGCAATAAAATAAAAATACAATAAAATAAGAATACAATATAATAAAAATACAATAAAATTAAAATACAATAAAATTAAAATACAATAAAATAAAAATACAATGAAATAAAAATACAATAAAATAAAAATACAATAAAAGAATAATACAAAGAAAAACAGAATAAAAGAAAAGTACAATAAAATATAAATACAATAAAAAAAAATAATATCAAAGAAATATACAATAAAAGAAAAATACGATAAAAGAAAAATACAATAAAATACATATACAAAAAAATTAAAATACAATGAAATAAAAATACAATGAAATAAGAACACAATAAAATAAAAATACAATAAAATAAAATACAATATAAAAAAAGTACAATAAAATAAAAGTACGATAAAATGAAAATACAATAAAATAAAAATTACAACAAAATAAAAATGCAGTAAACAACAAATACAATAAAATAAAATAACAATAAAATAAAAATGCAATAAAATAAAAACACAATTTAATAAAAATACAATAAAATAAAAATACAATAACTTATAAACACAAGAATATAAAAATGCAATAAAATAAAAGTACAATTAATAAAAATTTGATAAAAAAAAGTACAATAAAGAAAAGTACAATAAAAGAATAATAAAATAAAAATTCAATAAAATAAAAATACAATAAAATAAAAATACATTTAATAAAAATACAATAACATAAAAATGCAATAACATAAAAATACAATAACATAAAAATACAATGACATAAAAACAAAGTAACAAAAATACAATAACAACAAAATACAATATCATAAAAATAAATTTAAAAAAATTACAATAAATGACAAAAAAGAATAAAAGAAAAATACAATAAAAGTTAAATACAATAAAAGAAAAATGAAATAAAAGAAAATTGCAATAAAGGAAAAATACAATAAAAAATGCAATAAAATAAAAATGCAATATTAGAAAAATGCAATAAAAGAAAAATGCAACAAAATAAAAATGCAATAACATAAAAAACAATAAAACATAAATAAAATAATATGAAAATACAATAAAATAAAAAAACAATTAAATATAAATAAAAAATACAATAAAATAAAAATACAGTAAATTAAAAATACAATAAAATAAAAATTTAATAAAATAAATATACTATAACATTAAAATACAATAACATATAAATACAATAACATAAAAATACAATAAAAGAAAAATACAAAAAAAATATAATTAAAGAAAAATACAATAAAAGAAAATTACAATAACTTAAAAATACAATAACAAAAAAATACAGTAATATAAAAATGACAATGACATAAAAACACAATAAAATAAAATTGCAATAAAATAAAAGTACAATAAAATAATTACAATAAAACAAAAATACAATAAAATAAAAATATAATAAAATAAAAAAACAATAAAATAAAAATACAATAAAATAAAAATACAATAAAATAAAAAAACAATAAATTAAAATTCAATAAAATAAAAATACAATAAAATAAAAACACAATAAAGCAAAAATACAACAAAATAAATATACAATAAAATAAAAGTACAATATATTAAAAATACAATAACATAAAAATGCAATAATATAAAAATAAAATAACATAAAAATACAATAACATAAAAACAAAGTAACAACGAAATACAATAACATAAAAATACAATAATATAAAAATACAATAACATATAAATACAATGACATATAAACACAATAACATAAAAATACAATAATTTCAAAATACCATAATATATAAACACAATAAAATAAAAATGCAATAAAATAAAAGTACAATAAAAAAAAACAATAAAATTAAAATGCAATAAAATAAAAATACAATGAAATAAGAACACAATAAAATAAAAATACAATAAAATAAAATACTATAAAATAAAAGTACAATAAAATAAAAGTACGATAAAATGAAAATACAATAAAATAAAAATACTATAAAATAAAAATACAATATAATAAAAATTACAACAAAATAAAAATACAGTAAACAACAAACACAATAAAATAAAATAAAAATACAATAAAATAAAAACACTATATAATAAAAATACAATAAAATAAAAATACAATAACTTATAAACACAAGAATATAAAAATGCAATAAAATAAAAGTACAATTAATAAAACTTTAATCAAAAAGTACAATAAAGAAAAGTACAATAAAAGAATAATAAAATAAAAATTCAATAAAAGAAAAATACAATAAAATAAAAATACATTAAATAAAAATACAATAAAAAAAAAATAATTACAATAAATGACAAAAAAGAATAAAAGAAAAATACAATAAAAGTTAAATACAATAAAAGAAAAATG
The DNA here is from genome assembly GCA_943142095.1 of Ophonus ardosiacus. NCBI lineage: Eukaryota > Metazoa > Arthropoda > Insecta > Coleoptera > Carabidae > Ophonus > Ophonus ardosiacus. The sequence goes on along the minus strand of OW964833.1, from coordinate 26,168,223 downwards.
AAATAAAAAAAAATGCAATAAAGGAAATATACAATAAAAAAATGCAATAAAATAAAAATGCAATATTAGAAAAATGCATAAAAGAAAAACGCAATAAAATAAAAATGCAATAACATAAAAATACAATAAAACAAAAATAAAATAATATGAAAATACAATAAAATAAAAATACAATTAAATATAAATAAAAAATACGATAAAATAAAAATACAATAAATTAAAAATACAATAAAATAAAAATTTAATAAAATAAATATACTATAACTTAAAAATACAATAACATATAAATACAATAACATAAAAATACAATAAAAAAAAAATACAATAAAAAAATATAATTAAAGAAAAATACAATAAAAGAAAATTACAATAACTTAAAAATACAATAACAAAAAAATACAGTAATATAAAAATGACAATGACATAAAAACACAATAAAATAAAAATGCAAAAAAATAAAAGTACAATAAAATAAATACAATAAAACAAAAATACAATAAAATAAAAATATATTAAAATAAAGAACAATAAAATAAAAATACAATAAAAGAAAAATACAATAAATTAAAATTCAATAAAATAAAAATACAATAAAATAAAAACACAATAAAGCAAAAATACAACAAAGCAAAAATACAACAAAATAAATATACAATAAAATAAAAGTACAATATATTAAAAATACAATAACATAAAAATGCAATAACATAAAATTACAATAACATAAAAATACAATAACATAAAAACAAAGTAACAAAAATACAATAACAACAAAATACAATAACATAAAAATACAATAAAAAAAATTACAATAAATTTAATATACAATAAAATAAAAATAGAAAAAATTAAAAATACATTGACATGAATATACAATAAAGCAAAAATACAACAAAATAAAAATACAATAAAATAAAAATACAATAAAGTAAAAATACAATATAATAAAAATACAATAACATAAAAATGCAATAACATAAAAATACAATATAATAAAAATACAATAACATAAAAATGCAATAACATAAAAATACAATAACATAAAAATTACAATAACAATAAAATACAATAACATAGAAATATAATAACATAAAAATACGATAACATGTAAATACAATAACACATAAACACAATAAAAATAGAATTCAATAAAATAAAAATACAGTAAAATAAATGTACAATAAAATAAAAATACAATAAAATAAAAATACAATGAAATAAAAATGCAATAAAATAAAAATACAATAAAATAAAAATACAATAAAAGAATAATTCAATAAAAGAAAAATACAATTAAAGAAAAATAAAATAAAAGAAAAGTACAATAAAAGATAAATACAATAAAAAAAATACAATTAAAGAAATATACAATAAAAGAAATATACGATAAAAAAAATACAATAAAATACAAATACAATAAAATTAAAATACAATGAAATAAAAATACAATGAAATAAGAACACAATAAAATAAAAATACAATAAAATAAAATACAATAAAATAAAAGTACAATAAAATAAAAGTACAATAAAATGAAAATACAATAAAATACAATAAAATAAAAATACAATATAATAAAAATTACAATAAAATAAAAATACAGTAAACAACAAATACAATAAAATTATATTACAATAAAACAAAAATACAATAAAATAAAAACACAATATAATAAAAATACAATAAAATAAAAATACGATGCCTTTTTCGTACTATAACTTGAATAATGATTAATATTATATTTACTTATTAAATTTTATAGCAGCTGAAATTTCAGAACCTGTTTTGTTTTTTACGGGCTTGGTCCACAAATATTTGGGAAATACATCAATAACAACTAAAATGTAGCGATAGCCTTTATTTATTCTAGCATAAGGAAACATTTCAACCAAATCAGCTTGAAATAAGTCATCTATTCCTTTTGTGATTACGCGTCTTCTGTGAAAATGCACTCATGCTGGACTATGTAATTCATCTACAATTTCACGTTTAATTTTCGACATAATAAACAGGTGCTTCCAAAACAATTTCCATATATAATTCACTAGTTTTTAAGCCCATAAGACTGGGATATATTGTCAATTTATCCCCCTTTACAACATGTTTATCATCTATTATTCAAATACGGGGATTTTTATTAATTCGACAGTTTAGCCGCTCCTTAGGAATATTTAACTTGAATTATTTTACCTGTGCACGGTAAACTGTAAAATGACAAATTTGATCTATTTATTATATTATAAGTATCACCTTGTAGTTTTAATTTTAAATTAATAATTAAAATGGATTTTAAATTATTTTTTACTTTAGACAATTCTACTTGGAAATTACTTTTTAGTATATTTATTTTGTTTATATAACCTAATTCTAATTCTTTAATTTGTTGTACAAAAGGTAATAAATTTTAGTATATTTTTTAGTTTCATGTTGCTCCATATGACGTCCGAACTTGTCAAGAGTAATTATTGAAATGTTGCTATTTTATAACACCCGCTTCTTTTAATTCCTCAATTATGGATATAATTTCATTATCATGACCTGTATGACCGGCATCACGTGACGTAATTAAAAGACGCAGTCTATCAACCAATTCATTTATATTATCCCAGTATACATACTCCACTCTTTTTTGGTTAATTTTTTTAAATAACTTCCACATGACAGGGAACTTGTTTTTTTTTAGATATTGAACTTATATATCTTAAAGCTGGACTTCCACCTGACATAGAACTTGGTCTTTTTACTTTTTTCCGAGGGTCTAACATTGGGGCAATAATGGAAGTATACTTCTGAGATCTACTTTCCGCAACTTGCTTGCTGTTACTATAATTTCTGCGGGCAGCGTTCGTTCTTTTTACAATATCAACATAATTTTTACGATCGATCTATTGGTTGTTTTTTAATTATATCTTTTGTTAATTTTTCATTCATTTTTAATTTGGACACAATAATGTCAGCTATTAGGGATACTGTTTGAAGCGATAAGTAAAACGGGTCCAAAATCACACAGCAGCTTCAAAACAGATGTTTAAATTAACAGAGCTGTTACTTGTAGAAACAGGGAAAACAGATACACAGCTGATAACCAGGTAAAAAAAACAGATTTGATAGCTGTATAAATAACTCAAAAACAGGTAGGACTTAATTTCAATCAGTTCCTGTTCCAGATGTTTACTGTGTTATAGCTAACCAGCAACTGAAGCCGCTTAGCTTATGGCACTGTTATTTGTTACAATATGCTGATCAAATCCTAAACGATAACGCCCGCTATTTATCTCGCTTTCTTTGTCAATAACTACAAACCCATACTTATCACACCAGCAAAAAGAACAGTGGTCATTATACTTTTCATATGACATATCTGTATTTACGTGATCAGTATATATTTGTATCATCTTGTTTAAATAATATTAATAAGTTATCATTATCCCGTATAAGATGTTTAGGAATTCTGGTGTACGTCTGACATAAATAAAAACAATCTATAGCCTTATGGCGACCCATAGAAAAGTATTCTCTAATTACATCCTGTTTATCGCAAGCTATATCACCAAATATAAACACAGAGTTGCATTCCGCATTGCACGGCTTTTCAATATCTACGTTTTCATTATATGCAAAGTAACCTATTTCTTCAATAGGTTCTATTAACATTTCTAAATACTTATATTTAGGCTGGAATAATGATTTTGAATAATATATATATATATATATATATATATATATATATATATATATACATATTCGAAAAACATAGATCATTTTTATGCTCCAAAAGTGCAATTATAACATTTGTTTTACCTCATCCAGAAGGACCTGCTAAAATACGTCTAACTATACTTGGTAACAACGTACTATGACGCGACACACTACTAGCACTAGTAAAATCATAATTTTTAACCTCAAAGTCATTACTTTGCTTTACGGTCTGCATTTTCATATAAATAAATATGCAAACGTTACTCTAACACTGTTCGTCACTGACTGCGGAAGAGATAAGACGTGCGAATTATGTTATTTCGGCTTAATATTTTGAAAAAAATATATTTATTCAAAATAATACAATAGCAGTTAACTTCAATAAAGCTTACAAAAAACTGAATAATAATTAATACAAAGTATCCTATTTATACTCTTATAATCTAAACAATATTTGATAAAATAGTGAATAATACAAGTTATATTGTGCAGCTGCTTTATATTGATACAGCTGTTTATCATCTATGACTATTCCTAATATACGTATTATATATGATTCATTTCCATATACACTTAATATAGGAAGATTCATAATTCCTCCCCTGGAGATTAAAATGTATATGTGACATGTAATGATATACTAGCTTTAGAGAAAGTTTGCAATATTTTCTATATTTCGGCATTATTTGATTCTAAAATTTCATTCACAGGAGTATTATTTGACTGGTTATATTTAAATATTTTATTAATAATTATTGCAATCTTTTTCTTTACAATAACATATAAGATACATATAATAATAAAAATTATAATTAAATATATTATAAAGAGATGACGAGAGTTTTCCTTTATTTCAACAAGTTCCTTTAATTTTGGAATTGTGAATTCATGAATATTTAAATGTTTTAATTTTATATTCGTATTCTCAATAGTTGGTGTTTGAATATCTAAAGACAATTTGTCCAGATTTATTTCTTTACCTCTGAGTGTACTTTCAAAGTGTTTATTATTTAAAGAACATAAATTATTATGTACTTTATATATACCTCTTTTATCTATCATGAAAGATTTATCTTTACAAATTAATTCTTGTTTGGCATTATTAACTTGGATAAGATATATAATATTTGAATTTTCAATTGTTACAAAGTCATTATTTTGTGCAAGTCGTCTATAATCACAGTGTGTATTTTTGTGTTCAGAAAGGAGTGTTTCGGTACAAGGATTTATTTTGTTATAATTTGGCTTACAATAAATCATATTGTTAATAATTTTGTTATTTTCACAAGAGTAATAATTTTGATTCATTTGTAATAGTATTTGTTTGTTAATATTGAGTGACAGTAACTCATTTTCTTGGAAAAAAGGAATTGGTGTTATTTGTACTGTGTGAAATGTTTCTGCGGAATATTTTGGAATAATGATTAAATATTGCAACCTATGATCTTTTACCGAACAGTAACTATGTATGAGATTTAGATAGTTTATATATTCTTCTTCGTCAATTTTATTTTCATTTTGAATAATTTTCTTTAATGATATTATATTTTCATTTTCTAAAAGGGATATGTGAAAGACATTGAGACTACAAAAGGAAAGTGTGATTTCTATAAGATTTAGAATATCACTGAGTTCTGAAAGATTTGTTTTTATTAAGTCTATGGTATTTAAAGCTACTAAATCATTTGGCCACGTAATTTGTTCTTTTAATAGTGATTGCAAATTAAGAATTCTATTCTTTAATATTTCTTGATTTTTGAAGATAATATCGAATTGTTCATTATAATGTTTAGTTGCATTTTTCATAAAATATACCGAATTTTTGAGATTTTCTTCAAGTATTACTTGATTATTCTGAAAAGAATTTATAATGTTATCATATTTTTCCTTGTCTGAGTTATCTAAATTTCCCGTAATTTGTTTAATAATTGATCCAAGACCATTTATTAATCCGCGTTTTTGTCGTTTAGGAAAGAGGATATTAATTCTTTCATTTAAATTGTCATATTGGTTATTTAAATTTTGTAGACTAATAGCGAGTTCATTGTTATAACGTTTATTGTTAATGTCATTAATTTTTATTAATAAGTTTTGTCTTTGTTGTTCAATAATTTGGAATGCATCTGTGATTTTATCGAGGTCATAGACATAATGTATATAAATTTCTTTTTCATAAATTTTTGCTTTACCGAGATTTATTAGGTTTATTCCATTGTTATTCTTTATTTCTTCCAAATGTGTATCTGCGATTATGGATGGTAATCTGTAACAATATATTATATTTTAATTTTGTTCAATCTTATCTTTTGTATTTGTATTTCTTTAAACATTTTATCGTTCCAAGTTGTGGATTATATTTTATAACTTTCGCTTTTTTATACATTGGTTTCTTATATTTTTGAATAAGTCTATTAGTTTCTTTTACATAGATTTGTTTCGGAATTTCTAAAGGATTAACATTTTCTTTATAGCGTTTGTCTTTTTCTTTTTGTATTCTAATTTTTACTAGATTTTGAATTTCTCTAAGGTTTTTTGCATGATCTTCTAATAATTTTGAATTTGTTCTAATTTCTTTTGGGTATATATTATTTCTGTCTTTCCCGTATATTATTTCCATTGGAGATAATTGTGTAATAGATTGTTTTGTATTATTATATGCTATTATGGCTTGCTGTATCATGTTATCTAAAGTTTTATTACGGTTGTCCTTATTATTTATTATTCTTAGGTGTTCTATAATATTACTATGAAATCTTTCGGCGGCATTACTTTTAGGATTATCAGTACAATTTATGTGTAATTTTATCTTATGTAATTTACAATATTCTTTTAGATTTACGTTATCGAATTCAGTGCCTTTATCTACAATAATTTGTTTTGGTAGTGGGAACCATAAAAATTGTTCTTTTAATATTTTTACTACTTCTAATGAGTTAAATACTGAAAATTTATAGAGTATTCCATATTTAGAAAATTGATCAAATAAAGATAAGTATTTTTGTGTATTAAGAGACAATGTATCTAAATTTATAATTTCAAAAGGTCTTTCTGGAGTAGGAGTAAGATTATCTAGTGTTTCAATTGTTTGTCGAAGATATTTGTTTGTTTTACATATTTCACAATTATTAATGTAATTTTGTATATCATTTATCATATTAGGCCAATAGCAATTTTCTTTAAGTTCTCTAATAGTCGCTAGAATACCTCGGTGATTTGTAAAGCCGTTATGAAAATTTGAAATCGTTTCTAATTGCTCATTTTCGTCTGTTATATCCTTTACCATTTTGTTTACAGCTATAATGTTTATGGTATTTGTTTCAAAATTGTTTTTAATTATTTCTGAAGTTAATTTGTCAAGTTCTTGATCGAATATTGCAAGATATTTTATTTTTGGTTGAATATATGATTTTAAAAAATTTAATATATCATCATTCGTATTTTCACGTGTTATTGATATGTTTAAACGTTGTTTTGATCTTTGAAATGGAATTCTTTCTATATTAATTTCATATTGTTCTCCGTATTTGAATAAGAGTTGATTATCTGCTATATTTATTCTCTCTTCTTTATATTTTATGCCATTTACTGGATTTTCATTACTACTATGTACAGTAGAATTTGTCGCATTATTACTTAATGTTTCTTGATTGAATTGTTCAGGTAATATTATGATATTAATTTTTATTTCTGTGTCTGAAAATATGTTATTTATATATTCTTTTAATTTGGAATAATCTAGCTTATCTAATCCGCATGAAAGTTTTGGAATATTAATTTCGTAAATTTCGTTTTTTATGCAATAATCTCGTAAATCAATTAGTGCTTTTTTAAACATTTTTATATTACAGTTTTCTTTATAATTTTCTTTAGAAATTAAATGAAATATTTTTTTATCTGGTATGTCTTGTATGATTATATTTCTGAGACCTTCATTTTGTTTTAGGCAAAAATTTTTACTATCAAAAAGTTCATTAATTTCTTTAGCTAAGCCTTTTCCAAAGTGTTTATCTTTTGAAATACAATGTGCGAATATATTGGTGTTTAATATGTTACCTTGTTTTTCTATAATTCTATGTTTATCACGTATACGAGAAAGAAAGTCAGCTATTTTATTTGTTTTACCGGGTATGTATTCTATGTCAAAATTATATTCTGAAAGTTCTATTTTCCAACGCATTAATTTTTGGTTAGCGTTTTTCATCGTAAATAACCATGTGAGTGGTTTGTGATCTGTACGTATTTTAAATTTTCGTCCATATAGGTGTGTCCTGAAATTATTTACTGCCCAAACTATACTTTTTAGTTCTTTTTCCGTTGTACTATAATTTATTTCCGATGTGTTGAAAGTTTTACTTGCATAGGCAATTGGTTTTTCTATGTTATCAATTACTTGGGACAATACTGCACCCATAGCATAGTCTGACGAATCAGTAGTTAGAATGAATTCCTTATTAAAATCTGGGAATGTTAGAATTGGTGGATTTGTTATTAATTCTTTGCATTTGTGAAATGCTGTCTGATATTCTGGTTTTGTAATGTCAATTTGTTTTCCTTTTTTCTGTACTTCTGTAAAAGGTTTTGTTAATTTTGAAAAATCTGGTATGAATCTTCGATACCATGATAATTTTCCTAGATATGATCTAATTTCTTTTAATGTTTTTGGGATGGTAATGTTTTGTATTGCTTCTATTTTTTTGTGGATTTGGTTTAAGACCTTCGTTTGAGATAATAAAGCCTAAATATTCTACTTCATTTTTGAAAAATTCACTCTTATCAATTTTAATTTTTAAATTTGCTGCACGTAATTTGTCAAATACTGCACGTAAATTTTCTAAATGTTCTTCAACTGTATTTCCGAATATTATGATATCATCAAGATATACTAAACATATTTTATTAACTAAATCTCCAAGTGCAATGTTTATCATACGCTGAAAAGTTGCAGGGGCATTTACTAAACCAAAAGGCATACGGACAAATTCATAATGTCCGGATGGTGTACTAAAAGCAGTTTTTTCTATGTCTTGTTCATTCATTTTTATCTGGTGAAATCCACTATGTAAATCAAGGGTAGAAAAATATTTTGGAGTTCCGATTTTATCTAGCAAAGTATCTATATTAGGAAGGGGATATTTATCTTCTTTAGTTTTTGAATTTAATTTTCTAAAATCTATTACAAGTCTCGTTTTTCGTTTTCCTGAAGCATCTGCTTTTTTGGGTACAATCCAAATAGGTGAATTATATGGTGAATGAGATTTGCGAATTACTTTTTCTTCTAACAATTTATTAATATGTTCTTCAATATCTTGTTCATAAACTTGTGGTAGTCTGTAATTTTTTGTATATACGGGTGTATCATCTGATAATTTAATTTCATGTTTAATTAGGTTTGTAGCTGAGAGTTTTTCGCCTAATTTTGGAAAAAGATCTGAATATTCATTTATAAAATCGTTCAATTTTGTTTTAATAGAAAAGTCTAGGTGTGAATCTCGTATTTGTAAATTATTTGTATTTTCAATTGTATGATGACAAAATTTATATTGTTTATTTAACATAACCAAAGTTTCATTTGCAAAATCTATTTTTACGTCTAATTGTTTTAATATTTTGATACCAAATAATACGTTACATTCTTTATGGAAGTCATGTATATAAAAATCAAATGTGTGTTTTCCTAATTTTAATTTTACTAAAGTTTTTAGGGTCACTTTTCCTTTTGCAGTTCTAAATGTTACTGGTTTATTAATAATTTTGAAATTTTTTGATTTCACAAGTTCATTACTAATAAAATTTATATCTGATCCCGAATCTATTAAAATTTTGAAGTCGTTATGTATTATAGTAGGGATACTTGCTATATTAGATGTCATTACGTGTTTAATTCTATTTCCTGAGGTTCGAGAAAATTTTCATTTTCTTCTTCAATTTCGTTGATTTCTAATGGTTCTAATTCTGTATCGGTTTCAATTTCGCTTTCATTTTCTAATTCGTTATTATAATTTTGTCTATTAATTTGTTGTGTAGACATAGGTGTGGAAAATGTTTGTCTTGTTTGGATTGACATTGGTTGAGGTTTAAAATTTTTATGTGTATGTGTTGCATTATAGATATTTTGTCTTGTAAAATTATTTCTGTTCTGTGTACTTGGTAGTTGTTGTGTTGGTTGTATGGGTTGTGTGGGTTTCATTTTTAATTGTATAGGAGCACTTGGGAATTGTTGTCCTGGGAATTTTGCAGGAGGTGGAATGAATTTGAAATTTTGATTTGTTACTGTTTTCATGGGTGACACATGTAATAAATAATTAAATTCATTATTTAATAAAGACTCACATTCTTCAAGAGTATTTGGATCTGCGTTTATAAATGATCCTTTGTTATTTACTGGAATTCAATGAAATGGTGTATTACTAATTTTTGAACATGGTCTAATAAAAATTTTGTTTTTGTTTTGTCAGAATTTTGTGTCTCTATTTTTCCTTTATATTTACCAAAATTTTGCATAATATCTTTCAAAGTTTTATATATATTTCCTTGTAATTTTGTATGTAATATATTGTATAATAAAGTTTCAGGTTTTATTCTATCCTCAAAATTGCTTGTGAGATAAGTTTTTAATTCTTCCCAACCTTCAAAATTATTTTCTGAAATAATGGACTGTGCATTTCCTTGAATTTTTGATTTGAATAGTCTGAATGCGAAATTCTTTTGTATGTTAGTCAAAGTGTAACTTGTTTCTAATATTAGTTTTACATCTTCACATTCTTTAATATAAGCATGTAAGTTCTTTATATCTCCTGTATATACAGGGATTGGTTCACATAAGGTTTTAATGTCATTAAGACTGATGTTAGTCATGGTGATTGAAAAATTTGGTTGTGGTTCAACTGATAAATTATTTAATAAATCAGAGAGTAATTTAATATTTGTATTTTGAGTGTTTAAATATTCAGTATCTTCGATACCTTCTAATATGTCATCAGACACTTCTTCCAAGATATCAGATAGAGTGTCGGACATAAAATTATAATAGTTTTATTAATTGTCTTGTGATATAGTCCTCACTTGACTGGACAAGTATAAAATTTATTTTATTATTTGTCTTGTGATATAGTCCTCACTTGACTGGACAGATTGTCTTGTGATATAGTCCTCACTTGACTGGACAGATTGTTTAAATATAGCTATTATATGACTTAAAAAGTACTTACAATAATAGTAAAGATATGATAATGTTTTCGTACATTCCGACGGAATAGTTCTTGTAGCTTGTAGATTATCTGGGTTCCTCTGGTACAGGTGAGATGAAGAATAACTTCGGTATACCTGGCAGCAAGTGTTGAGATAACTTGAAGTTGTCTTAGAAGTGGACCTGGTATGAGTGTTTCTCAGCAGCGATGTACTTCTTGTAGTAATAGGACTGGAGATCGTGAACGATGTTTCGAACAGCAAGATTCTCTGTGATGTCCGTTATAGATGGGTCGTATGAATAGACCTCTGATGGGCTACTGTTTAAGCCGTGAATGTAGATACCAATTATGAATATTAAAATATTCAAAGTCGTGAAACGTGTATAGATTGTTTGTTCTAACGTTAAAGACTTTTTGGCATCCTACCGACTGCGCCAATTATGTTATTTCGGCTTAATATTTTTAAAAAAATATATTTATTCAAAATAATACAATAGCAGTTAACTTCAATAAAGCTTACAAAAAACTGAATAATAATTAATACAAAGTATCCTATTTATACTCTTATAATCTAAACAATATTTGATAAAATAGTGAATAATACAAGTTATATTGTGCAGCTGCTTTATATTGATACAGCTGTTTATCATCTATGACTATTCCTAATATACGTATTATATATGATTCATTTCCATATACACTTAATATAGGAAGATTCATAATTTGCGCTACTTAAACGATCATGATGAGGGTGCAAAAAAAAATCTAACGGAAGTTTGTCATTCCAGCGTGTAAGTAATCGAGCACAAAAAGCAATCAATACAAAAACTAACTCAGATATAAATAAATCTGCAAAATCGCTTTCCATACGGTTAAAAAAGAAAGCACAAAATTAAAAATCCAAGAGTTGTATCTGTACCGAAAACCGGAGGGTTCCTTGCGTTAATTCCAATTTTCGCCGGCTTGAGTGCTTTAGGTGCACTTGGAGGTGGAGCTGCGGGTATTGCAAAAGCTGTTCACGACGCGCAAGCTGGCAGAGAACAATTAAAAAAGCTCAACGCCATAATAAAATGATCGAAGCCATCGCCATGGGTAAAGGTCTCTACTTAAAACCATATAGAAAAGTACTTGGGCTGTATTTAAAAAAAAAACTCCTCATAGAATTACCATCGCGGGCATTAACACTTTCGCTGTGTATGACGCACACGTTGCGTCCCGTATGTTGTCGAACCATTGCGCACGCCGCATCAGGTGCGTCCAGTACTCTACCTTGTTTCAACCGGCATCGTTTCGTCAGCCTTGTAAAGAGAACACTGTGCGTTGGTCAGCATTGTCAGACAACTACAGAAAAGTGCTTTGTGGGGTTAGTTTACAGTTTGCTTTTTTGCGTCATGGGAGACAACGACCAGGGCTATTTACAACTCAAAAGGGATAAAAACACAGAAATTAGAATAATGGCTATTACATAAACAAAAGATAAAATATCAAGTAAATAAACATGAATTGTCTAACATGTTATTTTCAGAATTCAAGAGGCTGTACGCATAGGTGCGTCGTTAGCATTGCAGAACAAAAGGTGTCCACAATGCTGCCGGCGCACCGTATGAGTTAAAAAAAAAATACTGAAAAATAAGAGTAAAAATTTCTACATACACGCAATATTAACAAATTGAGAAAAAAAAACTGGAATTGCGCCAAAACTCATTACCGCGTTACGGGTGCGACGCGTGCATTTATACGCAGCGAAAGTGTTAAGTAATATTGATCTTCTAAAATATGCAAAGGAACTGAAAATTCCATTTTTTAAATGGGTATTTATGAGAAACAATTTGCCTATAAAAATAAATTGTAACGAATGTGCCATTGTTAATTTAGATAACAGTAACGGACCGGGGTCGCACTAGGTTGCTTATAAAAAACGTAATAATTTAGTTATATGTTTTGACAGTTATGGAAACCTAGCGCCACCAAAGGATCTAGTTAGTTATTTTGGAAACAGGTGTTCTATACACTACAATTACAGTGGATATCAACATGATAATAGTGTTAAATGTGGTCATTTATGTTTAGTATTTCTATAAGAAAAAAATATATTTACCTTTCAGTATTGATTGAACCATCATGTCATACACATTTACGCTTTTTGGTAATAAACCAATTATAACTAAAACCTTTTACCCACCGATTGTACTCGACGATAATTCGGAATATGTTCTTGGTTTAATAAGTTTTGAAGTATATAATGCTGTACCAAATATTGAAAATAATAAATTTTAAATTGGTAATCATACAATTACTATTCCAAAAGGTTCTTACGAAATTGAAGATATAAATATTTTTTTAAACAAAAAGTTAAATGAGGGCACTGAATTAAACATAGTAGCAAATAATAATACTCTTAAGTGTGAAATTGTAAACAATAAGGAGATAAATTTTGTACCAAAGGATTCAATCGGTAATATTCTAGGGTTTAAACCTCGTCAATTAGATGCTAATAAATCACATGAATCTGACAATTCAGTTTCTATAATCAAAGTGAATGCGTGTAATGTAACTACAAATTCTTATTCAAATAGTAAAAATGTACATATAATTCATGAATTTTTCCCGCGCGTATCGCCTGGATTCAAAATTATAGAGGCTCCAAATCAAATAATCTATTTACCAATTAACACGCGAATAATAGATACTTAACCCTTCAAATAGTTGACCAAGACGGAAAGTTGATTAATTTCAAAGGTGAAGTCATTACGGTAAGACTACATCTTAAAAAACAAGATGGGAATCATTTTTAATCATACTGCTCGCAAGCATATAAATACCGCTAGAAACTATAATTACATCATTCGGAAAAAGGGAGTTGAAGGATTAACACCTATTAATTATCAGTTTCTAAAATCACTGGGGTTTAAAATTCAATCTGGATAACAATAAAAGAAAAAGCGGATAAAAACAATTATTATTATTATTATTATTATTATTATTATTATTAATATTATTTAAATTGGAGTTTGTTATATTAAAAAAAAAATCATCAAAATGAACGGTAATGTATTGAACGTGTCAGACAAGGCCTTATTTGATGATTCAATCAGTCATGCTGAAAAGCACACGCATCAACCGTATGCTTCCACAACTTTAAACAATAATGATGAAGTCCGCATTCCAATACATCAACAAGACTTGTACACACTACCGTGGAATAGTTTACTTTATATTGAGGGTAAACTCCTCACGTATGATAATAATCAAACACTGCTAAGTTAATTAACAATGCATTTGCATTCCTATTTAGTGAAATTCGATATGAAATTGGAGGAATAGTAATAGAGTTCGAAATCCAGGAATAGCTTCAACGATGAAGGGCTACGCCTCTTACAATATAAATGAGAGTAAACGTTTACAAAATGCTGGTTGGTCACCTTTGGTTGATACAAAACAAATAGTTGATAGTAACGGCAATTTTAATATATGTATCACTCTCAATATTCTCTTAGGATTTTAAAAAAATTATCCTAAATTTACAACAAGAATTAGTTCTCATACGAAGCAGCACTGATGTGAATACAATTGAAAACAGCGACACCAGTGAAAATATGAAAATTGAATTAAGTAAAGTTCACTGCAAAATTCCACATATATCGGTAGCCGATGTTGAACGACAAATGCTTATGAAGTATGTAAAGGAGAGCATTAATTTGGAGATAGCTTTTCGTAGCTGGGAACTTCATGAAGATCCACTCCTGCAAAAAACACAACGTCACTCCTGGTCAATCAAAGGTACAACACAATAGAAAACACCTCGTTTCATGTTGTTGGATATCAAACAGATCGCAAAAATAAGCATAATAAGGACATGAGTAAATTTGATCACTGTAATTTCAGTAATATTAAGCTGCATTTAAATTCTGATATGTACCCCTACGATAACCTTAATTTGAATATTAAAAATAACCATTAGGCCATGTTATATGAAATGTATACTCAATTTCAGTTGTCTTACTATGAACGACCATGTGAGCCTATATTCACACCTCATGAATTTATCAATACAGCACCGCTGGTGGTCATAGATTGTTCGCATCAGAGTGAGACATTGAAATCGGGTAATGTTGTTATAAGATTGGAATTTGAAACAAATGAAAATGTACCAGAAAACACAGCTGTCTATTGTTTAATTATAAATGATAAAATAATTAATTATAATCCATTAACAAATATTGTTAGTAATATGTAAATGTATTTTGTTTTTTGAATGCAAAATAAATGTTTTACAATAATTCGAATTTTTAATGAATACATTCCATATCCCTCATTTCCCATTCAGGGTAAAATAATGTAAATTTAAATTTTGATAATAATTATTGAGCTATTTAGACTTTAAAGCAAAATGTCCAATTGTTAAATATACACCTTTAGCAAATATTATACGGATTATGTAATATTGTGTAATTAAATAAAATAATATTTATACGAAAAATGTTTTATTTTTATTACTGTTACAAGTATAAAATATTCCTTATTTCTAGTCTTTCATATCGCTTTGAGGCGTTTGAGCCCATCCCCACCACTGCACCTTTAGCACTACCCCTTGAGATAAGAGAAAGGGCAACCATTTTATATCACGTCACTATGCCCAATTTGTAATTCAAGTAATACAAACAAATTGGGTTGTGTAGTTAAACAATAAAAACGGTAATAATGAATTCTTGGTATATTGTTAAGTATAAGTGCTGTTGTCCGTCCTCAACCAAGACAATGTAAGTATATAAACATTTATATATTTGTATTTTATTTTACAGAATAATCAGCAGCTAATGGTCCATAAAAAATGCAACAATATTTTAACAATGTAATACAATTTTATTAATAATAAAAATAATTATAATAATTTGTTATCTAATATTAAAATATAGTATACATACAGTTTGTTGTGTATTACATGTAGTATATAGTATTGCGTATTTATATTTATATATAATTGTGTATAACGTATTGCATATTGCATTATATACAGTTCTATATAATGTATTGCGGTATTGCATATTACATATAGTTGTGTATTATGTGTTGTATATATTTAATATATGTATAAAAACTCTATTATTTTAAATACCTTTATTTACTAGCTTTTAGTAGCTGAGAAGTTCATGAATATCCACTCCTACAAAAAACATAACATCATTCCTAAACAATCAAAGCTATATCACAATTGGAAACACTTTGTTTCATCTTTGTTTAATATTACATGCACTACTTACTAGCTTTTAGTAGCTGGGAACTTCATAAATATCCACTCCTGCAATAAATATAACGTCATTCCTAGTCAATCAAAGCTATAACACAATTGGAAACACTTTGTTTCATCATTGTTTAATATTACATACACTATTTACTAGCATTTAGTAGCTGGGAATTTCATGAATATCCACTCCTGCAAAAAACATAACGTCATTCCTAGTCAATCAAAGCTATAACACAATTGGAAACACTTTGTTTCATCATTGTTTAATATTACATACACTATTTACTAGCTTTTAGCAGCTGGGAACTTCATAAATATCCACTCCTGCAAAAAACATGACGTCATTCCTAGTCAATCAAAGCTATAACACAACTAGAAACACTTTGTTTCATCGTTGTTTAATATTACATACTCTATTTACTAGCATTTAGTAGCTGGGAATTTCATGAACATCCACTCCTGTAAAAAACATAACGTCATTCCTAGTCAATCAAAGCTATAACACAATTGGAAATACTTTGTTCCATCATTGCTTAATATTACATGATAAAATTGTAAAATATTGTACGATTATGTAATATGTATTATAAAATAAATAAAACAACATTTATATAGTTTATTATTACCACTATAAGTACAAAATATTCCTTATTTCTAGTCTTTCTTGCAGGTGATGTAAATAATCCGAAATAGTCTGCTTTTTTTCCAAAATTATGTATATTTTAATTATTACACACCATTGTTGCTATATAAGTTTTATAGATTTCTTTGCATTCAAAACACTTTCCAATTAGTGGAGGTGGACTATCAATATGAGTTTCATCTATTAGTAAATTGTAGTGATCCACGCAAGGTAATTTTAATATAACATCTGGCTCCAGTTTAAATTGTAGAGAAAGTCACTCGAAGTTGTTGCACATGAACGATATTGGAGATGCACCTGTACGGACTGCAGCAATCCAAGATGCAAAAATTATATAATAATTTGTTTATATAAACAAAAATTCAATTCTGCTAATATTAACAGCAAACTCACATAAATACTTGGTCTCTCAAAGTTGTTGTTCAACATGAACCATGTTGAAGATGCACCTGAACGGCAGCAGTAATTCAAGATGCAAAGCTTATGGCACTTAGCACTATTTTATAATGCGTACTTTACTAGCTATGAGGATTGGCAGTATTTCCGATGGATATATATATGCATTTTACCTATAATTTCAAATATTTAATCAATAAAACAATAAGAAAGATTAAATGTACTTCCCAGAAAAAGCTATCAGAATGTCACTAAAACTGTTTTTGACACTGACACTGACATTGATATCTGTCATTTACAAACTATGTTATAAACTTTATACTTTTATTTGTAGGATACATTTGAAACATTTTGTTATAAAAACGGTAATAATGAAAAGAAAAAAGAATATCTAATGAATGAAATTTTGGATTTAAACAATTCACCCCTATTAGATCCTAATATTTTTTCAAAATTTTATATTAATAATTTTATATTAAAAAATTTTCAATTTTGTTATCTTTATTAATTTGTTATTTGTTTCACTCTTTTGTTATTTATTTATATTTATATTTATCATTTATTTTTCTACCTGATGATGAGGTTAAACCTCGAAATGTACATTGTACTATATTTTTAAATAAAATATTATTTTTGAAACTAAGAATATATATTAAAAAATATGTTATAAACATTTGAATTTATCAAGTGGTTTTCTTAGTGCCTTAGCTTCTGCGATTAGATTATTATGTATATTATAGTGTCTTTATCTCTAAATCTATATAAAATATAATAAAATTTTTAAACGTATTAGATGGAGAATTTTATGTTCGTCAATATTAGTAGTAACAAATATTTTCAAAAAATATTTAGAATATTTTTAAGATATTACTACTTCCGGTTGTCCAATTGTTACCAATTCAGCTCTTCCCAGGAATGTCATATTGAGGAATTCATAGTTAAACAGGTCTTAAGTCTTATAGTTTTTGATGAATCGTTCCTCCAACATTTAGACACAAACACACAAATATATATATATATATATATATATATATATATATATATATATATACATACTCACACACAAAAAGACATCATTTTAAATATGTTGTAATCGGATTCTAGGGACCTTAAATCGTGATTGTTCAGTAAAATCTGGATATGTGAATTTTAACATAAATTCTAACACATGTCTGTTAAAATTTTCGCACACGAAAATAAAACGTCAAGTTCACGGTATAAGGTCAAATTATATCTAATATCAGGCTAAAATTAAATTTTATCAGCCCAGCTATTGCATGTTTGCTCGCCAAATACACACAAAATTATACATCTTTTCATTCCATAACAACTAACTGATGCAACAACAACTGCTGCTGCTACCAGGCCACAGCCACAGCCATAGCTGCTGCTAGGCCGCTACCATAACCTAACTCCAAATAAAACCATCATTATCACACATATGGCACTAAATTAAACAATATCTCAACCCCACCCCCAAACCAATCAAAGCAAAAACACACACACACCCCACCCCACACGGCTGCCAACCCAAACTCACAGGGTTGCCAACAAACACCCACACAAAAAAAAACACTAAAAAATCTACCACCCAAAAAATATACCCCCCAGAGGCTGCTGAAGAACTAACAAGGGTTGCACAAAAACTACCCCTAAAACCAAGGCTAAGGCCAAAAATACACCCCCATGGTAGCTGCGGATGGATACATATCATCGAGTTTTGTCCAGAATCCCTCTTGCATATCTATTTGGGACCACTGTTCTTTATTCTTTTTATAAATGATTTGCCTGAACATGTCAATTATACTAAATGTCTTTTATATGCTGACGACCTCAAAATATATAAAGAAATAAAAACTATAACTGATTGTATTCATGTACAAAAAGATATAGATGCTATTAGCGACTGGTGCAAGGATAATAGTTTAGAATTTAATGTTAAAAAATGTGAAATTTTATCTTTTTCACGCAAAAAGGATGTTATGTTATAATTACAATACAAATTTCTATAAATTGGAACGTGTATATGAATTCAAAGATTTAGGTCTGTTATTCCAAATTCATTTTAAATTTGAAAATCACTGTAAAGAGATTGTTAACAAAGGATACAAAAATTTAGGTTTCATACTAAGAAATGCCAATAATTTAACGGTAGACATACTTATAGTTTTATTTAATTCGTTAGTTAGGTCAGTATTAGAGTATGAATGTATAATTTGGAATCCTACAACCCAAATTATGGAAGAACATATTGAAAGGGTTCAAATGAGATTTTTGAGATATTTATTTTATAAACAGTTCAATGTTGGACCTAGAAGGATCTCATATAGAGACCAATTGAATACATTTGAAATTCGAAGCCTGGCACAAAGGCGTAGAATGATCATTTTCACCTTTATATTGACTCGCCAACTTTATTAGGAGCTTGTCCTTTTTGTGCACCATCTGTCGTATTAAGACCTAGAGAAAAAATATTTCATGTTGTTAATAACACTTACTCGCCATTAAACAATGTATTTCATCTGGTGAATGAAAAATGCCACAATATCAGGCATTAATCGCACTCGCATGCGATGACCCGACCAGTTGTCCATGTTAAAACATAGGTGGTGCTAGCTGTAGAAGGGGTATCTCCGCTGCCGCACTGGTTGCATAGCAATCAGTGGACGTCGCACGGATTAAGTACACCGACTGCTCTAGTACTACGGTCACGAGACGAGTACCTACGGTACTTGAGGCCTTGGCCCTACAAGGGCTGTTGTGCCAAAGATGATGATGATGAATGAAATATATTCTAAAATAGGAATCTTAGATGTGTTTTGTTACAATAAATTTTATTCGTGCTCTTCTTTGATATATTTTTAATTGGAGCTATTAATTTATTTTTTTTACATGTGTGTATTTGTACTTTATGTATATTTTATGTGTATTTGAATTATTATATGAGAAACTGTAAATATGTTACTGGGAATTTTTATGTATATTTGCAGTATAAATAAACTATTATTATTATTATTATTATTATTATTATTATTATATTTGAACAAAGTAACTTAATAAGTTTATTAGAACCACTTAATGAAATAATGTGCGATAAAGGATTTCTCATTGATAACACTTGCATATCATACGGAAAAAAAATGTGTAGACCATCTTTTTCAAAAAATAAGGCTCAGTTCTCAGAAAGTGAATCTTTACTTACCCGTGAAATATCGAAAGCTAGAGTTCACATAGAACGAGTAAACCAGCGCATTAAAATTTTTGAAATTTTTAATAAATTTCCAGCTAGTTTAATTACAAGAGTAAACGAAGTATTTATCATTGCTTGTGCTATTGTAAATTTAAGTTCCCCTATCTTAGCACCTGATAAATTTATGTAAAATTACTTCATTTATTAAATTGTACATTGTTCTCTTCTCTTGATGGTACATTTTATAAATATGTATTTATATTTTTATGTAAATTTTTTGGAGCATTATTTTTTATGAAATAGAAATGATTGATTTGGTTAGGTAATGAAAACTTATATATTGCTAGTAAGTATTTAATTTTAATAGTAAAACTCCATTTAATTTTCTTCATTATTATTTTCTAAACAAATAACATGTAACATATTGCTAATGTAAATACGATTTAAATGATCAATCAAATTTGTTGTATACACGATGTCAAAATCAAATGTAAAAGTATAAATGTTATTTTCAAATAGAGAATATATAATAAAATCAGTTTTTTTTTAAAATTAAGTAGACCCATACCGAATTGAATATGTGCATAATACGATTTTTTTTTTTATTAAGTACGAAAGTTTTAAGATTTTTTTCTAAAAATTTACAACTTTGTAAGACAGTACGTAAATCTGCAGTTTTTCCAATGTACGGACATTTGATTTCAACTAATTTTGTTGGAATATTGTTTTCAAATACTATTCCATCGGCTGAATATGCTAGCCAAGGCATGTTACTATGAATAAATAATCCGGGTACAAATACTACGCAATTATTTTTTTTGAACATACAATTCTCTTGCTTTTGGTTCTTTTTCAATTCCGTGTCTTACGTAAATATTGGAAAATTGCTTCGGGTTAAAACATTATTTTGATTTCATTATCCAATCTGGATTAGCATTAAAAATGTAGTTAAATAAGGAATAACATCGAGATCCGGTAACACGAAATTTTCTTTCTTCTTGCCACAGGGTTCTATTTTTTTTTTTTTCTACACATTATTATTCTGCCATCTGCAGATAAATATAAATTATCTAATATTTTCTGACAACATTCTCTTAGTGCTGCATAAAAAAGTGTTATATTCGTAAACATTTCTGAATTTTTAGCATGATCAAACAAATTTTCGAGAAATAGAGATTCAGAGTCGTTAACCAGATTAACTGTAGTTTCTTAGTTTCTCATGCATACCTATAAGGTATGATTAATGAATATGTTAAGTATAAAAATATCTGTGAGATTGGTAAGAAGAAGTGCTTGAATAACTTGCCAATATATTATTAATATTATCCTGTATTTCATTTGTAACAGTCATTTGAAATTTACGTTTTTTTTCATTTTATAACAATTGTGTTCTAATAAAGGTTTACTGTCATATTTTTCTAAAGCTAAATGTTTTTCTTGTTCCCAAACGCACTATAAATTAGTTCGAGATAATTCCTCTAAAACTTTTAGACTATATCTAGAAAAACAATAAAATAATCTTCATTATATTAAAATTTAATCAAATTTCCATGTTTTTTAAATACCTGTTAAAAAAAAGAAGCACGACAACAATTTGCTTGCATTGTTGGCTTGACCCAGCTTTGCACGAACATTTCATGTTTAAAATATTAATATTCTTCTCATCTGTTATATCCAGGATGCCACTAATTTTATGTGGCTGTTCTCTTATGTGGCTACTTTGTACACATATGCCTATTATTTCTATTTTATCTTCATTTTTTGAAGTATAGCCGCATATTATTAAATGGCCACTATTTAATATATTTTCCCTCTCAACATAATTTCTAGATGAAGCGGAGGAGTTCGCAAAATTCAGAATGTTATTCATACTAAGGAACATGTTTTTTATTTAATATTAACTATATAATTAATATTACTTTGCATTCCAAGGTCACAATGTATGAGAACTGAATAGACAGGTTAGATACGGAAAACGAAGCATCTACCTTATTACCGCCATATTGCTACGTCTCGCGCTAGGCCCCGCCTCTGCTTCACTCGCGAATAGCATATATTTCATACAAAAAAATTAATAAATAAAACAAGTTAAATGACCATAGTTCTGCCGGCATATTATATTTTGACAAAAACCGACAATGAAATTTAACATTCCCACTAATTCCTGCAACGTTAAGGTATGTGTTAACATTTTTTTTTTTTTCAATTTTGTAAAATCATATCTACTCATATTTATCTCATATATTACCCCCTAAAAAATAGCTACTACTTCTATTACCCCCCTCCCTTAAACTTCTACTCCCCCCACCCTGTATATTACTGTTTTAAGGTTCCTCGAGAAAAATAAATTCAAGTATCATTATCATTCGAAGAATTCAACATTTTGGGAGAAGAAGTGACATGGAAAATTATTACGTGTGTTATGCATTTTAATAAGTACACAGTAACCTGTTAGTGAAATTATGTTCCAAGAATATATTTCAAAATTGTTTATAAGACCATTGACACATCCGTAGTAGAGAAGAGCAATAAAAAATAAAACTGATAACACGAACTAGACAGCCTATGTTTGAATACTAATTCGGATTAGGTTAACGAATGTTGGCCCAAACATCGGATCGGGACCAGGTTAGATTACCATGTTACAGTAAGAAGATAATGTTAGGTATAGTTAGTTAATATTCATTACACAACAAACGATAAATTTCGCAAAGATATTTACTCTTAGTTCCATTGGCCTCTAGAAAAAAGTTTACTTATGTTAGTAGCTCTAAAACCTGTATTTTCGATTTCAATTTAAAACTTCTATTATTTCCTTCCAATATTTAGAAACTAGATTCCCAATATCACATTACAATGTACAATATTACATTAAATTAATAAAATTACAACCTTACATTTTCTAATTATTTTTCAAGTTTAACTTGATTATGTAACTAAAAGATAGAATAATTAAATCTATATCATCAAGATCGGGATTGTAAATAAGCAAGATGACATCTGGTGGCACATTGCGGAACTATCGTTGACAGGATAGGCAAGGATAGGTTATATTACGTATCATTAACTTGGATATAAATATTGTGGTAAACATAAGTTTAAAATTTATTAAAATTGGCCAACATAAATTATTCCACGCCGGGATGCAAGTCTCTTCGCATGAAAGATCACACAATAAATTTTCATCAAGTGAAGGGAAAAAAGATCCAATTTTAAATGCATTTGGAGGATGTGATAAGATTGACAGGTTGAAAGCTTGGATAATAAAAACGAAAAACTATTTAGTCTAAAGTAAATAATTATCGAAATTAGATTTAATTAGATCCTATGATCCTATCAACACCTTGTACGGCTGCTTTTCCAGCTTTACATGAACATTTCATTGAAGATACTTTTAAAACATCATCTGTAGAGTTGAAAATTCCTTCCATAATATGTGGTGATTACTCAATGCGGCCGTTTGCAGACACGTCATAAATATTTATAAATGGATAACGACATAAGCTTACATTTATTATTTGTTTGTTTATATAAAGTATTACATTTCTAAAAGTAAGTATTATGAACATAATAGATAAATAAAATATTAGGTAAACTTTTATATATTTAAATAATGTTTCAGATGAATTCCAATGAAGTTATTTTTAAATTGAAAGATTTCGAGTACCTAATGGCTTCGCATACTTCGCGTGGTGTATGTAAGGGCGAAGAAATATTGAATGCGGGACATTTATTTTAAGTGGAACACTAAATGCCTGGTTTCACCAATATCAAATAAATCTTCGAACAGCTTATTCGTCGAATAAGAGCAAAATATCGCATCGAACAATAACACAAATGACAGTATATATTCAGCTGTCATATTTTGATGAGATATTTTTCGCTTATACGACGAGTAAGCTAATTGAAGATTTATTTGATCTTGGTTAAACCAGGTATTTAGTCTTCCACATAACACAATATGTCCCGCATTTAACTTTTCTTCACCCTTACATACACAACGCGAACTTTGCGAAGCCATCAAGTAGTCGAAATAATCTTTCAATTTAAAAATAACTTTATTGGAACTCACCTGAAACATTATTAAATATATAAAAGTTTACCTAATAATTTATTTATCTATTATGTTCATAATACTTACATAATATTTAGAAATGTAATACTTTACATAAAGAAATAATAAATGTAATGTTATGTTGTTATCTTATCAACGTTAGTTGAGCTCACGAATACTGTTATGTAGAATATACAAGTGATATTGCTTTGTAATAGATAATTTCTTTTAATTGAATTAAGTTGAATTCGAACTCACCACATAATTAACAGAATATTGCATTGTAAAATATTTTCTTTATATATGTTAATAAAAATAGTACTTTGAAATACAAGTTTCATAAAACATTATTTTAGCAAACGTTGTTGGTACATACATAGAAGCGCGCGGGTTGCCGTGACTTTAGTAAGGGCAAGTGCGCTAAAATATCTCACGAAACGTATATTTTATGCTATTTCTTTATTCTATTTCGGTTCTCTTGTCAAAAAAAATTAAAAATATTCGTTATTTTATTTCGTAATTTATAAACATTGATTAGGAATATTTAATTTTTTATTTATTTTTGGGAAGAGTGATTGACATTTACTTTGTAATGTACTCGAGGATCAGGGACGGATTCGTGATTTTGTATTGTTGAAAATGATAGTCGTTTGTTGATAGTTTAACGAAATTTATTTATTAACTTTAGAGTTTCCAGCAGTGTAACGTCGTAATGTTGAACTGAGATATAATAATCTGTCGAGACCGACATGTGCAGTATATATACAGAGTTTAGTTTACATACATACAATGATAATTCACAAAAGAGATAGGATGGTTCTTGACCGTGAGAGACAATTCGTGGTCAAAACAATTCTTAGGAAATAGATAAAGTATATTTGAGATCAATGTATAATCTAGTGGAATTTTACTGACACATTACAACTTATACAAGTTGTTAATGAATACGTGTTATGAACTTTAACAGCTTATGGCTGAGGTTATTTTGAGCAAAATACATATGTTATATGAAAGTATTTCCGGAAACGTTTCGTTACAGAGTCACAGCTCTTTCTAAATACACCTCACCAGACACATTTTTATTAATAACTCTGGTACTAGTTGCACCACAGATTACCTATACTATCGTAACCAGATGCGCCACTCTCTGTCGGTACCTTTGAAGTTAGTGTCTCCAAAAAATTTTATTGGTGGCCATGTTTTTAATGAAATAATTTACTACCTCAAAATCCTACAAATATGAGGAAAGTATAGCTTGGCTTGTAGCCGAGTTGGTTAGAGCGAAGGTTAGAGCAAACACCGAATCTATGTGAGGTTGCGAGTTCAAATCCATATGAAGGAGTTTCTATTTTTCAATGTTTTTTTTTTTTACTAAATAATCATTAGATATCATTTTATTTAAATATATTACTAATATAAAAACAAAGAATTAAATAATACAATACCTATTATTTATAATAATATGTAAAAATCAACTGCTACACTATGCATTAAATGACAACATAACATAAAAAACTAAGAATCAATTAAGCCATTCCTTATTATTCGTTATAATAATAATAGTTTTTTTTTCCTTTTATTTTATTAAAGTTCTTGTTTATAAACTTTGCTGTCAAGGATGGGTAAATTCAATTTCTTTAATTTACAATATTTTTAATGATATTAAATTGTATGGCTACAATTTAAAAATTTTGAAAAAAAAGTATTCCATTTTATTTTCACGGCACTAACTTTTATATATCATATTTATTTTGCAAAATTATAACGGCAAACTAAGAACACACCATTTTATTAACGAAATATCGCATGCGCAAACAACCTGCGCAGTTGAAAATTTGCCCCAACGAAATCGCCGAGTGTCGCATCTGTATACGGTAGTATAGATAATCTGTGGTTGCACTATAGTTTCTAAACTTGGTACCAGGACACTACTTCTTTAGATGCATGTTTATATTTCTTTTGTTTCTGTATCTCGAACAGAGGCGTCTCATATGGAGAAGCCTTGAATGTTTTTCAACGTTATTTTTTTACCTATTAACATTTTTTTTCTTTCATTTTTACTAATAAAATATGACATACATTCCAAAAATACACACGAAGGTAATTTTGACAAAACTTGATAATAGCAGTAGTTTTTAAGATATTTATTATCCAAAATATTTCGTTATTAGTTAAAATAAAATCAAGTTACCACAGAAAATGAAAAAAAAAAACAAAATCTATTTATAACTATTGACTTTATTTTAATTATTGGTAATTTTTTTGTTAATTAAAATAAAATGGAAAATGTTAGTTCTGGGGCGAATATGCAGATATGGTGCTTTTTTTCTGGATGTTGTAGCGGTAATGGTTGTCGTGCATTTAGACAATATCGACGTGTTTTTCCAAGAACGAATTTATATTAATTTGATTGTTTCTTGTTACCTGTTTTTTTTATACCTGTTTCATTTTAAAAATTAAAATATCTCAAAAACAACTGCATTTATCAAGCTTTAGCAAGAGTGCCTTTCTTGTATGTTTGCATCGTTAGTAAAAACGAATAAATGTTAATAGGTAAACAAATAACGATGAAAACCATAAAAGGCTCCCCATATGAGACGCTTGTGCTTGATACACAGAAACAAAAGAAAGTGTAAACATACATCTAAAAAAGTAATATCCTTGTACCAAATTTCAAAATTATAGTGCAGCTAGTAGCAGAGTTATTAATAGAAATGTGACTGGAGGTTGTAACTCTGTAATAAAACATTTTCATATTTATATAATACATTTTGCTCAAAATGACTTCAGAAATAAAGTGTTAAAGTTTGTAATACGTATTCTCTAACAACCTGTATTATTACTTCATTTGAATTGTAGATCTTCAAAAAATAATATATATTTTAAAATTACAATTGTCTAGAAATGTAGTTATCCACGTAACAGAAATCAGGTTTGATTTCTTTTAAGAAGTACTTTATGACATCCAAATGAGTTTCATAAAATACATATTTAACAATTTTTTATATAACTAACTACCTACATAATTATATGTACTTTTATCTATCCAAACATTAAAATATTTCAAACCGGGTTGCGCTCGAAATTCGTCACTGAAAACGCGACGGAATATGGAGTGTATTATTATTATTATTTTTAAAATCTTTAATATTGTGTTTTCTCACGTATACAAAATCAAAACGCATAGGCAGATCTCCTATGAAGCGATTAGAATAATGTTGATGATATTTTGCAGGCCTTTTCAAGGGTGTCATAAATTACTACAGGAGTCTCGTGTCAATACAATGTCTGGGACAATCCCAACGTAAGGGTATCGCCAGGGTAGGCATGAGGTTAGCGTGGGAATGTTTATAGCTCGAATGAATATAAGAATTTACAGTAATGTTTAGCATGTTTGACAATAAACAACTAACATGACTGACTAACATTAACTAATTTATTTATAATAGTAATAGCACGAGAAATAATGTAAGAGTACATTATTAACTAAATAGCTTAAGTTCTCTTATAATCCGGCCCTGTCATAGGAAAATTGAAATATAAAAGAGTAGGTAAAGAACTCAACGATAAACAAAATAATTAAAGAAATGTTGTACAGGTTCATCACGGATGTAGGTAAACATTTTGTATTTGTTTAAACATTGTCATATTGGATGAATATCAACAATTTAGGTAAGCTGAGAGTTAAATGAATATTAAAAGATGTAGGAGCTAAACCATTGCTAGAGCAGTACACCTCTGTCCCACGCATCAGGTCGAGGTTTAAGGTGAAATGTCACCCGTTGCGCGCAGAGTTCAAATGACTAGAAGTCACTATAAAGATTTATTTCCCTTTTTAACAAAAATTACACTTCATTGAATTTATATTGTATGCAGAAATAAAGAAATATAATTTATTAATTACTATAATGTAAATTCAACAAATCTGACTTTTATATATACACCATAAACAATATTTAAATTATTAATTTCGCTATATCTCGGAAACTAGAGGACAGAATTTATTCAGATTTTCAGTAAATATATTTAGTAAGGTAGTGTACGAACTATGTAAAAATAAAAAAAAATTATTTTTTGGAACAGTATTAAAAGTCCAAAAAACCTACTTTTTTTATACATTTTACACGTTTTTTCAAAAACTACACGATAGATTTTATTTATACTACTGGAAAGTTTGAAGAATAGCAATGTTCACAATCTTTTAAAAGAAAATTGAAAATTAGATTTTCGGAACATAGTTAAAATGAAGAAAATATTATATTTTATTTATTTTGTGGAAAACATGTCATTCAATTTAAAAATATATATTTGTACATCATACTCCCATAAATCCTACGTTTTCTGTGCACATAATAAATAATATTAATTAATTCATTTATAAAATATAAGCAATTATAACATTTTCCGTACGAGATTTCAATAATTGTAAGGAAGTGGCGCCACGATTGAAGGTTACGGTAAGTATATTAAGTATAGTTATGCGAGCCTGGCGGTAAGTAGAGAAATTATAGTAATGTCGATATGGAAGAAAAATACAAGGTGAATATAAAACCCGCGAAATTTCTACAAATTACCCTTATTTGTTTGGTGGATGGTGCATGTTTATAGAGTGTGCAGTTTTGTGTTATTTTTGAAAGTGACATTTACTGTCAGTTACATTTATTTGAAATATGAACTGTGTAACAAAGGAATTGTGTTTATCTTAGGCTTCGGGAATAATAAAAAAAAAATTATTTTTAAATTTATCTGTAAAATATATAGAAAAAGTATTAATGTATTCCTGTAGAAAATTCAATAATCTTTAATTTTCATAAGACATAAAATGTGAAAAAATGGTATTTTTTGAAGAAA
Organism: Ophonus ardosiacus; assembly: GCA_943142095.1. Classification (NCBI taxonomy): domain Eukaryota; kingdom Metazoa; phylum Arthropoda; class Insecta; order Coleoptera; family Carabidae; genus Ophonus; species Ophonus ardosiacus. Next base: position 26,138,958 of record OW964833.1, on the reverse strand, counting down.
AACCATTATGAGCTTCAGGTAAAGTGCCATTTCCGGTTACCTGATTTACACCAAAATCTAATGGCTTCTTTTCATATTAGAATAGGATAGAAATACACGGTATCAGAATTTTCTGAATGATAAATTCCAACGACTAGTTTTTAACCAATCATGATGCAAAACACTTGAAAATTCAACCAATGAGAACAGTATTATACTGATAAAACCTCGTTACCCCGATCAAACCCCGTTACCCCGATAATTTTCCGCTACCAAGTAAATAAACAGTTGTTATTGTTTATAACTGTCAGTGTGACAATTAATGTGTCAAGTTTCATTTTGCGTTGTCTTTGGAATTTATCTCACCAAATACCACACGACCTCTCAGATTTTCTCAGATAAATTTTTATTTTTAAGCACTCATTTTTTTTGCTTTTAAGCAAAATCACTCAAGCAAACTGACATTAGGTAAAACCCCTCCTCCTTTGGAGTCGGGATTTACCACGCAGTTTGCTTTCGTGTTTGTTGCTAAGCAAAAAAAATTCGTGCAAAATAAAAATTTATCGATAAAATCAGAAGGTCTTGTGATATTACTTCTGATAATATTTGAGTTAGAGCGAAGACAAAATCCATACACATACACACATACACACATAGAGATAGCATCGTGAAAATGTTAAAATTGGATTCTAGGGACCTTAAAACGTCGTCATTTACTAAAATCTCGATACCTATACCTCCCTTACCAAGGGTAGCGGGAGGTAAAAAAGAATAAATAATCAATAAATATAAACTTTGCAATATATATTTAATGTGATATTAATATTATATAATGTCAAATAAAAATACCTAACATTTTAATATTTTAATTGTTATACAAGTAATGTACCTTTTGGACAAAGTAATTTTTTACCTCCCGCTACCCTTGGTAAGGGAGTTATAGGGATCGTGCTAAAAATCACATATCGAGATTTTAGTAAATACCCACGTTTTAAGGTCCCTAGAATCCAATTTTAACATTTTCACGATTATGTATGCATGTGTGTATGTGTATGGATTTTGTCTTCGCTCTAACTCAAATATTATCATTCAGAAAATTCTGATACCGTGTATTTCTATCCTATTCTAATACGAAAAGAACCTGTTAGATTTTGGTGTAAATCGGATAACTGGAAATGGCACTTTACTGGAAGCTCATAATGGTTTTTCTTCAAAAAATACCATTAAATGCAATTTTTTCACATTTTATGTCATTGGAAAATTATATAATATTGAATTTTGTACAGGTATACATGAATACTTTTTCTATATATTTTACAGATATATTTAAAATTCATTTTTCTTTTTTTAATCCCGATGCCTAAGATAAACAAAATTCCTTTGTTACACAGTTTATTTTTCAAATGAATGTAACTGACAGGTAAACGTCATTGTCAAAAAACGGTACAAATAGTGGGTACGTAAACTACATCAAAATTCTTTAGATTTCTAAATAATAAATGATCAAGTTATTGGAATAAGGGTTTTGTTACTCCGTAACTGTGCATAGATTTCACACCTTCTGATACTACATTCTTGTTTTATTTTGCAAACGGAATTTTCCATTCATTTGACTTTTACCATAACAATTAATAAGTCTCCGGGACAAACTATGGATAAAGTAGGAATATATTTACCCCAGCCCGTAATGAACCCCAGACAATTATAATATATTATGTTGCAACGTCGTTCGCAGTTTTGTTATGTGGTACAACAAAAACATAAAGAGACATTTTATAGTTTATAAACGTTCTAGATATATATTAATGAACCTATTTGTTATTTGTTATATTCCTGCTTTTTATACGTATTATTTTGTTTAATTTTCTTTATTGTAAATATTTGCAACTAGTCAGTGCTGTAGTCGTAAAATTAGCAGAGGGTATACGCTGAAAATATATTTGTAAACATAGGGTATACGCAGAGGAGGGGGGGGGCAATAATTAAGAAGAAAAAAGGTCAAATGCCTTATAATTGAAAATTACATTTTTACAAGGGATGTGAAGTTGCATGTTTTTTCCTTTTCATGTATAATAATTACAAACGAGAATATATTTATCTGGATAAACTGTCTAAAATCGAAACACAACAACACAACAAGCGCGCGACTATTATACATTGTGACTTAATACGAAGTTAATGTCATCTTTTAAATTTTCATCTAAAATTCAAAATACAAAAACTTTAAACATAAAGAAAAAAATAAAATAATTAAATACTGCCTTACGTATAAAAGTCGCAAACCTGCCTACTACGAATCGTACATTTTGCGAAAACTGAAAACGGTATACGGCTTCTATATAACAAAAATCAAAATTAAAATTTCAATAATAGATGGCGATGCCAATCAAATAAAGTACATTTTATAAACATAAAGATAATTTCAATATAATTTCTAAAAAAAATGATATTAATTGTGGGATAAAATTTTCATTAGTTGATTTAATTTTTATAATTTTTGTCTCAAATATTTAAAAGCAGAGGGTACACGCTCGGGCACCTAAAAAATCCAGAGGGTATACTGCGTATACCCGCGTATACCCTCGACTACACCCCTACAACTAGTACGTCTAGTATAATACCAAATTTCAGTTTTTTACGATTATTAATTTTTAAGATAGTGCGCCTAAAAAAATGTTCAAACACACACACACACACACCTACAGACATCATCGTAAAAATATGTTTTTTGGAATGTAGGGCCTCTAAAGCGCGCTCACTCATCAAAATTTGCATATATGATTTGTTTTACGATCGCTAAACCTCCCTTATCTCACCTGTGTGACGAGAGGTGGAAATAATCATTCATCTTGAAACTATTCGTAGAAGGTAATCATTTCAGAGCTAAGTTTGTAATGAACAATATGCAAAATTTCATTGGGATATACAGATTCTGAAAGAGTGTAACATACTTTTACAGCTAATTCTTGAGATTTTTTTAGCCCAAAAATATCAGATAAACAGGCAATATCCATTCAAGGTACCAAAATACAAGAGGTTGAGTTGGTATAATAGACAGTGTAAACTATTCTTTTCAGCGTATATAACTCATACTCATAAACAAATACTGGGACTGGGAATCTATTGAAGGTCACTTGACGTATATCTCTCTATGATATCAAAACTGTAGTCCTACGAAAAAAATTTTGGTATTGTCACGCATACGCCTGCGAGGTTTTATGACAAAAAAATCGCAATTTGTCTGCAATAATAATAACAAAATAAGAATACAGTGGCAGAAAAATATAAAAACGCTCTAATGAATGTTTCTGCCGAGAAAAAAAAAATCAGGAATTATTCATGTCACGTGTCTATGACTTCGTTTTTACTTTGCATATCGAAATTTTGCTGAATAAGTACGTTTTGAGGTCACTAGTATCTAATTTTAACATTTTTACGATTATGTGTATGTATGTTCTAAACACGATTTCTCAAAAACTATAAAGAATAAAATTATGAAACTGCATATACCTCATTCTAACATTAATAGCAAGAGCTGATTAGTTAGTTTTGGTAACAGTTGAATCACCGGAAGTAATAGTTTATTTTAAGAAAAAATAGTTTTTCTGAAAAAATGTGTCTAAATATCGTTTTTCGACAATTTTTGTCATAATATAAATAAATGCATATGTGATTCTCTATCTGTTACACACATTCTTTGTTAATTTACAAATTTAATTTTTTTATTCCATTTCATTACATGTAGCAACCCTAAACCCCATTGAAAATAAACGCGATGACCAAGGCCTGTTCTAGGCGGGTGGGAGAGGTACAGTCGTACAGTAGTACACCCGGCGCCGCGTTTTCTCCCCATACATCCTTTCATTTTATTCTTGGAGGAAGGAATAATATGCAGGGAGTATTTGTAATCGCTAGTGAAGTCGCTTCCCCCACTCCAACTTGAATCCCGACCTTGTAGCATTGGCAAAGTCATTGCCGTCATTTGTGTTTATGCCGCAGCCATATCGGTTTTGTTGTACAGTGTTAGAAAATTAGGAGACTATTTTATGTTTATATATTTTAACTCAGCGTGTGTTTTATGTGTATAACACTTACAGTCCTTACATCATATTATTTTGTTTTATATTTGATGTCTGCGTTTTATTCCGAACGTATGATATTCAATGTTAAATTTCATTTTGGCGATATTTCTTTATTTATTAATTTTATAGCTTGCACTGATTTAAACCAGAAACAATAACAAAACATACTTCTGCTGGTTTAAATTATATAGATGCATTTAGAAAATTGGCGAGAGGTATTATACTGGCCACAACATGTTTTTTTCATGCATACATACATATAATCACCCGCTAAAGCAAATAACCAATAATAGTTATAATGTAAACAGCTAATAAAAAATTAAAATGACAGGCATTATGTATGTTTTTATTGGTGACAATTTGTAGCAATGTTGATAAGACCTAATAACTTTGTTACAGAATTAGAGCGATTGTTATAAATAAAAATTTTTTAATATATTTTTAATAAAATATTATATATTAAACAATTAATATTAATAATTATGATTAACAAATATGCGTCCGTATAGTTATTTGTGTAACAAGTTATGAAAAGTACCAAGTATCACGCGAGTGCAAGTCAATACACACGAGCTATGATATTTGAATTTCATACAAGTTACGAATATTATTTTTACACGAACATAAATTTTATTTTATTTACAAAAATGAAATTTTGATACAAACCTACGGACAGTTGTCAAATGCATAATGTGTAGTTATTACAAATGTTTATTTTACATTTTTAATTACGTATTATTAAAATATTTGCAAGTTGAATACATTACTTGTCTAGCTAGAAAATAATGACATAGTAACCATAGCAACGGTGTCAACTATTACGATATGAAATATTTCGTAACACTAATGACATAAGTTCAATTTTCAGTGTTAGGATATGTGGTATATATCACAAAGGTCGCCTAAAAAAAATGTAAAAAAAAATAATGGGTGTAGGATAATAATGGATACGAGTATTTATCGGAAATTATTTATTAATTGTCGCGATAAGAACGGCTTGCGAGCCAACCACAGAATGTATCAAAATAATATCAACAAGCGATATGCTAACAATGTATTTGCAAGTAAAGGGGTGCCGTTGCCGGGGTTACCACCTGTGAGATGGCTTCCCTCTCTATAACTAGAAAGAGCTAAATCACTCGCGCACTTGCAGTTACGGCGTGGCTTATACAGTATTTCGTCACCATTTTTAAATATTTTCGGTGAGACATCTAGCGACAGCGCAAGACGTTTTTGGGTTTAAATTTTAGATGAAATATGAACAAGTACAACTACTTTCCAATAGAGGCTAAATGGCAAAGTATTAAAGATTCCTACTTTATCGTATGAGTCAACTATTGCCAGACAGTGTAAACTAGCGCCCAACTAGCGGCCGAGAAACAAAATAAAGACAGGTGACGTTTCCCCTTAAAGGCATCTCTGTCTAAGTAGGGGTAAAATTCACCACTACCTCGTGGCATCATTATCTTTTACTCAGAAAACAGATGTTTGTGTCTTTGTCGAATATATAGGGCATATGTGACTTTTTGAATACAACTAATTAGCAAATCAACAGGCGAGAATTCCTTCCACTACCCTACATAGGAGACCCAAGGTGTCTAGGTGGGATGAGTACGGACAAATCGGGATCAACAATTATAAGCTGTCTCCGTCCAAAATATAATCGCCATATGCAGAAACTAACCTTTCTGCGTCAGGACATCAGCAAATAAGATGTATAGTATTAAGATTATTTCTTAGAAAGTTCTGTCTGTTGCAGTTTCACCTATAGACACCCAATCTTCTATCATTTCCACCACCCATTTCTAGGCGTGGCGCTTGTGTGTTTAAAACTGGGTGCCCAGCACTCGGAAAGGCATCTTGGTTTCGACCAGGATCACTCTCTGGTATTAATACTAGTGTATATATAAATATATAACCAGAGAGTTGATCAGCCTCTATGGTCCATATACTAATTTTATTTAATACCTGGAGGTGTTGGCATTGGTGGTACACATTATTATTGCTATCACTTTCATCAATTACATATTAAACGGTCAGTAATGGCAAGATTACAGGCGTGCACGTCCACACAGTGGTTCAGCTGGAATGTCAACAACGTTACTTACTCCCCGTAACAAATACTCATACAACATATTATTATTACATACATACCACCAGGCCATAAATCAGCAAACTTAATAGCGGACAGCCTATGCGTCTGAGAACTTTTATGCACACTGGTCAAACGGCTAATAAAGGGATATTTTTGGACATCTTGTATGTCTGCGTTTGGCCATACGTTTGACCCATCATCCAACTGGGGATCCGTCCACGGCCGTAACCACGGCTGACCAAGGTCCACATCCCGCGATCAAGGCACCGTTCCACCAGTGACCGGCCCATGCCTGCTGCCGTACCCACGGCTGTTGCGAGACGTTGCCTGTGCTGCGCCCCGGTGCCGCTACGCATTCGAGCCCGCTGCCAGCCACGGCCCTGCCCAGGGCATACTCCCGGCATCCCAGGCCATCAGTAACAGGCATTCTACATGTGCATAAACATTTAAACTTTTCATGTCACCTGATGAATTATCGCTGTTTATTGTTGAATCTGTGTATTTTACTTGTTTTATTCCTTACACTGGTGGTACTGGTAATAATACACTGCCGCGTTACATTACATAGGTATTTAACATGGGAGATTAGAATATAGAAAATATTATAGCAAATTTAAAGCTAAAAGAAAGTTTGACACAAGGGGTCTTCTAGCGCGGTGGTATTGCTCTTTCTTCTAATGGTAAGGGTGGTTGGTTCTATCTAGCCAACTTCTTTATTTATTTTTTCTTTTTTGTTATAATTTTAAATACGTATCGATTTTAATATAACCATTTTTATCTAATCGTATTAAATAAATATAACAACAAAATAAAGAAGTTGGGTAAATTCGAACCCACCACCCTTACCGTGAGAAGCAAAAGCATTACAACCGTGCTACGAAGCGCGACGAAACGCTTTTTGTCAAACCATATTTTACGGGAGATAATATTTATTAATTTAAATTTGGTATAACATTGTTTAATTTTCTTTAATTATTCCTTATTAATTTTGAACAATTAGTTATCAAAATAATGCAATATGTGTTCACGAATATTGTGTACAAGTTATTTATTTCCTGGCTTACGTTTCGACTGTAACAACAGTCTTCTTCAGGGCTAGAAATAGTCAATTATGTAAATTAGCAATTGACTATTTCTAGCTCTGAAGAAGACTGTTGTTACAGTCGAAACGTAGACCAGGAAATAAATAATTTATATGTGACTGCGTGTCTGATTATTTTCCTTTCTGCAATCAGTCGATCATTGTAATCAACCATGGTGTACAAAATTTTATAACAATCAGTTTTAATGGGAAGCAAATATTCAAAATATATCTGTCTATTTATATTGATTGATTTTACTGAAGTGATAATTGCAATTGTTTTATTATTATTACTGATACTAAATATAAAGGATTTTTATTGGGGCCACCACGGGTGTCTCGGAACTGTAAGAGCTACAACTTCAGTGTAATGGGACAATAGTTACCATATTAGAGGGCCATTTTAGTGATGTTTTCGTCTTTGCAAAAAAATGAATAGGTCACTGGATAATGATGAAAAAATGATTTTGGTTATTTTTTCTTTTTTAAATAACTTGCATCAGTTATGGAGAAAAATGTATCAAATATAAATTAATTTTATTTATTTATTTGTTTAAACCACTCAACAGGACTTACGTCCTAATTACAGGGGGTATAACTTTACATATAATATAATAAAAAGAAAATATTCCAATGGTTACAAAGTAGAACATATAAATGCATACATAATATAATAAGGTGGAAACAAATATATAGAAAATAAACATACAAAGTGAAAAGAAAAACATCAATTCATAATTGTTTTCAGGTAATTAATTAATTTACGTCTGTAGACATTAAATTTGTCATTAAAAATATCAATATCTACACACTTACAAATATCATTAAAATATGAACATATGCGCCTTATCGGGCATTTTAATTCATAATTTACTTTTGCCAACGCAACATGAAAAAGAGGTTTCTGTCTAGGATTACTTCTACGCGGAACATGGAAATATATAAGAGATAAAAGATTGGAGGCATTGATATTGTTATGAATCAATCTGAAAAGAAATATACATGACTGAAGTATTCTGCGATTTTCTTATGATAACATGTTATTAATGTATGATGATTACGAAAGTGACGCGAACTCCTAATAATAAATCCAAGCTTTTTATGTGATGATTTAACACAGTCATTCAAATGTGTATTTAAGTTACATTTCTGATCAAATAATATTCCTAAATCTTTGCAGTTCGTAATCCTAGACAGATTGTTATTATTCATTACATAATTGTACACTATGGGTTGGTTTTTCATTGTGTAAGACATTATTTTACATTTATCAATGGAATTGTAAGTTAGAGACCAAGTTAAAATATTATTAATATCTTTTTGTAATAGAGTGCAATCTTCAACATAATTGTCTAATTTATAAATTTTTATATCATCTGCATAAAGTAAACAGTTTTAGTAAGAAACATTGTTAGTTGTATCATTAATAAATAAGTTAGAAAGAAGTGGCCTGAGATTACTTCCTCGAGGGACACCGGATATTGGAGTAAAAGAGTTTGATTTATAATTATTATAAAAAAACATATAAATTGCGATTTATTAAGTATGAAGTAATAAAAGCAGATAGTTCTTGTGAGAAATTAAAATTTGATATAAGTTTTTGAACGAGTTCATAATGATCAACTTTATCGAATGCCTTTGCAAAATGACATCAACCTGGGAATTACTGCGCAGGGAGTTTATGGTAAATTCTGTAAAGGTGATGAGATTGGTAGTTGTGGACCTTCCTTGCATAAATCCGTGCTGTTTACCAAAAATATTATTACTCAGGGCCGTGTACATATAATTGAAAAGCATTTTTTCAAATATTTTTAAATATTGGACAAAATGGCAAAAGGCTTGTTAAATAGTTCACGGCATCCTTTAACAATGTACGCCGGCACGAAATCAGGGCCAGGATTAAATATTACAAAATTATAGTCTATCCAGTGGCGTACAAAAATATTTTTTCAATTGGTAAGTTTTCAAGATTTAGCACAAACTATAATTTTTTGGATGGAATGCATTTTAACCATATAAAATTTTCCATTTTTTTTCGTCTTTTCGATGATATAAATGTTATGTTTAATTTTTCATATAATTTTTACTGAATTTTATTATTTCCGCGGAAGACAATAATTTTTATTAATTACATATTATTTAATGACATAATTCATTTTATAACTTCCTTTCATTCTAAACTCATATTTACAAATTAGATTTTAACATGTCAATGGCGATCTGATGTAAATTATTTTTTATCATAAATATTAATTTAATTCATTTTCTGTGCAATTTTTCTTAGTAAAACAATATACTGATATAAAAAGTATATTTCTAAATAGAAATCTGACCAATATTTCTAAAATAACAATAAATTTAATATTAAATAAGGCAAAAAACAAATTTCTCGGTAAAACACATACAAAATATAATAACCTTTACATCATTAACAAAAGAAAAAAATGGTAAATTTTATAAAGTAAATATGAAATATGCGTTCTATTAAAAAAAAAAATTAAATTTGTACTATATCTTGAAAATTACCAATAATAAATTTTTGCACGTCAATGGATATACCCTACAATACAGTAATATTTATTTGAAACATTTTCCTCGATAAATGATAGTTTACAAGTTATTTGAAAAGTAAGAAAATTACCAAAATAAATTTTTCGTCATTTCTAGTGCAGGGGTTTACAAACTTTTTTGGTCATAGAGCCCTTATAAAACTGCTTGTGTTTTGCGGAACTCCTACCCTACCTCACATTTTTATTGACCATTATGATTCCAAAACGAGAAACAAAGCTTCTTGTACCATAAGTTCTTTGCATTACACGGTTTGATTGGAAAGAAACAATAATTTCATAATACGTAAGTAAAAGTTTTTATTATGTTCAAGAAAATTTTTAGATGTGCCAAATAATCATAAAAATTATAAACCTATACGACGTCACCATGACGTTGATTTTTGGTCAAAAATAGGTCTATTTAGACGTTTATGCGACGTCACTGTGACGTTGATTTTTGGTCCGAAATAGGACTATTTAGACGTCTAATATGACGTTTATGCGACGACACTATGACGTCTGTTTTTGGTCTGAAATAGGACTTTTTAGACGTCAGATTTGTTGGCCATGTGTCGACTTTATTTGGTCGTAATTAAGTCTATTTAAACCTTTTTCAAACGTCTTGTAATTTGACGTCTTTATAAAGATATCGTTTATTAGAAATATAAAACAATATATTGTGTAATATAATTATTTTTAAAATTCGAATAAATATAAAATAAAACTTATTTTATACATATATGTATAATATATATTTTTATTTATCTATCCTCATCACCAAAAACTACGAATAGAAGCAAATTTGGCACATCCAGAAATGGGTAATAAGCCGAGGTAATATTTATATTTTATGTTATATTTTTTCGTATAAATGGACATTTTAATTTTCAACATTTTAAACAAAACCTAGTAATGACAAGACAATCTTTCAACAAATGTTTATAATACAAAAACAAATGTATAAACAAAGGGAAATATAAATTTTGTAACTTAGTAGATATTGGGGTCTTCAGTAGTGATCTAGCATCCTTTGGAATGTTGTGGTATTTTCTAAGAATAAATAAGAATGTGTAAATGGTTAAAATAAAGCACACTGTCTCTTTGGTTAAAAATACTTTTATTGACAATCGATTTCGCACTAAATAATAATTTATTTACTGAAGATTGAGTAATATTTTCTTCAACTGTCCATGTTCTTATATCGTATAATATATTATTGTTCTCGTCACTCTTTTTGTGCACAACCGATTTATAAGGAAAAAAGAAATATATTAATTAAGAATACAACTAACATTTACTATAGTATTAAGGTCCCAGATGTGCTTGTTTCAATTCATTCGGAATGAAGGGTTTTTGTCATTTAATTTATCGGCATACAGTAAATACAAATATTGAGAAAAACCAATTGTTTAGTGTACTACAAACTATTACTACCGTCCATTTGCCACAAAACGAAGATGTAATACATGACTTTTCCGCCTTAATTTCCAACGTTTTTCGTTCCACGCCCATCAGACATCACTACATTATATAATATTAATTTTCTTCTTTTCATGAAATTTTATTTAGCTTTAAGCTAATAATAAATGAATTATAATATTTTCCCGGAATCACTTAAATAATTTAAAAATTATTCATAAAATTCTCAATTTTGTCATTTTGACAATTGTATTAAGAAATAAAAATAATAAAAAAGTCAGATTGTGTATCCATGATGAAATTTTCCATTACAGTACTCAAAAGAATCAGGTAAAATTTTACTTGACATATAATACTGCAAATATGAACTTTCAAAACTCAAGATAGCCATGAAAATTCTTGACGGTTAAGGGAAATATGTATGTATAGACGCACTCTCCGAAATTTTTGACATGTCACTTATAAAAGCTGCAATAGTGGCTACAAAGTGTACTAATTAACCACAGGAGAACATTGGAAATACAATTTCATAATATGAACATTGAAAATTTAGTATAGGGATTGTAAGTGGATCAAATTGTGGTTACATTGCATATTATAATTATTTTTTTATAGCTATGGTAAGATATGAAGCAAATGCCACTGTGAAGAGTATAAGCAAGCAATGGTAAATTGTGAACTATGCACGACAATGGGCGAATAATTGCAAAAAAATATTTTTTTTAGATATAACAAGATGCATTATTTAATTAATTTTATTTTTTGTGAATATTTATCTTTTTTCAAAAATACGTTTTATGTTTAATATTTTATTGTACGTATATTGTTTTACATTATTTAATAGTTTTTAATTAATGTTTTATATTATAGAGTATAAATAAAACTTTAGAATTAAATTATTTATTTTTCCTAGTATTTTTTTCCTACCATCATTTATGTTTATACCATAAAAATGACGTCGAAAGAACGTCTTAAAATGACGTCTAAACCATGTCTTAAAATGACGTCTTAATAACGTCTTAAAATGACGTCGACACAATGTCTTAAATTGGCGTCGACACAACGTCTTAAAATAACGTCGCACACAGTGTTGTGCTTATCTAGATAACATTATCTAAAATTTTATCTAGATTACGTAGTTAGTATCTTTTATCTAATATCTAGATATTTTTAAAATTAATATCTATTATCTTATGTTTTATAACATGCATAAAAAAGATAAGATAACCATTATTTATGTTAGCGCCATCTATACTCAAATCAAAATACTGTTTATCAAGTTAGGACAAGCACAACCTTTTTTTTTAGAGTGTTTGAATAAATACCCTACAATAAAACGAATTTTCTTGAAGTATAATACTTCTAAACCAAGCTCCGGTCCCGTTGAAAGGCTTTTCAGTGTAGGCGGGCAAATTCTCACACCAAGACGCAATCGCCTATCTGATACTAATTTTGAAAAAGTACTGTTTATTAAAAAACAATAATTTATTATTATAAAAAAATATATACATAGATATTTTTAGAATAGTGTCTATCTTTGTTTTGCATGTTATTAAATAAATATGTACCTACACTGAATATTTGCTGTTTCCTTTTCACATATCGTATCAATCAAGCATAAACAATTAAAGAAAGTTTTGTAAGAAAATCTATCTAAATCTATCTAATTTTTTTATCTAGATAACATGTAAAGTATCTGTTATCCTTATCTAGATATATTGCACAAATTTATCTTTTATCTGTTATCCAGATAACGATAATCATTATCTGACCCAACACTGGTCGCACAGCTCTACGCTGAGACGTCGTCAGGACATCTATGTGACGGAATTTCAGACTTCACTGTGACGTCGTTTTTAGGTAATTTGTGTTACTTGGGTAGTACCTAACCAAAGTAGTTAACCTGACTATAAGACAGTTTTCCCTTGTAAACGTATGAAAACCAAGTTCGCTACTCTTCGGTAGGATTCGGACCTACGAAGGATAAATGTCAACTTATAGTTAAAAAATAAATTTTGCCCTTAAAATTTAATAAATATAATAATTAATTAATTAATTTAAATATGGTAAGTAATTTATTAACGTAGAGCAAAATTAATTAAAGAGATATTTAGTATTAATTACATACATTATAATATATGTTAACCTAGAAAATATTAACACATTTATATATTCCTTATTTAATCTAAAATACAGTATTTACATATTATTTCAGATTTATAAATGTACGTCGTAAAAGAGAAAGCAGTAAATTTACAGGTTTTTCAAAAAACGAAATCTTTAAATACCAAAAAAATTATTATTCGTAATCTATTAGTTCCAGACTGCTATTTTCCCGCACAAGCACTACATAATGTTAACGTTTAAACATATTGGTACGTAAAACGAATAAAGATGTTAATTTTAGAAATAAAAACGCAATGTTCCTTCATATATTGTAGATTACAATAATGAATAACATAATTAAACTTGAAAACACAAATGGAACACATTGATTACAACAATATTTGTTGATGACAACAAATCATTTAGACTATAAAATAAAATAGTTTGATTCATAATTATATTATTAAAACATAAGCATAACACTAAAAGACTTATAAATTTTACACCAGAACAAAATCTTTCGACTAAATTTTGAATTACCACTAGCATAAAATCTTAAATTGCGATTAAATAGATACCTATGATTTTCAAATAAGGAAAACATAAAAAAAGTTTATTATAATCAATTGGTTGGATATTTAGTAAATAAGCACGATTTAAGATCCCTAGAATCCAATTATAACATTTTTAAAATGTCTGTGTGTGTGTTGATGTGTGTATGTGTTTGTGTATGTCTGGATGTTGTAGAGACGATTTCTCAAAAACTATAAGACTTAAAACCTGTTTATAGTAATATAAGAAGCTATTGTTATAACGAAGAAACGACTCCGTCAACATCTAAACTTGGTATGAAAAGAAACTGGATTTATTTATAAGCCAAAGTATGTACAGTATCAGTGTCAACTAAACACGCGCTTACTATACATATAATTCATCATATACCCTTCAGAAATACCGCCAATCTCGTCAATGAATTGGAAGAATCTCGATCATTTAGAAGAGTAGGAGGAAACTTGTTCATAGAATGAATTGGAAAAGAAAGAATAGATGTAATTAGAATTTTTCGTGTGTACTAGAAATGTTAAATACAATAATTATATAGCCTAATATGAAAATGGCGAGAGGTATTGTGCTGGCCACAACAGAATTTTTTTTTATGAAACATGAAACGACGGTTCGATAGCGAAGTGCAATACAATACTTATACAGCCTAATATGGAAATGGCGAGAGGTGTTGTGCTGGCCACAACAGATTTTTAATTATTATTTTCTATACCATACCATAAGATCGTAATTCATTCTTGGAAAGTAGTTAATCGTATGAAAACAACTATCGTATGTATTAGGTATATTTAATATTTTGTTAACTCAAAATTTAAAGCACGTTAGAAATATTGTTTACATTGATGAGTACAGAAATATTATTGTACAGTGTGTCTGCTGTAAGCGGGCCACCATTGCTAACTTTCTTATTTGAAGAGATAGAAAGACGATTAAATGGACAAAGTTGGGCGATATTATACGACAAATTTAACGGTGGAAAATACAAAACAATTGAATATCAAATACGCGACTTATTCAACAAAATATATTTTTTTAAATGGAATGCCATATTGAAAATGGTACCATTTAAAAGATTTTATTATCTGAATATAAAAGTTCATTATCACTATGCGTCTAAAATTAAAAACAAAAGAGTTATTTCAAGTTGAAATTTAAATATTTTATTTCATATTTTGATACAAATACAATATTGTTGTTATGGGAAGAACAAAAACAAATAACGAAATTAATTATTAACTAGTAAACTTAAAAAAATTGTTCAAAATGTTGACCATTTCTTTGATATACTTTATCTTTAATAAAACCCCAGACAAAAAAATCTAGGGGCGTAAGGTCAGGTGACCGTGCTGGCCACGGAACAGGGCCATATGTGCCAATCCATTTTTGAGGGAATCTATCATTCAAATAGTGCCTCACTGTTAGCGCATTATGTGCTGGAGCACCATCCTGTTGAAAGAACTACATATTTCGTGCAACGTTTAATGGCATATTATCAAGATAGTTCTCGAAAGTATTTTGAAGAAAATGTAAATATACTTCTTGAGTCAAACTTCTTTCAAGAAAATAAGGGCCAATCAAATATGTATCTAATACACCTAACCAAACGTTAACACCGAAATGACCTTGAAAACTTGTCTGTTGGGTCCAAAAATTATTTTGATCACTCCACCGATAATGAATATTACTGTTAAAGAAGCCATTTTGCGAAAAATAAGATTCATCGGACCATAATATTTGATGGTTAATTCTATAATACCGTCGATATTCGTTTAATATCCACTGGCAAAATTCAAGCCTTCTTTCAAAATCACGATCTTGTAAATGATGAATTTTACATTTATATGGTTTGAATTTATTTTTCTTCAAAATTTTTCTTACCGAATCTTTATTAACGTTAGTATTTGTTTCAATTTCTTTTAATGATACTTCTTCAGTATTTTCCATTTTGTGGTAAGTATACGCCAAAACATTTTCTACATTTTCTTCGTTTTCTGTCACTTGATCACGTTTTCTTTTTTCTTCACGTAATTTAGCGGTTTCTCTTAAGCGGATTTCAATTTTCCTAAAATATGTTCTATTGGATTGAGGTCTATTAGGATATAGTTCTAAATACTTTTGCGCACTGGCTACAGAATTTTTATTGCACTTTGCATAAACAAAAAGCATATCAACTAATTCATCATTAGTATATTTTTCCATTTTGCTGACAGCATCTATCAATAAAATGTCAATTGTTCTTTGTTTAATGATATTTTCTGTTGTTTTCATAGCAACAATGATATATGTGTATTAAAATATGAAATAAAATATTTAAATTTCAACTTGAAATAACTCTTTTGTTTTTAATTTTAGAGGCATAGTAATAATGAGCTTTTATATTCAGATAATAAAAATCTTTTAAATGGTACCATTGTCAATATGGCATTCCATTTAAAAAAATGTTATTTTGTTGAATAAGTCGCGTATTTGATATTCAATTGTTTTGTATTTTCCACCGTTAAATTTGTCGTATAATATCGCCCAACTTTGTTTATTTAATCGTCTTTCTATCTCTTCAAATAAGAAAGTTAGCAAAGGTGGCCGCTTACAGCAGACACACTGTACTTGGCGGGAGGTTATGTGCTGGCCACATCAGATTTTTTTATCTGTGTAAATATTTTGAAATTTAACATCTAATCATTGAAGGTTTTTACAGTTTTAGCAAAAATACTTACATTCATTTATTCTGGGGTTTCAGTTGTTAATATAGAGTTAGCTACAAGTATACAAATTGGCAAATAGACTGTATATTGATAAATAGTAACAGTATATATATATATATATATATATATATATATATATATATATATATATATACTGTGAGTATTTTTGTACATGAAACATTGGGTTTGTCATATCCATGGTTACGACTCGACATTTGATTGATAGCAATGTATTTGCGGGTCCCATTTAAAATGAAACATATTTTTAGAAAACAGGTAATTATTGAAACAACTGTAACCTCTAATGACATCTTGTCAACATGACAGATAACCGTTGAATTTTCTTATAAATTACGATTTGACATTTGATTGACTGCAATGTATTTGCCTGTCTCATTTAAAATGAAACGTAGGGAATGAATTTGACAGACGTATTTTATTTAAATATTGTAAGGCAGTTAGCCAATTCAGAAAATCACTCGGACCCAAGGTGCATACAATATTTTTTCTACAACTAAATTTAATTTAGAAAGCAGGTATGTATATTTAAACAAAATTAACCACTATTGACGTCTTGTCAAATTTCAAATTCGTTCCATATGTTTCATTTTAAATGGGACAGGTAAATACATTGCTGTCAATCAAATGGCAAGTGGTAACCATGGATATGACAAATCCAATGTTTCACGTTAAAAATACTCACGGTATATATACAGGGTATAACAGTGAAACGAGCTACCTCAAATAATCTATTATACTAAACAGCTAGGACCCCCAAAATTAATCACGACAATCGGGCAATTTTTAAGTGCACCTACAGCCTAGACTCTTTGAAAAATTTTCATAAAAACTACTTTAAATTGTAGCAAACGTTTTCCTTTACGGCCCTTAAGATGACATAAATTTCTCTACAGGCCTTAGTTTTTCTGTAAAAAATTATTTAATGTTCTAAATTCCTTGAGGAAAACAAAACCATGGATTGCTTTCTATTCTATTCAAGTCTACAAAATCAGACAATTTTGGGTCAAAATTGACATTGAGTAGGCTGGATTTTTTTAAAGAAGAAAATCTATATTTGACATATGCCATATTTGAACTCATGTCTAATGGAAAAATATACTTGTATTTAATTAAAATAAATAAAAATTACTTATTTACATATTTTGTTACATATTATTAATATATTATACGATTTTTGTATGTTTTTTGTTACTATTTCAATAAAAAAAATTAGATAGGTACCTACATTTGAAACAGATATCGGTAATGGTGATGTTATATTTGTACCGTGCAGGCGCTTATCAGGCGTCACCTCACGGGTACTTATTGCTGATGTGGAGAGTGCATCAGAGGTATCACTTTTGTGCCATTTAAATATCAAAATATTTGGCGTCGGTCAGAAGACACTCAGGCATAAGAAAGTACAATGCATTGAAATTATCAATGTTTTCATTATTGTAATCAAATATTGTTACACATTATTAGTATTTCATACGTTTTTGTATGTGTTTTATTGTTATTATTTTAATAAAAAAGAAACTACACCTGACACCATTAATTTCATATAATTAAGTTTTTTATAACAAAATTATCAATATTTTCTTCACAAAATCATTTTCTTATTATTTTTTAACGTAGTCCATCATATTACATCGTTTTAAACAAAATTACACATTTTTCTACGAATAAAATATAAACCGTTATATACATATTCGTAAATATAATTTATACAAAGTTTTATACATCAATCCGGGCTATTTTTTACTCATCTTTGACATAAAGCCATTCTAATAATTTATAAATCAAGCATTTACGAGTTAAAAAAAACGCCGAACATCCTTATACTAAACAGCTTAAATCACTATCTATATTTTCTTTAATAAAAGAGCATCGCCTAAATTTTAAGTAAGGCTACAGCCTAAACGGTGCAAGGGATTTTCGTGAAAATTGTTTCAAGTTGTAGGAAATTGTTCCCTTCAGGGCCCTAGTTAT
The DNA here is from genome assembly GCA_943142095.1 of Ophonus ardosiacus. Taxonomy (NCBI): domain Eukaryota; kingdom Metazoa; phylum Arthropoda; class Insecta; order Coleoptera; family Carabidae; genus Ophonus; species Ophonus ardosiacus. Next base: position 26,120,389 of record OW964833.1, on the reverse strand, counting down.
GAGCAATTTTTCTGTAGGATGGATAGTTTTCGGGTAAAAAAATATTAAAAGTGGATATTTGGTACTTTGAAACAATTTGAAGCCAAAAATCTTAGTCTTCATTGAAAAATTTAAGACGAAGAACGATGTCATCTGTCACATTTGACAAGTCATTGGTGACATTTATCAAATTTGACAAGTTAAAGATGAACTTCAAATGGTATTATCTTTAAAAGCATGAGACAGATTTCGAAAAATTAAATACAGATTGGTTAAAGGTAAGATTAAACAAATATATCATTCATTAGTTATGGCTTTAAATCAATGTTTTAGAAATTATAAATTTTTGACATTTCAAAATGTGTAGTTTGGTTAAGTAACTATTAGATGTCATGATGTGTCATAAATGTGTTACGTGAATCATGAACTTGAGAAATGTCATATGTGACATGTCAATGTTAGTCTTTAAATGGGAATATTTTTGAAAGAAGAAGAAATGAAGTGGATTTAATATCACTTAAAAGAATAGCGGTTATAAGCAAATACAGTAAATGAATTGTAAGTAGTGCAAAGCAAATGCAACATATAAAATGAATTAAGTATTTTTGAAATTTTACATTTACACTTTTTTAGAACTTTATACTTAATATGTAAAATTATGAAAGTAAAACTGGCATACAGTCACTCAAGTTAAATATTTATTGGTTTGAAATGTCGTACGCATGCGCATGAAATAGACACATCATTTATTTACACCGAAAATGTTAGTATAAATTTAAAATATTATATCAGGGACGTACAGTCCATGGAAGCAATGCTTCCCTTTAAAATTACAAACATATTATGTGATAATTTACATAGCCTTATTAATTGACTTGACGTACTGTGCCGCAACGTGTTAAAAACCCAAAGATCGCCAATTTTTATCTTTCTGCGTAATGTTAGGTTAGTTTGGTAACATTTAAATGGTTCTGCGAGTTTCAAATGATTTAAATAGAAAATAGTTGTTGTATTTTAAGCTAATTATAAAATATTGTGATGTATTTTATATTTACTTGCTACATTAAAATGCTAATTAGTATTATTTCTATAGACATTGCTTAATGTAGCACCTAAAGAAGTTGCTACATTTTAACAAAGGTAAAGGTTTAATATACTGTACATTTGAATCTTGTGGAATTTAAATTTCCATTGATTACAACAATCAATAGTATCTTTGTTGTAATCAACAATTTTGCAATAATTGTAAGCAAAAGAACAATGCCAGAAAAGTATGCGTTTGAGAGGATATCTCTTTTACATTCTTCTACTAAATTTAAAGAGTAAATCAGGAAAATTCAATATCGGCAGAAACGAAAAATACAGTTTTCTCACTAAGATTTCAGAATTATAAATCAAGAAATTAATTCTTCGCAAAATTCATTGCTAGATTCTTTAGTAATCAATATTCTTGATCTATAATCAAAATATTCTTTGTTGCAATGAACACTTTTCCAGTTATTATTTCAATATAAAATGCTAGAAAAATATCCGTTTGGTGGCATAATTATTTTACTTATTACATGACATCTAATGCAAACAAATTTAAAAAAAAAAATGTTGTTCATTACTATTACCTTACTGTGTAAGGTGTACATTAACTTTTTCTTTTCGAATAAGGGATTTGTTTAAATTTATTTTGTCTTGAAATAGCGTTCATTATGGTCGGTGCTTTTGTGCTGGGCATAACCAGCCCAACCGTACGAAGCGGCCCTGAACAAATTATTATCCTATTGTTAGTAATAACATTGGGAAAATATTAGCAAAAATAAAAACACAGCCTATCTTAAAAGACAATAAAAATGTCCATTTCTTTGTGAAAAATAAGTTATACATGTTTCCGCCTTAATTCTTGTAGTCCAAATAGAATGGCATGATCGGTTTCGAGAAAAATATAACATGTCTTATGTCCTACAAAATTTTAACTTCAATCAAAAGTTAACATGTACACTGGAACTGCTGCTTGAATTTTGTTATAGTTTGTACAGAATTCTCTACCGTTATAGCTTTGCCTTACTAAGCCTGTGGTAGACCGGGTCCAGTTGGATATAGCACTACCTATGGCAACGGACATGTTTGCCGCAAGAAGCAACAGGAATAGATATGTTTGTTTTATTTTTTAAAAATGTGTTTCATTATTACAAAACAAAATAAAGTGAAATAGGAAACCATTTAATATGTACCTGTCCTTTACCCCAGCCCCCCCCCCCCTCCCCATAAATCAAGCTTGAAGCGCTAACAGTAGATCTGCTGAGAGAGCCATAACGATAGATATCTGTTCAAACTATATATTTTGATCAAATGGCAACAGAAAGAAGTGCTCCAATGGTAGTTTTTAACTCAATAATGATTAAAAGTGGAAACAATCATCCCGCAATGCATCGAAGTCCTCGTTAAAAATTTTTAGACGAAAACCGATGTCATCTGTCACACTCGATAAGTCATTGGTGACATGTGTCACATTTGACAAGTTGAAGATGAACTTCAAATGGTATTATCTTTAAAAGCAGGAGATACATTCCGAAAAATTAAATACAGATTGGTTAAAGGTACAAAGAAACAAATATATCATTTATGAGTAATGAATTTAAACCAATGTTTTAGAAATTCTAATTTTTTGACATTTCAAAATGTGTAGTTTGATTAGGTAAACATTACATAAGTAACTAAGTGACAAACATATATTCCTAACTGTATTACTGTGAAGTTAGTGCATTAATAATTTTCATACTACCAATAAAAATATAGTAAATTTTAAATATAACTAGACGAGTAAGTGTTGCCAAACTTGCCGTAAGTAACAATCCTAACAAGATCAATGTGAAGTCGGTACACAAGTGTTACCAAACATGACATAAGTAACTAAGTAATAAACAAATATTCCTAACTGTATTCCTGTGAAGTTAGTTCATTAATAATTTCCATACTACCAATAAAAATATAGTAAATTTTAAATATAACTAGACGAGTAAGTGTTGCCAAACTTGCCATAAGTAACAAAGTAAATAAATATTCCTAAATGCATTAATCTGAATTTCGTACTTTAACTACCGTATTTCCAATGAAAATATAGTAAATATGGTATATAACTAGACGAGAAAGTGCTGCCAAACTTGTCATAAGTAATTAAGTAAAAAAATCAATATTCCTAACTGCATTAATGTGAAGTTCGTACAATAATATCAATATTGCCAATATTTATAAAGTAAATAAGACATGTTGCCAACCAATAATACATAAAAAATGACAATATCGGATTTTGTTTTTTGCATTAAGCTGACAGAACCATGTCGTGTTTGATATCAAATGAGAGGGAACGTCAAGGGCTAGCATGCAGAAACGTCAAAATTTTGACAGTTTGGTAAGCTTTTGTTTTTCGCATAAAGTTGTCAGAACCATGTCGTGTTTGGCATCAAATGAGAGGTATCGTCAAAGGCTGCCATGCAGAAATGTCAAAAATTTGATAATATCATTGGCTTTTGTTTTTTGCATAAAGTTGTCAGAACCATGCCGAGTTTGGTATCAAATGACAGGTATCGTCAAGAGCTGCCATGCAGATATGTCAAATATTTGATAGCTCGATCGGTTTTTGTTTTATGCATAAAGATAATTAGTTTGTGTATCCGAATAGACAGTTAGCGTTAGCACTTTGAGTTTCAAGTGTGCCTAGACGGATTGGAAAGACGTATAGACTATCATAAAACACTATCCCCCTAGGGAGAGCTCGGCGTAGCCGAGATTTCGCTAGTCTATATACTAAGAAGGTTCATTCACTATCTATAGGATCTTTCATATCGAAGATCGCCGGATTTTTGCTCACCTCTACAGCTTATACGGGTTGACGGATTTTCGTGAAAATTGTTTCAAGTTGTAGGAAATTATTCTCTTCAGGGCCCTAGTCATGAGTATTTTTTCTGTAGGATGGATAGTTTTCGAGTAAATCATTATTAAAGGTCGAATTTTGGTACATTAAAACAATCATCCCGCAATGCATCGAAGTCCACGTTGGAAATTTTAAGATGAAAAACGATGTCATCTGTCGCATTTGACAAGTCATTGGTAACATGTGTCAAATTTGGCAAGTTCAAGACGAACTTCAAATGGTATTATCTTCAAAAGCAGCAAATAGATTTCGAAATATTAAATACAGATTGGATAAAGGTAAGGTTAAACAAATATATCATTTATCAGTTATGGCTTTAAACCAATGTTTTAGAAATTGCAATTTTTTGACATTTCAAAATATGTTCGTTGGTTAGGTAAATATCAAATGTCATCATGAGTCAAGTGTTGCCAAACATGGCATAAGTAACATTCCTAACAAGATCAATGTCAAGTCGGTACACAAGTGTTACCAAACATAACATAAGTAACTAAGTGACAGATAAATATTGCTAACTGTATTACTGTGAAGTTAGTCCATTAATAATATCCATACCACCAATAAAGATATAGTAAATTTTAAATATAACTAGAAGAGTAAGTGATGCCAAACTTGCCATAAGTAACATTCCTAACAAGATCAATGTGAAGTCGGTACACAAGTATTACCAAACATGACATAAGTAACTAAGTGACGAACAAATATTCCTAACTGTATTACTGTGAAGTTAGTCCATAAATAATTTCCATACTACCAATAAAAATATAGTAAATTTTAAATATAACTAGACGAGTAAGTGTTGTCAAACTTGCCATAAGTAACAAAGTAAATAACAAATATTCCTAAATGCATTAATCTGAATTTCGTACTTTAACTACCGTATTGCCAATGAAAATATAGGAAATATGGAATATAACTAGACGAGAAAGTGCTGCCAAACTTGTCATAAGTAAAAAAATCAATATTCCTAACTGCATTAATATGAAGTTCGTATAATAATATCAATATTGCCAATATTTATAAAGTAAAATAAAACATGTTGCCAACCAATAATACTTAAAAAAATGACAATATCGGATTTTGTTTTTTGCATAAAGTTGTCAGAACCATGTCGTGTTTGGTATCAAATGAGAGTTATAGTCAAGGGCTACCATGCAGAAATGTGATAATTTTGACAGCTCGATTGACTTTTGTTTTTTGCATAAAGTTGTCAGAACCATGTCGAGTTTGGTATCAAATGAGAGATATCGTTAAGGGCTGCCATGCAGAAGTGACAAAAATTTGACAGGTCGATCGGCTTTTGTTTTTTGCATAAAGTTGTCAGAACCATGTCGTGTTTGGTATCAAATGAGAGGGATAGTCAAGGGCTAACAAGCAGAAGTGACAGAAATTTGACAGGTTGATCGGCTTTTGTTTTTTGCATAAAGTTGTCTGAACCATGTCGTGTTTGGTATCAAATGAGAGGGATCGTCAAGGGCTAACATGCAGAAATGTTAAAATTTTAACAGCTCGATGGGCTTTTGTTTTTTGCATAAAGTTGTCAGAACCATGTCGAGTTTGGTATCAAATGGGAGATATCGTTATGGGCTGCAATGCAGAAGTGTTAAAAATTTGAAGGTCGATCGGATTTTGTTATTTGCATAAAGTTGTCAGAACCATGTCAGGTTTGGTATCAAATGAGAGGTATAGTCAAGGGCTAACATGCAGAAATGTTAAAATTTTGACAGCTCGATGGGCTCTTGGTTTGGCATAAAGTTGTCAGAACCATGTCGAGTTTGGTATCAAATGAGAGATATCGTTAAGGGCTGCCATGCAGAAGTGACAAAAATTTGACAAGTCGATCGGCTTTTGTTTTTTGCATAAAGTTGTCAGAACCATGTAGTGTTTGATATCAAATGAGAGGGATCGTCAAGGGCTAACAAGCAGAAGTGACAAAAATTTGACAGGTCGATCGGCTTTTGTTTTTTGCATAAAGTTGTCAGAACCATGTCGTGTTTGGTATCAAATGAGAGGGATCGTCAAGGGCTAACATGCAGAAATGTTAAAATTTTAACAGCTCGATGGGCTTTTGTCTTTTTCATAAAGTTGTCAAAACCATGTCGTGTTTGTTATTAAATGAGAGGGATCGTCAAGGGCTAACACGCAGAAATGTTAAAATTTTGACAGCACGATGGGCTTTTGTTTTTCGCATAAAGTTGTCAGAATCATGTCGAGTTTGGTATCAAATGGGAGGTATCGTTATGGGCTGCCATGCAGAAGTGTCAAAAATTTGACAAGTCGATCGGATTTTGTTTTTTGCATAAAGATGTCAGAACCATGTCGAGTTTGGTATCAAATGAGAGATATCGTTAAGGGCTACCATGCAGAAGTGACAAAAATTTTACAGGTCGATCAGCTTTTGTTTCTTGCATAAAGTTGTCAGAACCATGTCGTGTTTGGTATCAAATGAGAGGGATCGTCAAGGGCTAACAAGCAGAAGTAACAAAAATATGACAGATCGATCGGCTTTTGTCTTTTGCATAAAATTGTCAAAAACATGTCGTGTTTGTTATCAAATGAGAGGGATCGTCAAGGGCTAACACGCAGAAATGTTAAAATTTTGTCAGCTCGATGGGCTTTTGTCTTTTGCATAAAGTTGTCAAAACCATGTCGTGTTTGTTATTAAATGAGAGGGATCGTCAAGGGCTAACACGCAGAAATGTTAAAATTTTGACAGCTCGATGGGCTTCTGTTTTTCGCATAAAGTTGTCAGAACCATGTCGAGTTTGGTATCAAATGTGAGGTATCGTTATGGGCTGCCATGCAGAAGTGTCAAAAATTTGACAGGTCGATCGACTTTTGCTTTGCATAAAGTTGTCAGAACCATGTCGAGTTTGGTATCAAATGAGAGGGATCGTCAAGGGCTACCATACAAAAATGTCAAAATTTTGACAGCTCGATTGACTTTTGTTTTTTGTATAAAGTTGTCAGAACCATGTCGAGTTTGGTATCAAATGAGAGGTATAGTTAAGGGCTGCCATGCAGAAGTGTCAAACATTTGACATGTCGATCGGCTTTTTTTGCATGAACTTGTCAGAACCATGTTGTGTTTGGTATCAAATGAGAGGTATCGTCAAGGGCTACCATGCAGAAATGTCAAAATTGTGACAGCTCGATCGGTTTATGTTTTATGCATAAAGATAAGTAGTTTGTGTATCCGAAAAGACAGTTAGCGTTAGCACTTTGAGTTTCACGTGTGCCTAGACGGATTGGAAAGACGTATAGACTATCATAAAACACTATTCCCTTAGGGAGAGCTCGGCGTAGCCGAGATTTCGCTAGTTCTTATACTAAAAGGCTTGAATCACTATTTGAATATATGTTCTATAATCAGACGATCGCTCAATTTTTGCTCACCTCTACAGCTTAAACGGTGCGAGTGATTTTAATGAAACTTGCTTCATATTGTTGGAAATTCTTTTCTTCAGGTCCCTTGTCATGTGTAATTTTTCTGTAGAATGTATAGTTTTCGGGTAAAAAAATTTTTAAAGTGGATATTTGAAACAATTTGACACCAAAAATCTTAGTCTTCATTGAAAATTTTAAGATGAAGAATGTTTTTTTGACATGTCAAACAGAACTTTTAAATTGAAATATTTATAAAAATAGGTCAATCTGTAACAAGATAAATTTATAAATTTAAACTAACAATGGGCAATTATTCCACAATAGCTAAAAGAGCCTAAATCATTATATTTAAAAATTATAATTTTTGGTGGTTCATGTCCGTAGTTTGAACACTGTGAGACGTCATATTTGACATGTGTCAAAATATTAACCTTTGAATGTTTGACATGTCATTCAGATTTTTTAAATGCAAATATTTATGAAATGAGGACAATTAGAAAGAAGTTAAATTCATAAACATAAATGATGACAATGGGCAATTATTTCACAATAGTTATAAAGTCCTAAAACATTATATTTAAAAATTATAATTTTTAAAGGGTCATGTCCGTGCTTTTCGTGGTTCCAACACAAACTGTGTGAAACGTCATATTTGATATGTCATAATATTAACCTTCGAATGTACATATTTTGAAATAAAAAGAAATGAAATGGATTATATGATATTTAAATAAACTACAGGCATGAAAACATAAATTAGTTACATTGTAAGTATTCAAAATCAATTTATATAAAATGAAATATTGTTTTAGTTTCAGGAAATCGATTTAACCTGTTAAATTATTAGTTTTGAGTGCTGAAGATCAATGTATTTATATTTTAAAAACCAAGGAATTCGATTTTGTGCATGTATTGAAAATATTTTTAATCGTTTTGGATTTATGAGAATGATCAAAATTGAAAAAATATAACCGGAAAATTTCAAAATGACATAAATCATATGTGAATATGACCAACAAGAAAGGCATTTACATGTAAAAGTATTTATTGGATTGAAATGTCGTACGCATGCGCATGTAATCGTTTATGCACTGCATATATACAGAATTTTAGGTTATAACATTTATTCAATATAAATATCATATTTACTTTGAAGAACGAAACGGACAGGATTTTTACAAAACACCATATATTTGCATAGTATTTATGTAAATCATTTCTTATACGCTAAAACTTCTAAAGGGATATGAGAAATTTTGCATTCATTTCGGCATAAACAGATTTCGCTGTGATGTTTGCTTAGAAGGAGAATTAAGACAAAGGTAGTTACAAGCATAAAAATGTTATTTTTACTGAATTGAAATATTACTTCTTTATTTTTACATATGTAGGTAGTTCCTGTCTTTACGAATTAATTAATCATCTATTCAAAATAACATGAAGAAAATTTTTTTGATTGAAATGTCTAAAAGAAGTTATAATAAGAATAAGAAGTGAAGAATTATACGTTGTTTGCCTGTCAGCGCAAATAATTAACAGTTTTAAAAAATGTAAATTTTCAATATTTTGTCGATATTGAAAACAGACACTCTTATCTGGTAAAAAAATGTTACATTCAAGAAGTTATCTATTCTATTCAGCCACTTATTTTAGGTGTGTTTCACAACACAAGGATGTCAAATAGAAACGCCAAAAACGTGGATGGTGAGCAAGTCTAAAGAGAAGAATGAGAAATCATTAATTCTCATGGACAACAATCGAATGAATAAAGATGTATAATTTTTCGATATAATGAATACCATTTGTGGTTAAAAGTAAGTAAAATACTACAATCTGTATATTTACATGAAAAAAATGTTATTGTTATACCATATTATAGTTAGTTTCTGTTCTTACGATTTGACTAATTAACCAGATGATCAAAACTACATAAAGAATTGATACAAAAATGTATGTTCTATCAAAACGAAGGATATTGTGATATGAAATGCTGAGAAAATGAATGATGTATTATAATATAAACGTAGATTATAAATAATTATATTTTTACAACAACATAAATAATATTTATACAATTTTCAGATTCTACCACTGAGGACGGTAGCCTTTCTAAAGTAAAATGATATACCGTGTGTCCCAAGCAAACCTTGACATAGGCGTTTAACATGGAAAAACAGTTTTTTGTAAATAAAAAGTGTCCGGCAGAAAATTAAACCATTATATTGAACATGATAATATTAGATTACCTCTTGTACGTTATTTATTATTCATTACTTTATAATCATTGCATAAATTAAAGAAAATTATAAATATTTGTAAAGAAATATTTGTTTCACTATTTTATACTGTGATATCAAATCGATTTTAAATTCTTATCATGGCCGAGTGGATAGCGTGCTTACTTACGGAACGACGGAACGCTTGTAGGTTGGGGTTCAAATCCCCGTCAAGCCAATCTTTTTATATTTTTTTTTTATTTATGGAATAATTACGAATTATATTAAAAATATTATGAGATTATAATATGAAAGTATTTAAATCACAAATAAGTTTTTATCATGCCATAGATAATACTATTTTCAATGGAAGTAGTGATCATGACTCAGCAAGAATTTAAGCTATATTACCTATTTTTTTTTTTTATAAATATAGCATAGTAAAAACACAATACATACACATATTCGTTTTATGCTAATCATGTCTTTTTATAAGATCAAAAGTAAATATAGCGCATTTTTGATTACATCAGTGTTTTGATTATTATAATCAATTTTGTCATTGTTATATTCAAGTATAAAAATAAAATAATTTTCATCGAATTGATTATGTGGATGTCATTAATTAAAATATTCTATTAATCTGCGAAAAGTTTTGTGCTATTTAGTTCCAGTATTTTCTTCAAATTTTCTCGATTCACCCCAGTACATTTTCGCGCCATTTTCTTTATTATTAAGTTCTGGATTTGAATTGGTTTATTCTTTTACGATATCCACGCTTTTACCTTTAAATGAAACAAATTTAGAAATTAAAGAAAACAATTTTAACTTTAGATAATTATGAGTTTTTGATTGCACAGTATTTGACTTTTTTTATTTTACTTGTATTTAAACAATAGTAAAGAAAATATCTATCTATAAATTAGTTCATAGTGATTTATTACACTATTAATTCGTTAACAATATAATAAAAAACTTGTTATTCTATTTTGCCCGAGATTTTGCCACATGAAATGAGCCGATAAGTATTTTTAATCATTGTAATGCCAAAATTTGAAGAAAGTACATGAACTAAATAGCGCAGAACTTTTCGCATATTAATAGAATATTTTAATTTGAATGGCATCTACATTCTACATAATCAATCCGATGAATATTATTTCAATTTTTGTACGTGATTGTAATAATGATAAAATTGATTACAATAATCGAAACATTGATATAAGAAATAATGCATAGAAACTTATTTGTAATTTAAATTCTTTCATATTATAATCTCATAATATTTTTAATATAATCCGTAATTAATTCATAAATGAAAAAAAAATATAAAAAGTCTGGCTTGACGGGGATTTGAACCCCAACCTACAAGCGTTCCCTCGTTCCGTAAGAAAGCACGCTATCCACTCGGCCATGATAAGAATTTAAAATCGATTTGATATCACAGTATAAAATAGTGAAACAAATATTTCTTTACAAATATTTATAATTTTCTTTAATTTATGCAATGATTATAAAGTAATGAATAATAATTAACGTACAAAAGGTAATCTACTATTATCATGTTCAATATAATGGTTTAATTTTCTGCCGGACACTTTTTATTTACAAAAAACTGTTTTCCCATGTTAAATGCCTATGTCTAGGTTTGCTTGGGACACACGGTATGTATACAAAATGTAAAGCATGAATTTTTTTAATTATTTTACAATATGTACACTGTACACGCATATAGTGAATTTGTAATGGAAAATTGTATTTTTTTACAATTTGGGCTATCAATAATTTATTAAACTTTATTTTAATTTGATTCTAAACGAACAGTACATATAGTAAAAATTTTTAGGCAGAGTAGTCACGTCATCATTTCATTACAAAATGAAAAAACACTGTAGTATTGTATATGTTTAGGAAAACGAAGAAAATAAATACTATTTTTTGCATACTATAAGTAAAGTACATTGTAATTAAATTTACAATTATTCTAAAGTCGAACATAATGTTTTCAATGAATTTTAATTTATTTAAAATAATTGTAGTTCATTTTTTCACCACATGTTGGTACTATTGGATTTCAATATTTAAACGTTTACATGACATGTTTCTCCCGGAATTGTCAAGCGTCTGCTGTCATTAGTTCGTTACTTTTCTGTTTTTAGTTTGTGTTAATTTTAATAATTGTAAATTGTATTATTGGAGTATTTTCAATCAAATATAATATATTTTTTAAATATTATTTTAATTATATTTTCAATAAATCGAATTTATAGTGCTACTCTTTACTATTCTATTCTATTCAAAAGTGAGCAATACAATGGCGCCGGATGGCAGTGTTAGTTCTGATAGTGAAAAAAAAGTTTGTAAAATTTGTAAACGTTGTGCACTTACGAATATTGTGACGTGCTCCACATGTGATAGTACATTGCATGCCAATTGTTGTGCGAAGAAAAACATTGTTATATGTGACAATACGACAAACTGTTGTAATGACGTTATCTTACCTGACACTATAGACAGTGACTCTTTTTTTGACACTCAGATAAATGATCTGAAAGCTGTGCGAACTGAAATTTATTACTTAAAAAAACTAATAATTGAAAAAGACTTAATTATTAAAGACAAATGCAAAATCATTGATGATAAAGAAATAATAATATCTTTATTAAAAAAACAATTACCGCTGTGCTCTGATGACAACGAAGTGGCATCTAGTGTTTCAGTTAATAATTTAAATATAAAGACAATTTCAAAACCAATACTCAAACAAGTAGCGACATCACCAGAAGGATTGGAACAAACCAGAGGGACCTTGCCAACAGCAAGGTCGGATCTGCCAAACGACGCAAACATGAATGGCAAAAAGGTTAAGTCAGATGTACAAATTGAAAATAATGGAAATGCAGCTCCAAAGGATTTAAATGAATGGTCTAAAGTCGTGCGCAAAAAGAATTACAAGCGCAAGAATGGTGTTGTAGGAAACAGTAAGTCAAATTCCATTGAAACAGTTCCTAAAAAAGCATTTGTTTACATATCCCGAATAAAACCAGGAACAAGTAGCTCTGATATTACATCGTTTTTGAAACAAGATTTTCCGGAAGTAGAAGTAGAAGATTTTCCGTCCAAACACCCACAATATTTCTCATCTTTTAAGATTACTATACATCTTCATAATTTTGAAGAAATAATGAAGGCAGAAAGATGGCCAAGCGGTACGTACGTGGCTAGGTTTTTTCATCGAACCATCAAAACAAAACCAAAAACATAAAATCGATTTTTTCTGTGAAAACTGCACCAAGCTGTTGCAAGAATCGTGGACCTACACCCACCAAACCCGCTACACCTATTTGTATTCTGCATCAAAACATTCAGTCCATAAGAAACAAAATTGATGATTTGGAAGTGTTTCTAGCTTCACAACACTGTGATGTTCTTTGCCTTACAGAACACTGGTTATCCGAGGAGGAGCAATTAGCATATTCTATCAAAGGTTTTTCCTTAGCAAATGCCTATTATAGAAAAGTGCATAGTCATGGCGGTGTGAATATTTTTTGTAGCAGTAAAATAAACTACCATGCTGTAGACTTTATCAAAGATCTAAATGTAGAATTTGTATTTGAATGTTGTGCCATCAAATTTAAAATTTCTGGTTTTACAAACTGCATTTTAACGGTTTATAGAGCTCCTAGTTCCAATATTCATGTTTTTCTTAAACAGTTAGAATTTTGTTTACAAAAAATACTTAAAAGTGATCCTAATATAAATTTTTTTGTATTAGGAGATTTTAATATTGATCTTTTAACAAACAGTAAGGAAAAAAAAGCCTTTATAGATTTAATGAACGCGCACAATTTACACCATACTATAAATGAGCCAACCCGAATTTTTAAGAACAGTAAAACTTGTGTAGACAACATTTTTACAAATCTTAATAATGAAAATTACGATGTTGCCGTTGTACATAATAATATATCGGATCACTCGGCTCAATATATTCACGTAAAAAATGATGGAACTACGATAAACCCTTATATTGTAACAGAGAAAAGGGTATTTTCAGAACATAATTTGAATAATTTGAAATTTTCATTGTCAAATGAAAAATGGCTTACTGTTTTTAATGAAAATGATGTAAATAGGTGCTTTAAAAATTTTATTGATATTTTTATGTACCACTATGCATTGACTCACCCTAAAATAAAAATTAAAAATTGCAAAAATAAATCAATCTCGTGGATAACTGATGAAATAAAATTCCATGCAAGAAAAATGAAACTTTGCTATGATTTATATATGATGGGACTTATCACTAGAGAATATTACAATCAGCTTAAACGCAGTTATCGCAACTTAATCAGAGATGCCAAGAATAACCATAATTCTAAATTAGTTCAAAATTGTAATAACAATACAAGTAAAATATGGAAACTTATTAATAATAATATAAATACAAATTCTGAAAAAAGAACTATTGACAAATTATCAGATGAAAGTGAATCGGTAAGTAATTCTGTAGATATTGCTAATATGTTCAACAATTATTTTACAAGAATACCTCATAACGTCCAAAATAATTTACTTTCTTCGGCAAACGGACAAATTAATTTTCAGAATCACAATCACTGCGCTGCCTCCATATTTTTGCATCCTGTTACGGAATCGGAGTTAGTTTCGCTAATACTATCACTAAAAAATTCATTTTCTACGGGACTCGATGATATTTCAAACTGTCTACTGAAAAGTTGCTATGAAATGCTTATAATACCCCTAACTTATAGCATAAATTTATCATTAAGTAAAGGCATATTCCCTGACGCTCTTAAATACGTTAAAGTTATAGCGTTATATAAGAACGGTAACAGAGAATTAGTATCCAATTATAGACCTATAACATTAGTATCGGTATTTCATAAGATTTTCGAAAAAGTTATACTGTCGAGAATATTGTCATTCCTGGAAAAGAATAAGATTTTAATTACTGAACAACACGGTTTCAGGAAAGGATCTAGTACTATTTCGGCTCTAATCAGTTTTTTAGATAACATTTATAAAGAATTTGATTCGGGTAATACCATTTACGGATTATTCATTGACTTATCAAAAGCGTTTGACTGCGTGAATCATTTAAAGTTACTTACTATCTTAAACTATTATGGTCTAAGAGGTATATGTGCAGATTGGATAATTTCGTATCTTCAAAACAGGAAACAGGTAGTGATGTACAATAATCAAAAATCAAATTCACAAAACATTACTTGTGGAGTACCACAGGGGTCCATTTTAGGCCCCATTTTGTTTATAATATATATTAATGGGGTTGCTAACTTATTGGAATCAAAAAAATTCGTCGCTTACGCTGATGACGTTTCAATTCTTGTGTCCGATCAAAACGAAATTTCTCAAATTGCTAGTAAGTTAGCGTACTGGTTTGCTTCTTTAAATTTATCTTTAAACGTAAGTAAATCAGCTGTCATTAGTTTTTCTAGAACCAAGAAAAATGAAAGTCTGTCTGTGCGATGTGTTAATCAACTGATACCACAAGTTACAAGTGCCAAAGTTCTAGGCATCAGAATTCAAGAGAATCTAAAATGGGATGATCATATTAGCAATATTTGCAAAACTTTGGCCTCCCTTTGCTTTCTTATAAAAAGGATAAGAATACTTACCGATGTTAACACTGCAAAAACATATTATTTCGCAAAATTTCATTCCATAATAAGCTACGGGATAATCTTCTGGGGATGTTCACCTTCAGCTGTAAGAGTGTTTCGATTACAAAAAGCTGCAGTTAGAAATATTTTTTTATTAACAAATAGAACCTCTTGCAAAGAAGTCTTCACTAAAGAAAATATATTAAATCTTACTTGCATCTATATTTATTATACTATTCTGCACATTAGATTTTCTAAAGATAATCTGTTAACTCAAAGTGACATACATTCTTACGATACTAGAGGGAAATCGAATTTGGTTATTCCGCACATAAAAGTAAATAAAGTCAAAAATAATCCAAATTACTATGGACTGATATTCTATAATAAATTACCTCAGGAGTTAAAAGATATTAATACAAAAATGAAATTTAAAAATGATTTAAAAATGTATTTACTGAGTAAAAATTATTACCATTTTGAGGAATTTCTTAATGATAAGTCATAAAATTTTTATTTTAATTATGATTTAATGCGTTAGTGGTACATATTTGTACGATTTTATGTAACTTTCTTGTTGACGTTTCCCATGTCATGTAATTATGATCTCCGGAAATAAAATTATTATTATTATTATTATTATTATTATTATTATTATAACACTACAGAATTGTAAATCTAAATAAAATCAAATCAATTGTTTTAAATATATATTCAATGTCATTAATATTAATTTTCTAATTTTTCATCAAGTGCTTCATTCACTCCCCGTATTCCTTCTGAAACCCGACTCGGTGTGCCCTACACAGAATTTTCAATACCATAAATTGGAAATATATTACATTTTACAATAATATTCAATTATTATTCGACTATTAAATAAATTAACTTGATCACATAAATTAGCATCGCAGGTAAATACAATTATTTTCTAAAATTAAATTAGTGTACCATGTAAACCTACTAATTTCGTGACGTCATTATCTAGTTACAAACTTTGATGACGTGACTACTCTGCCTAAAAATTTTTACTATACAAAGGTAAAATAAACGTTTTACCACTTGCTAAGAGAGGTATTGGATTCATGCTAAAATTCGCATATCTAGATTTTAGTGAATAAGTACGATTTATGGTCCCTAGAATCCGATTATAACATTTTTAAAATGATGTTTGTGTGTGTGTGTGTATGTTTGGATGTTGGAGAGACGATTCCTCAAAAACTATAGACTTAAGGCCTGTTTAACTATGAATTCCTCAATTTGACATTCATAGAAAGAACTATTTTGGTAACAATAGGACAACTGGAAGTAGTAGTTTCTTAAAAAAAAATCTTCTAAATATTAATTTTTGGAAATTAAAGACTAATAAAGTATATAAAATTATTTATCCAGTACATTGAACATTGTTATTATATCTTCTATAGATTTAGAGATAGAGAGTTATAAATATATAAAATAATCCATAGTATCCATCAAACAGCCCATGGAAACCAGTTGAAAAATCAAAATGTTTGTAATTAACATAAATGTCCGTGTCAAAAATCCAGAGATATTACCTAAAGCTTTTTTCTGGGAAGCACATTTAATATTTCTTATTTTATTATTAATTAAATATTTAAATTATAGATACAGCTGCCGCACGTTAGATTGACATTGTCTTTTAATTTGGAAAACCTGAAATTCGTACTTGGATAAGTCGAGATGTAATAGTAATTATAATATGATACTGTTATAATGAGGAAAAAACTCCAACAACATCTAAGGTTGGTATAAAAAGAAAGGGGATGCATTTATAAGTGAAAGTATGTACAGTATATGGATCCTAGTGAAGCGGCGATGTACCGCCGTAGGTGGACAGTGGTGTAGGTGAAAGTAATACGCATAGACTTGTAGAAAAAATTATGTACATTTTATTGATAATAACTTTTTATTGTTGCAGGTACTAAAGTTTTCAAACCTATATGACAGCTCTTTAAATTGCGCGGTAATATTTGTTGTAATGTTTGTTCACCACAAACTCACTACAACTCGAATACAGTAATTCAGGTTTTGTAATATCCAGTCGATCAAAATGTCACTCTTATAGAGTCTATTTTTAAACATAAGAGTAGTAAATAAATGTGTACATATATAATATATTAACACATATGTTCTTCGTAGTTCCTTATTCTTAAAGAAAATATACCTGAAGTTAGCTATTTTCAAAGAGATTGAGGTTACATATCCATTTTATTAAAGTTATTAAGATCATTTGTCAACCATTCCTATTTTTTAATTATTACAGCATTTACTGTTATTTAGGTCAGTTATTAATCCTCGCTGTAAGCCGATATTTATGAGCAGTACAAATTAGAGAACACCAAATAACATATGAATACGAAATCCAGAGATATTATTGAACTCAATGCGTTTTCTGGGAAGTACATTTAATATTTGTTATTTTATCATAAATTAAACATTTAAAATTATAGATATAGCTGCCGCACGTTAGATTGACACTGTTCTTGAATGCTGAAAACCTGAAATTCGTACTTGGATAAGTCGAGATGTAATAGTAATTATAATATGCTATTGTTATAACGAGGAAAAGACTTCGTCAACAACTAAAGTTGGGATAAAAAGGAAGGGGATGCATTTATAAGTGAAAGTATGTACAGTATCAGTGTCATCGTATACCCTTCAGAAAGATCGCCAATCTCGGCAATGATTTGGAAGAATCTCGAACATTTAGAAGAGTAGGAGGAAACTTGTTCATAAAATGAATTGAAAAATAAAGAATAGATGTAATTAGAATTTTTTGTTTGTACCAGAAATGTTAAATGAAATACTTAAATAGCCTAATATGAAAATGGCGAGAGGTATTGTGCTGGTCACAAGAGATTGTTTAGGTTGCAATATAGAATAATTGACTGAAACGTGCTTATTTAGATAAATCTCAACATTTTTTACAATACTTAAATATTATTTCTGTCGTTCCTTATGTTTCGTTTTAAATGAAACAGCTAAATACATTTCTGTCAATTAAAAGCCAAGTCGTAACCATGGATATAACAAACCCAATGTTTCACGTTAAAAAGAAATGTGGCCAGCATAATACCTCTCGCCATTTCCATTTTATGTTATATAAAAATTATATTGCATTTCACTATCACTTATTTTAAGTGTGTTTCAACATAAAGTCGACAAGCAGTACGTCAATGACATATATAGGGTGATCCAAACGAAGACAAGTATGAGATATACTTCTCAAATGTCTAAACTATATTCAGAATTTCTAGAAATTGTTTCTAAATTTTGACATTTTTATTGTGTAGTCCTGTAGGTTCCATTTCATTTGATACTAAACACGACGTATTTTTGACTGTTATGAATATCGAAAGAATTTTGACAAATAATTGGGTCGTGATTTAAAAGTATATTTTACACCTAAATATTTTCGATGTTTATAAAAAAATGTAAATTACACAAAACTGTAAGAAAATAAATTCAGTAAAGTAAAACTTAAAAAACGACAATACAAAAACAAAAAACGCGAAGCACGTATAAAGAATTAAATCATTTCAATTTCAAAATTATAATTTTTGATGGTTCATGTCTGTGGTTCGCACACTGTGAGACGTCATATTTGACATGTGTCAAAATATTAACTTTTGAATGTTTGACATGTCAATCAGAAGTTTTAAATGGAAATATTTATGAAATGAGGACAATTTGAAAGAAGATAAAATCATAAACATAAAGTATGACAATGGACAATTATTCCACAATAGCTAAAAGGGCCTAAAACATTATATTTAAAAATTATAATTTCTGAAGGTTCATGTCCGCGCTTCGTATGCATTTCGAAAGTGTTGCCAAACATGGTATAAGTAAAAAATAAATGTTCTTAACAAGAACAATGTGAAGTCGGTACACAAGTGTTACCAAACATAACATAAGTAACTAAGTGACAGATAAATATTGCTAACTGTATTACTGTGAAGTTAGTCCATTAATAATTTCCATACTACCAATAAAAATATAGTAAATTTTAAATATAACTAGACGAGTAAGTGTTGCCAAACTTGCCATAAGTAACAAAGTAAATAACAAATATTCCTAAATGCATTAATGTGAATTTCGTACTTTAACTACCGTATTGCCAATGAAAATATAGGAAATATGGAATATAACTAGACGAGAAAGTGCTGCCAAACTTGTCATAAGTAAAAAAAATCAATATTCCTAACTGCATTAATATGAAGTTCGTATAATAATATCAATATTGCCAATATTTATAAAGTAAAATAAAACATGTTCCCAACCAATTATACTTTAAAAAAATGACAATATCGGATTTTGTTTTTTGCATAAAGTTGTCAGAACCATGTCGTGTTTGGCATCAAATGAGAGGTATAGTTAAGGGCTACCATGCAGAAATGTCAAAATTTTGACAGCTCGATTGGCTTTTGTTTTTTGCATAAAGTTGTCAGAACCATGTCGAGTTTGGTATCAAATGAGAGATATCGTTAAGGGCTGCCATGCAGAAGTGACAAAAATTTGACAGGTCGATCGGCTTTTGTTTTTTGCATAAAGTTGTCAGAACCATGTCGTGTTTGGTATCAAATGAGAGGGATCGTCAAGGGCTAACATGCAGAAATGTTAAAATTCTGACAGCTCGATGGGTTTTTGTTTTTCGCATAAAGTTGTCAGAACCATGTCGAGTGTGGTATCAAATGGGAGGTATCGTTATAGGCTGCCATGCAGAAGTGTCAAAAATTTGAAAGATCGATCGGCTTTTGTCTTTTGCATAAAGTTGTCAAAACCATGTCGTGTTTGATATTAAATGAGAGGTAACGTCAAGAGCTACCATGCAGAAATGTCAAAATTTTGACAGCTCGATTGGCTTTTGTTTTTTGCATAAAGTTGTCAGAACCATGTCGAGTTTGGTATCAAATGAATGGCATCGTTAAGGGCTGCCATGCAGAAGTATCATAAATTTGACAGGTCGATCGGCTTTTGTTTTTTGCATAAAGTTGTCAGAACCATGCCGTGTTTGATATCAAATGATAGGGATCGTCAAGAGCTAACATTCAGAAATGTCAAAATTTTGACAGCTCGATCGGCTATTGTTTTTTGCAAAAACTTGTCAGAACCATGTCGAGTTTAGTATCATATGAGAGGTATCGTTAAGGGCTGCAATGCAGAAGTGTCAAAAATTTGACAGGTAGATCTACTTTTGTTTTTTGCATAAAGTTATCAGAACCATGTCGAGTTTGGTATCAAATAAGAGGGATCGTCAAGGGCTACCATGCAAAAATGTCAAAATTTTGACAGCTCGATTGGCTTTTGTTTTTTGCATAAATTTGTCAAAACCATGTCGAGTTTGGAATCAAATGAGAGGTATCGTTAAGGGCTGCCATGCAAAAGTGATAAAAATTTGACAGGTCGATCGTCTTTTGTTTTTTGCATAAAGTTGTCAGAACCATGTCGTGTATTTTATCAAATGAGAAGGATCGTCAAGGGCTAACATTCGGAAATGTCAAAATTTTGACAGCTCGATTGGCTTTTGTTTTTTGCATAAAGTTGTCAGAACCATGTCGAGTTTGGTATCAAATGAGAGATATCGTCAAGGGCTGCCATGCAGAAGTGACAAAAATTTGACAAGTTCATCGGCTTTTGTTTTTTGCATAAAGTTGTCAGAACCATGTCGTGTTTGGTATCAAATGAGAGGGATCGTCAAGGGCTAACATTCAGAAATGTCAAAATTTTGACAGCTCGATCGGCTATTGTGAAGTTAGTCCATTAATAATTTCTATACTACCAATAAAAATATAGTAAATTTTAAATATAACTAGACGAGTAAGAGTTGCCATACTTGCCATAAGTAACAAAGTAAATAACAAATATTCCTAAATGCATTAATGTGAATTTCGTACCTTAACTACCGTATTGCCAATGAAAATATAGTAAATATGGAATATAACTAGACGAGAATGTGCTGCCAAACTTGTCATAAGTAACTAAGTAGAAAAGTTAATATTCCTAACTGCATTAATGTGAAGTTCGTACATTAATATTAATATTGCCAATATTTATAAAGTAAAATGAGACATGTTGCCAACAAATTATGCTTAAAACAATGACAATAACGGATTTTGCTTTTTGAATAAAGTTGTCAGAACCATGTCGAGTTTGGTATCAAATGAGTAGTATCGTTAAAGGCTGCCATGCAGAAGTGTCAAAAATTTGACAGGTCGATCGGCTTTTGATTTTTGCATAAAGTTGTCTGAACCATGTCATGTTTGGTATCAAATGAGAGGGACCGTCAAGGGCTAATATGCAGAAATGTTAAAGTTTTGACAGCTCGATGGGCTTTTGTTTTTCGCATAAAGTTGTCAGAACCATGTCGAGTTTGGTATTAAATGAGAGGTATCGTTAAGGGCTGCCATGCAGAAGTGTCAAAAATTTGACAGGACGATCGGCTTTTGTTTTTCGCATAAAGTTGTCAGAACCATGTCGAGTTTGGTATTAAATGAGAGGTATCGTTAAGGGCTGCCATGCAGAAGTGTCAAAAATTTGACAGGACGATCTGCTTTTGTTTTTTGCATAAAGTTGTCAGAACCATGTCGTGTTTGGTATCAAATGAGAGGGATCGTCAAGGGCTAAGATGCAGAAATGTCAAAATTTTTACAGGTCGGTCGGCTTTTGTTTTTTCATAAAGTTGTCAGAACCGTGTCGTGTTTGGTATCAAATGAGAGGTATCGTCAAGAGCTACCATGCAGAAATGTCAAAATTGTGACAGCTTGATCGGTTTTTGTTATATGCATAAAGATAAGTAGTTTGTGTATCCGAAAAGACAGTTAGCGTTAGCATTTAGAGTTTCAAGTGTGCGTAGACGGATTGGAATGACGTATTGAGTATCATAAAACATATCCCCCTAGGGAGAGCTCGGCGTAGCCTAGATTTTGCTAGTCTGTATACTAAACAGGTTGTTTCACTATTCTTTAATCACGAGAATCGGAAAAGATATGAACACCTTTACAACTTAAACGGGTTGACAGATCTTGATAAAACTGTTACCAATTTGTAGGACATGGTGGTGTCGTGTGCCCTAGAAATGGGATATTTTTCCGTAGGATGCATAGATTTTGAGTAAAAATATTAAAGGTGGATATTTGGTACTTTGAAACAATTTGAAACCAAAAATCTTAGTCCTCATTGAAAATTTTAAGACGAAGAACGTTCGTTTGACGTGTCATTCAGAACCTTTAAATGAAAATATTTATGAAATGAGGACAATTTGTAAGAAGCAATATTCATAAACTTAAATTATGACAATGGGCACTTATATCACAATAGTTAAAAAGCCCTAAATCAATATATTTGAAAATTATAATTTTTGAAGGTTCATGTTCGTGCCTCGTGGTTTGAACACTGTGAAACGTCATATTTGACATATGTCAAAATATTAACCTATGAATGTAAATATTTTTGAAATAAATAGATATGAAATGGATTAATCAACATGTAAATGAACTACAGGTATGAAAAAATAAATTAGTTAAGTTCTAAGTATTCAAAATCAATTTATATGAAATGAAAAATTTGTTAGGTTCAGGAAATCCAATTAACCATGTTGTATTAATTAGTTTTGAGTGTTGAAGATCAGTATATATTTTAAACTCTAAAGAATCCGATTTTGTGCATGTATTGAAAATATATCTAATAATCGTTAAGGATATTGTAAAAACCTGTCACTTATGATTAAATTTATAAAAAAATGTTAGAGCAACTGGCATTTGAAATGGTTTTTCAAGTTTCAAATGGTTTAAATATATACTAGTTGTTGTATTTTAGGCTAATTAAAGATTTATTTGACGTATTTGAAAATGGTAATTAGTACTTATATTATATTATTATAGAGATATCTCTTAATGAAGCATCTAAAGTTGTCGCTACATTTTAACAAAGGTAGGTGCTAGGTGTTAAATAGTCTATAATTGAAATGTACGAATGATTATAGTTTGGTTTAAAATCAATATACTTTACATTTGAAATTTGTGGAATTTAAATTTCTCTTGATTATAACAAACAATATTGTTGTAATCAACAATTTTGCAGTTATTGTAAACAAAATAACAATTCCAGAAAATTATCAGTTTGACAGGATATTTCTTTTACTTTCTTGTAGTTTTGAGTGTTGAAGATCACTAAGATCAGTGTATTTAAATTTTAAAAGCCAAGTAATTCGATTTTGTGCATGTATTGAAAATATTTCTAATCGTTACGGAATTGACGCGTACTAGTACTAAGCTAAATGTTGTGGCGACCTTGACAAATAATTCATATTCAGATTCATTTATAACCATTAGATATTGGGAAAAATATTTTTTATCTTATTGTTTTTTTTTTTTTGTAGACCATTTACTGATAAGACAATATTCAACATCAGAAGGTCAGTACTATTCCCCATGTTTGCGACCGCAGACACACAGGCGAAAGAAAATACAATGCATTCTTATTATATTGTCATAAATCAGAGAATATTGTGTAAACAGGCATGTCAAAATTTAAAAAAATCTAAGGACCTTAAAGGTGCTTATTTACTAAAATCTGAATATGCGATTTTTAGCATGAATTCCATAACTGTCTTGACGAGAGGTAAAAATACCTACACCTGACCTCAATAATTTCGTATAAATTACGTATTTTTTAACAAAAATTACCCATTTTTTCTTCATAAAAATCATTTTTTATTATTACTTATCCTTCTCTATCATATCACATTGTTTTAACCAATATTATACATTTTTCTATGGACAAAGTTTAAACCGTTATATACATTTTTGTTAATATAGTCAATATAACGTTTTATACATCAAATCGGGCTAATTTTTACTCATTTATGGCATGAAACAAATATAATATTTTTAAATCTCGCGTTTAAACGAGTTTACGACTTCAAAACTGGCGGTCTATCTATATACTAAAAAGGTTCATTCACTGTATATTTGAATTCATCTCGAGCATCAATAAAGCTATGAACACCTCTAGAGCTTAAGAGCATAGACTCCGTAAATTGCGAAAAATGCACTTTTTAAACTCTTATTACTCCGATTATTTTATTCCTAGAAAGATGTTATATACATTAATTTAAAGATTACAAGAATATTAATAAATGTAAGTAGCAAAAAAATAATATTCTTAATACTTTTCGAGATATAAAGTTATAAAGTTACCTTAAAATGCAAAATCCTTATTTTTAAAGTGCTATTACTTATTCCCTATTAGACATATTACAAAAAGAAAATCACGATCTGAAAGAACATTAATATATCTATAAAATGTAGTAATACTTTTTTTATAAACATCGCCAATAAATAAATAATCATTGTTAAAGTTCAGTAAAAACCGTATTTTTAAACTCATTTTCTTCGTATTTCCAAGTAATAAATCTGTTCAAGTTACATACTAAAATGATCACCGAACATTAATCTTTAATTTTTTTATGAAAAAAATTGTTAATAATTAAGCCAGTTTCGAGTATGCGTTAAAATACTAAAGCAGAAGAAACTTTCACTTCAAGGGCTTATAAGCTCTGCCTTTTCATCTGTTACCATGACAACCGGGTAAGTCCCAAATCCAAATTCTACGAATTTTTGGTGGTAAGATAAAATTGTAGACAATCACCTTCACCTCTAGATGTTTGTGCGATGAAAGTGAATTAGGACAAATTTGCCAATATTATTAGAAAATATAAATTAATTATATTGTATTACTTAACAAATATTTATTTTGAAATATATTTAGAGACAAATTAATCATTTTAAACTCTTTGATAACATGTCAAATACTTATGAAATTATCAATTCAATATTGGGCGCAAAATAAGAGTTATCTGTTTAACTAGGCACTAAAATACCAGATTTACAGCACAAGCTGAATGCAGTCGAAGCTGTAAATCTGTTGAACACATGATTTTTTTTTGCTGATTTTAGAATTAGTATTAATTTAGTGAATATTTTTAATACGAATTTTGAATGTTGTCGCTATCAAGTTATGTTGCTATGCGTTTGTTGAACGGTTGCTACGCGTTTGTTTACCATTTGCTATGTAAATAGCAACAACAGGCAGTAAAAATATTTTTCTTGAAACATCATAAAAATGACATCTTTTGTGACTTGATTCACAAGGTAGAAATGAAATAAATAAATAAATATCCATAGCAACTCTATAAAATGAGCGAATAAGAAGTAACTTGTAAAATAGAAACCTGTCATGTCGCCTCAAGTTGCCCTATGCACTAGATAACCTAAGAATAAAGTTAGGTATTAAAAACCTAAAACTGATAATCTACAAATTGAAATATAAACAAATTATATTTAACGAAATAACATATTATAAAATATCAGACTTACATATTGGTAATGACGGTTTGGAATTAAAGTGATAAGAAAAGTTCATATTATTTTTCAGCTATTCCTCGACATATCATACCTTTCATCAACATTGTTGAAATTCCATCCGATTGAACAACTTCAAAGGCCGTACATGACAATGCTTCAAATTCTGATATAATTGCACATCAGGAGAATATAAAATTTTATAGTTTTTATTTAAACGTCAAAACGTGAAAATTTTCATAACTGTCAAGTTTTCATAACTGACTGAAATCATTTGCCTCTGTGCAATGTATGCGATTGACCGAGTTACGGTTCTAGTCATACCGTTTTCCGAGGAGCTTCGCACTACCCGAAAATTGAAAATTTTCACTTGAATGTTTATAAGAAAATGTGAACAAATACGAAAATATCCATAGCAACAGAGCAATTGAACTCATCAAACAGTCTTCACGTAAAATATTTATAATTATAGTAACGTCAAGTTGAAATTTTTTAATTTAAATACGTAAGTTTGAAGATAAAATACAATGTGTCATTCGAAGTAAAAGTGTCATTGTGTGCCTCGCATGCAATTGTTCGACTCGCTATCCTCGCCGTGCAAATTTACAGGCTCGCCAAACAATGTGTCACTTTTACTCCTAAGCACAATATACTGTTTTACTTCATGGGCAGTAAAAGTAATATTTTACAGACTGTTGGCTGTCAAAAATAATACTTTCTGTACAGAATTTAATAATTTAATAATTATTCCTTTTTTTGTTGTCAACTATTTTTATAAAACTGTCATGTTTAAATTATCATTTATAATTTGTATGTTAGGTATATTTTGTCAATTATTTATTGAAATAATAATTACTTATTCCCAAATATTTCATGTGAATTATTCACATATTTACAATTTGTTGTCAGTAAACAAATTGAATATCAAATTCGATTTTTATATTCGTCTAGTTTATATTTAGTAACCAATAGTATTTCTACTTTTGTAATTCTATGTTTAAAATAGCAATGAGCTTTAAGTAAAGTACCTGTCACTCCCAGTTGATCGTTTTGTAAACAAAATCTAGTTTGTTGTTCCAATAAATAGAAAAGTCTGTAATAAAAAATTTTGGAAAAGTATTTTGTTTTTTATCAAATATCTGTTAAGAGCTCCAAATTAAGTGCCACTTCCTCTTTATTATATATAGTTAAAATCTAATATGTTATTTCAAATTATATATGAGTTTTAAATACCAAATTTGAAAAGTTTTGGATCATATTTTAATATATTTTTTCAAGAAAATCTGTTCAGAGCTTCAAGTAAAGTACCACTTCCTATTTATCAATTTTACAAAAAAATTATTATGTCGTTCTCATTAATACAAAAGTCTTAAATACTAAATTTGAAAATTTTTGGATTATATTATATTATATTATTCACGAAAATCTGTTCAGAGCTTCAAGTAAAGTATCACTTCCGGTTTATCAATTTTAACCAAAATTTAAAATGTTGTTCATCTTGATCTAGAAATCTTAAATACTGAAATTTAAAAGTTTTGGATTTTATTTTAATATAGTTTTTCATTAAAAACTGTTATGGGCTTCAAATAAAGTACCACTTCTGGTTATCCAATTTTACCCAAAATCTAATCGATTTTTTTATATTAGTGCAAAAAGCTTAAATACGAAAAAAAAATATTGGAAGTTTGATAAAAAAGTTATCGTGGACAAAAAAAATCGTCATACACACACACACATACTTCATTGTAAAAATAGCAAAAACGTGTTGTGGGGATCCTAATTCGTGCTAATTCACTGATAGCTCACTATCGAATTTTTGGACCGAAAACATGCCTCCCGTACCAATGGTATGGCGGGAGGTAAAAATGAATAAGAAACACATACATTTTGATTAACTTAATATTATTTAAATAAAAAGTGATATTATGCATTAAACGGTTTATAAATTACCATTTATCTTTTAAGCTTTGTATTATTTTACGTCACATATTTTAGGAGTTATTGTGTTCCTTAAAAAAATATTTCAAACATAATTTTGGTTTTTTATTATTTATCAAATATTAGCAGAACTAGAAAATACCCAAGTAATGCGTAGATGAGACAAAGTTGCACTTTCACAGCCATATTCATAGTAAAATAGGAAAGCCAGGTCTAAACACGAGTTTAATAGTTCAGGTTTAGTCTAAGACCAAAATGCCCTATTCATAGTAAAATTTGTGCCAAGTTTAAATCTGGGTTAAAAAGATCTAGATTAAACTCATCAATCTACTAGGACTTGGTCTTTTTCGATATCCGCCATGCGCAGTAGCACAGTTTGTGACAGTTGTCAGATGATAATTATTTGTTTTTAAACCAATCTACAAAATTAAACTTGTATGCAGTTGGCATTTAAATTTAAATAATTGTTATAGTTTGAAGGTCCATAAGAGAAATACAGAAAAATGCGTAATATTTCTTTTTAGTGTGATATATTCAGACTTACAATGAGTAAGCGAGAATCTAATTGGACATAAAATGAAAAAAAATCTGCTTTTGGAGCAAGTGAAAATCCATGCAAAGGTTATGAAAAATAAAACTGTAAATAGTGCAGCCAATTCCAAAACAATTCCAAAAAAAGAAGAAGCTTGGAAAAGTATATTTCATATATATATTTGCGGCTTACGGTTTTGCAAGGAACAAAAAGGAAATAAAGGAACAATGAAAAATAATGACGATGACAGCAAAGTAACTACAAAAGCAGTAACATCAACCCCAAAGAATTAAATTTTATTAGTTATAATCTTTCATACAGCATGTATTTTATTTATGAATCATGTTTGCCTGCTATTTTAATAAACTTTGTTAATTAAAATGTTTCTATATAGTTCCGTCTAAATATATTTCTTGTGTCATTACCCTGTCTTTCGTCGTTTTGTTCTTCATTATCCGGTTCATAGGAATCTCCGCTACTTACATCATCTATAAAGAAATAATATAATATTAATAAAGTTATTTTACTTCCCAATAATAAATATACCGTCTCTATAATCCAATGTTTCACAGCTATATTGTGAAGAACTGCCAATGCAATAATGCTAACTTTAGCTATTTCTAAAGACATCTGCATTCTAATTACAAAACATCTAAATTTATTTTTCCATTGGCCGAATTATCGTTCTACAACGTTTCTGGTTCTGATGTGTGCTTCGTTGTATCGTTGTTCCGCATCTGTAGTAAAGCGAAAATCTGGAATAAGCATAAAACTCCGATGATGGATATCCATTGTCTCCTATGAGGATTCCATTGATTTCACTAGATTAACATAATTTAATATTATTAATATTAGAATTTCGTTTACATAAATGTCTGCCTGTTGTATAATGTACCTAAAATCGTGGCTTCAAGTTGCAATGATTCCATATTCTTGAATCTTATGCACTGCCCCTCCATCGTGCAACAATATCCCAGATCTTGGCTTTTGAGTCACAAACAACCTACAACCAAGTAATAACTGTTACACAGGGTATTAATTAAAAAGCGGGCCATAGGCGTCTAACATGGAAAACTTATTATTTTCTTTTTACGTAATGTAATATATTTTCGTGATAAAATTAGACAATTACCCATGTATATATTTTTCTAAATTCAGTTTGGTCATATTTTTCGATGGGATTAATGTGTTGAAGATATATCTTTTGCTTCCTTCTGCTTCAATTACATCCTGAATTCTAATCACATAATCTGAAAAATAAATTAAAAATAATTAATATAAATATATTAGTTATATAGGTAGATATATATTAATCAATAAAATAAATATCTACTTACATTTACTTCTATAATAATATTTTCAAATATAACCTCACTGGCTTTCTTCTTGTTGACATCTGCATTTAAACCAGCGTAAAACTAGGGGTCTGCCAGGTCTAAATATCAGACCGTATTTAAACCAGCACTACCGTTAGTCCAGTTCTATGAATAAGAGAAAAGCCGAATCTAAACTACTATGCCTATAGACCAGGTTTAAACCGGCATATTTTTACTATGAATACGGCTGTCAGTGTTTTCTTTACAAATGTATTGAAATACATGGTAGGCGTAGTTAGGGGCTGGTAGAAAAATGTAACCCAATCATAAATAATGAACGCTGGAGGTACAGGCCAGCCCATCCGCTACCAGCCACCACACCGCTTCACCGCTAAGAAACTTGGAAGACCGGCCGACTATGCTCTTAAACGAGTTGAGAGATTTTAATGAAACTTTTTCAAAGCTGTAGGAAATTGTGATGTCTTGTGCCCTAGTCATGGACGATTTTTCTGTAGGATGCATAGATTTGAGAGTTTGAGAGGATATTTCTTTTACTTCTACTAAATTTTAGTAGTAAATCAGGGAAATTCAAAATCGAGAGAAACGAAAAATAATGTTGTCTCACTAAGATTTCAGAATTATAAATAAGCATTTAATTCCTCGCAAAATTTATTACAAGATTCTTTAGTAATCAATATTCTTGAGCTATAATCAAAATATTCTTTGTTGCAATCAACACTTTTCTAGTTATTGTTTCAATATAAAATTCTAGAAAAATATTCGTTTGGTGGCACCATTATTTTACATATAATTTATAACAAGACATCTAATGCAAACAAATTAAAAAAATAGATATTGATCATTACTATTACCTTACTGTGTAAGATGTATATTAACTTTTTCTTTTCGAATAAGAGATTTGTTTAAATTTAGTTTTAATTGTTTTGAAATAGCGTTCGTTATGGTCGGCGCTTTTGTGCTGGGCACAACCAGCCTACCCGTACGAAGCAGCCCTGAACAAATTATTACCCTATTGTTAGTAACAATATAGGGATAATATTAGTATATTTAAATACACTGACTATTTTAAATAACAATAATAAAAATATTTACTTCTCGGGTGTTAGAAGTAAATATAACATGTCCCGTATCCTACAAAATTTTTAACTTCAATCAAAAGTTAACATGCTCACTGGAACTGCTGCATGAATTTTATTATAGTTTGTACAGAATTCTCTACCGTTATAGCTTTGACCACCGCTTTGACTTACTAAGCCTGTGGTAGACCTGGCCCAGCTGGATATAGTACTACCTATGGTTTAGGGTCGGACTGCAAAAAAATTCAATTCGCAAATCTCAATTTGCGTTACGTATATTTCAAAATTAATATTTATTGGAATCACAAAATTAAATTATGTCTTTAACAATTGTTACAAATTAAAAAAATAATATTAGTTGAAACATACCATGACCATAGTAGGTATTAAAATTAGGAAAAATTAGATTAGCAAAGACGTATGAAACGTTTATTAATGAGATTTCAAAATTTTAAAATCAGTAGTAATACTTTAATTTTCGTAATGAGAGCACCAATAGGTATATATATATATATACAGGTGTCCCAGATTTTAACAACATAACTTGAACCATGGATTAAACACGTAAAAATAAGGTGACAAGTTCATTTGAGCAAATGTCCGTAAATGTTTTGTTTCAGAGATATTCATGTTTTTCTTATTGGAGCAGCGCTACCTTAAAAATCAACTTTATAACGAGATATCAAATATTATCTTATTACGTTATGACAACAATTAAATTAATTATTGATAGATGATTTGGCTATTACCTAATTTCGATACAAAATTTAGTTTGCTTGCCTAAGGTCAGCGCAAAAATGAAAATTATCGATGAATTCAAATAAATTTATCATTTATGTACAATAAAATAATAACTATTTTTTATAACATTTGTTCAAAATGTTCATCTGTAGCAAGCTAACAGGTACGACAATGATCTGCCACTGCATTGGTCGCTGCTTGACAGCGTGACATTGCTCGGGAGATATGGTTTCGCAAACTTGAATAATTTTTCTGCGTAGAGTGTCCAAATTATCTATCGGTTCATCATAAACTCTTTCTTTTATGGCACCCCAAGCAAAGAAATCTAAAGATGTTAGATCGGACGAACGGACTGGCCATGGTACAGGTCCTCTGCGACCAATCCACCATTGTGGATAGTGTAAATTTAACCACTCTCTTGGTTGTCTCCCATAATGTGCAGGGCAGCCATCTAACTGTAGCCAAGAGTTTCTTCTTATTGCTAATGTAACTTCTTCCATTAAATCATTCAAGTCATTATTTAGAAAATTGTAGAACCTCTCTGAATTTAAACGATGTGGCAAAAAGAAAGGAGTTATTAAAGTATTTTCAATAATACCTAACCAAATATATTGAAATTCATAGTGGAAATTTTTCTCTTTAATTGCATGAGGATTTTCATTAACTTGAGGATTTTCATGTAACCAAATATGAGAATTTCTTTGCTTCAAAACCGAGCAATGTCACGCAGCGACCAATGCAGTGGCAGATCGTTTTCGTGCCTGTTTGCTTGCTATAGGTGAACATTTTGAATACATTTTATAAAAAATAGTTATTATTTTATTGTACATAAATAATAAATTTGTTTGATTTCATCGATAATTTTCTTTTTTTCCTGACCTCGGTGCAAGCAAACTACATTTTGTATTGAAATTAGGCAATAGCCAAATCATTTATATAATTTTTATTTATATATAATTATTTTAATTATTATGTCACAACTTAATAAGTTAATATTTGATATCTCGTTATAAAGTTGATGTTTTAAAATAGCGCTGCTCCAATAAAAAAAAACATGAATATCTATGAAACAAAGCATTTACGGACATTTGCTTAAATGAACTTGTCACCTTATTTTTATGTGTTTAATCCATGGTTCAAGTTATGCCGTTTAAATCTGGGACACCCTATATATAATATATATATATATATATATATATATATATATATATATATATATATACTTATATAATATGTGACGACCATTAGAACAAGATGGCAATCACCAGTTGAAGAAGATCGTGCAAAACTTAAACGGACATGTTTGCCGCAAGAAGCGAAAGAAATAGGAATGTTTATTTTATTTTTAAAAAAATGTGTTTCATTATTACAAAATAAAGTAAAATAAAACAGGAAACAATTTAATATGTACCTGTCCTTTACCACCCCCCCCCCCCCCCCCCATAAAACAAGCTTAAATTGCTAACAGTAGATCTGCTGAGAGGGCCATAACGATAGATTTCTGTACAAACTATACATTTTGATCAAATGGCAAGAGAAAGAAGTGCTCCAATGGTAGTTTTTGAGTCAAAAATTATTAAAAGTGGAAATCTGGCTTTTTGAATCAATCATCCCGCAATGCAGATGGGCGAACTTGGCAAGCAAATTTAAGCACTAACAAAACAAACTGTATGATCGAATAGTGCTTCGTTAGTGCTCTTTAGTGCCTTCAAAAAATTTATCCTAGGAATCACTGTTACGTCATAAATAACGTTCGGTTTATTTTCTGTCAACTTCACGCTAGCAAACAATTTTTTAAATAAATGAATGAACTTGGGGTCATTGTTTAGTGCTTCGTTAGTGCTCTTTAATGTCCCTAAAAAAATTTATTGCTAAAACGTCAAAAACAACGTTCAATTATTTTTCTGCCAAGTTCACATCAGCAAACACTTTTAAAATAAGGTAATTAATTTGGGATCATTGGATAGTGCTTTGTTAGGGCTCTTTAATGCCCCTAAAAATTTTATTATAAAAATTACTATTACGTCAAAAATAAGGTACGGTTATTTGTTTGCCAAGTTCACATCAGCAAACAGTTTTTAAAATAAATGAACTAATTTGGGGTCATTGGTTAGTGCTTCGTTAGTGCTCTTTAATGCTCCTAACATATTTATTGCAAAAATTACTATGACGTCAATAATAACGAGAAAAATGTTGTCCGAAGAGAAATCGCTCAATGGCAGCCGTAGACACTTGTTTCGCTCTTATTAAAGCTCATCAGTACAGCTAATCAATAGATGGACATTAACTAGAGGGTAGAAAAACCAACAAATCGTAACAGCACCAGCAAGCAGCCAAATAGAAAATTGTGACTTCGGTTAGCATTCCCATGAATTTGTAGACAAATACAATGTCGCAGGGGTGGTAATTTATAACCACTCACTAACATAAAGATTTGTCGATTTTTCTAACCTCTAGTTAATGTCCACCTATAGACTAGCTATGCTAAACTGATGAGCTCTAATAAGAGCAAAACACGTGTCTACAGTTGCCATTGAGCGATTATCCTATGAACAACATTTTTCTAGTTTTTATAATGGGGGAGTTTCACAATTTTTGGAAATAACATATATTAATCTACATGAAAAAATACGTGATACGTATTTTTTATTTTTTTCGTAAAGTACTCCATATTGCTGAAAAAAATTAATTAAACTTCAAAATTTTGAATATATCGCTAATAGCTGAGGAAATACGTCAGACTTTCGACATAACAATCGTTCGCTGTAAAAGAAAGATAGTCTTATACCATACTACTAGTGCATAGAAAGAGATAAAAGAAAATAGTAAGTCCAGAAATTTGTTTTTTGTTGAACGAAGATAGATATATATTGTTTACCATGGTTTAGAAAAAGACAAAAGATAACTGTAACGTTCAGCCATTCCGAGTATCACCGCAGCGAGTATAATCTCATTCGTATTATTATATTATATTGTTGTGCGGTTGTAACAAGAGATCATGAAGCGGTAAATAATCTTTTGTGAAATTTAAATAGATTAAATTTAAAATACATATATATTTTATAGCAACGTGAAGAAAATATGTTTTATACCGGATTATCCACTCTGCACTACGAAATACGTCCCACTGCGCATATATAATCTAGACACTTTGCGCTGTCGAAAGTCTGATGTCATAACCGGATTATAAATGGCGAACAACCACTTCTTTTGAATTATGTTATAATTTTAATTTAAAAATTCAAATATTAAAACAGAATTAAAATTACTTTTATATTTTTTAATAGAGTACTTGTATGATATATTTCCAGTATTTAATACTAGAACATTCAAATTTCACATAGTGAAACTCCCCTATTATGCGCACGCGATATACCTATACTCTATGTCAATAATAACTTTCGATAATTTGTGAGCCAAGTTCACATCAGCATTTTTTTTTTCTTATAATAAATGAATGAACCTGGGGTTTTTGGTTAGTGTTTCGTTGTGCCCTTCAGTGCCCCTAAAAATTTTTTGCAAAAATTACTATGACGGCAAAAGTAACGTTCGATTATTTGTTTTCCAAGTTCACATCACCAACCGTTTTTTAAAATAAGTTAATTAATTTGGAGTCATTGGTTAGTGTTTCATTAGTGCTCTTTAATGCACATTTATATAATTGTTCTAATATTACATTATACTTATTTATAATATTATCTATATATTGTTATTAACAAAATGCAATAACTATAATATCCTGTAGAGCTGTAGTATAATTTGTACGAATTGTGTACCCATAAAGAATATATATATATATATATATATATATATATATATATATATATATATATATATTTATATTATTTATATATATATATATATATATATATATATTTATATTATTTATATATATATATATATATATATATTTATATTATTTATATATATATATATATATATCGCTCAATAGCAGCTGTAGACACGTGTTTCGCTCTTATTAGAGCTCATCAGTACAGCATAGCTAGTTAATAGATGGACATTAACTAGAGATAATAATTAGAAAACCGACAAATTGTAACAGCACTAGTAAGCAGCCAAATACACATTTGTTGCTTCGGTCAGCATTTCCACGGATTTGTGGATAAATACAACGTCGCAGCGGCGGTAATTATAACCACCCACCAGACCCGTTACTTGGACCCCAAGGTAAATTAACGAAAATATACATATATCGTGAGCGTAAAGTTATAAAAACTAGAAAAATATTGTTCGTAGGGTAATCGCTCAATAGCAGCTGTAGACACGTGTTTCGCTCTTATTAGAGTTTTCTAATTATTATCTCTAGTTAATGTCCATCTATTAACTAGCTATGCTGTACTGATGAGCTCTAATAAGAGCGAAACACGTGTCTACAGCTGCTATTGAGCGATTACCCTACGAACAATATTTTTCTAGTTTTTATAACTTTACGCTCACGATATATGTATATTTTCGTTAATTTACCTTGGGGTCCAAGTAACGGGTCTGGTGGGTGGTTATAATTACCGCCGCTGCGACGTTGTATTTATCCACAAATCCGTGGAAATGCTGACCGAAGCAACAAATGTGTATTTGGCTGCTTACTAGTGCTGTTACAATTTGTCGGTTTTCTAATTATTATCTCTAGTTAATGTCCATCTATTAACTAGCTATGCTGTACTGATGAGCTCTAATAAGAGCGAAACACGTGTCTACAGCTGCTATTGAGCGATTACCCTACGAACAATATTTTTCTAGTTTTTATAACTTTACGCTCACGATATATGTATATTTTCGTTAATTTACCTTGGGGTCCAAGTAACGGGTCTGGTGGGTGGTTATAATTACCGCCGCTGCGACGTTGTATTTATCCACAAATCCGTGGAAATGCTGACCGAAGCAACAAATGTGTATTTGGCTGCTTACTAGTGCTGTTACAATTTGTCGGTTTTCTAATTATTATCTCTAGTTAATGTCCATCTATTAACTAGCTATGCTGTACTGATGAGCTCTAATAAGAGCGAAACACGTGTCTACAGCTGCTATTGAGCGATTACCCTACGAACAATATTTTTCTAGTTTTTATAACTTTACGCTCACGATATATGTATATTTTCGTTAATTTACCTTGGGGTCCAAGTAACGGGTCTGGTGGGTGGTTATAATTACCGCCGCTGCGACGTTGTATTTATCCACAAATCCGTGGAAATGCTGACCGAAGCAACAAATGTGTATTTGGCTGCTTACTAGTGCTGTTACAATTTGTCGGTTTTCTAATTATTATCTCTAGTTAATGTCCATCTATTAACTAGCTATGCTGTACTGATGAGCTCTAATAAGAGCGAAACACGTGTCTACAGCTGCTATTGAGCGATTACCCTACGAACAATATTTTTCTAGTTTTTATAACTTTACGCTCACGATATATGTATATTTTCGTTAATTTACCTTGGGGTCCAAGTAACGGGTCTGGTGGGTGGTTATAATTACCGCCGCTGCGACGTTGTATTTATCCACAAATCCGTGGAAATGCTGACCGAAGCAACAAATGTGTATTTGGCTGCTTACTAGTGCTGTTACAATTTGTCGGTTTTCTAATTATTATCTCTAGTTAATGTCCATCTATTAACTAGCTATGCTGTACTGATGAGCTCTAATAAGAGCGAAACACGTGTCTACAGCTGCTATTGAGCGATTACCCTACGAACAATATTTTTCTAGTTTTTATAACTTTACGCTCACGATATATGTATATTTTCGTTAATTTACCTTGGGGTCCAAGTAACGGGTCTGGTGGGTGGTTATAATTACCGCCGCTGCGACGTTGTATTTATCCACAAATCCGTGGAAATGCTGACCGAAGCAACAAATGTGTATTTGGCTGCTTACTAGTGCTGTTACAATTTGTCGGTTTTCTAATTATTATCTCTAGTTAATGTCCATCTATTAACTAGCTATGCTGTACTGATGAGCTCTAATAAGAGCGAAACACGTGTCTACAGCTGCTATTGAGCGATTACCCTACGAACAATATTTTTCTAGTTTTTATAACTTTACGCTCACGATATATGTATATTTTCGTTAATTTACCTTGGGGTCCAAGTAACGGGTCTGGTGGGTGGTTATAATTACCGCCGCTGCGACGTTGTATTTATCCACAAATCCGTGGAAATGCTGACCGAAGCAACAAATGTGTATTTGGCTGCTTACTAGTGCTGTTACAATTTGTCGGTTTTCTAATTATTATCTCTAGTTAATGTCCATCTATTAACTAGCTATGCTGTACTGATGAGCTCTAATAAGAGCGAAACACGTGTCTACAGCTGCTATTGAGCGATTACCCTACGAACAATATTTTTCTAGTTTTTATAACTTTACGCTCACGATATATGTATATTTTCGTTAATTTACCTTGGGGTCCAAGTAACGGGTCTGGTGGGTGGTTATAATTACCGCCGCTGCGACGTTGTATTTATCCACAAATCCGTGGAAATGCTGACCGAAGCAACAAATGTGTATTTGGCTGCTTACTAGTGCTGTTACAATTTGTCGGTTTTCTAATTATTATCTCTAGTTAATGTCCATCTATTAACTAGCTATGCTGTCATCTATTAACTAGCTATGCTGTACTGATGAGCTCTAATAAGAGCGAAACACGTGTCTACAGCTGCTATTGAGCGATTACCCTACGAACAATATTTTTCTAGTTTTTATAACTTTACGCTCACGATATATGTATATTTTCGTTAATTTACCTTGGGGTCCAAGTAACGGGTCTGGTGGGTGGTTATAATTACCGCCGCTGCGACGTTGTATTTATCCACAAATCCGTGGAAATGCTGACCGAAGCAACAAATGTGTATTTGGCTGCTTACTAGTGCTGTTACAATTTGTCGGTTTTCTAATTATTATCTCTAGTTAATGTCCATCTATTAACTAGCTATGCTGTACTGATGAGCTCTAATAAGAGCGAAACACGTGTCTACAGCTGCTATTGAGCGATTACCCTACGAACAATATTTTTCTAGTTTTTATAACTTTACGCTCACGATATATGTATATTTTCGTTAATTTACCTTGGGGTCCAAGTAACGGGTCTGGTGGGTGGTTATAATTACCGCCGCTGCGACGTTGTATTTATCCACAAATCCGTGGAAATGCTGACCGAAGCAACAAATGTGTATTTGGCTGCTTACTAGTGCTGTTACAATTTGTCGGTTTTCTAATTATTATCTCTAGTTAATGTCCATCTATTAACTAACTATGCTGTACTGATGAGCTCTAATAAGAGCGAAACACGTGTCTACAGCTGCTATTGAGCGATTACCCTACGAACAATATTTTTCTAGTTTTTATAACTTTACGCTCACGATATATGTATATTTTCGTTAATTTACCTTGGGGTCCAAGTAACGGGTCTGGTGGGTGGTTATAATTACCGCCGCTGCGACGTTGTATTTATCCACAAATCCGTGGAAATGCTGACCGAAGCAACAAATGTGTATTTGGCTGCTTACTAGTGCTGTTACAATTTGTCGGTTTTCTAATTATTATCTCTAGTTAATGTCCATCTATTAACTAGCTATGCTGTACTGATGAGCTCTAATAAGAGCGAAACACGTGTCTACAGCTGCTATTGAGCGATTACCCTACGAACAATATTTTTCTAGTTTTTATAACTTTACGCTCACGATATATGTATATTTTCGTTAATTTACCTTGGGGTCCAAGTAACGGGTCTGGTGGGTGGTTATAATTACCGCCGCTGCGACGTTGTATTTATCCACAAATCCGTGGAAATGCTGACCGAAGCAACAAATGTGTATTTGGCTGCTTACTAGTGCTGTTACAATTTGTCGGTTTTCTAATTATTATCTCTAGTTAATGTCCATCTATTAACTAGCTATGCTGTACTGATGAGCTCTAATAAGAGCGAAACACGTGTCTACAGCTGCTATTGAGCGATTACCCTACGAACAATATTTTTCTAGTTTTTATAACTTTACGCTCACGATATATGTATATTTTCGTTAATTTACCTTGGGGTCCAAGTAACGGGTCTGGTGGGTGGTTATAATTACCGCCGCTGCGACGTTGTATTTATCCACAAATCCGTGGAAATGCTGACCGAAGCAACAAATGTGTATTTGGCTGCTTACTAGTGCTGTTACAATTTGTCGGTTTTCTAATTATTATCTCTAGTTAATGTCCATCTATTAACTAGCTATGCTGTACTGATGAGCTCTAATAAGAGCGAAACACGTGTCTACAGCTGCTATTGAGCGATTACCCTACGAACAATATTTTTCTAGTTTTTATAACTTTACGCTCACGATATATGTATATTTTCGTTAATTTACCTTGGGGTCCAAGTAACGGGTCTGGTGGGTGGTTATAATTACCGCCGCTGCGACGTTGTATTTATCCACAAATCCGTGGAAATGCTGACCGAAGCAACAAATGTGTATTTGGCTGCTTACTAGTGCTGTTACAATTTGTCGGTTTTCTAATTATTATCTCTAGTTAATGTCCATCTATTAACTAACTATGCTGTACTGATGAGCTCTAATAAGAGCGAAACACGTGTCTACAGCTGCTATTGAGCGATTACCCTACGAACAATATTTTTCTAGTTTTTATAACTTTACGCTCACGATATATGTATATTTTCGTTAATTTACCTTGGGGTCCAAGTAACGGGTCTGGTGGGTGGTTATAATTACCGCCGCTGCGACGTTGTATTTATCCACAAATCCGTGGAAATGCTGACCGAAGCAACAAATGTGTATTTGGCTGCTTACTAGTGCTGTTACAATTTGTCGGTTTTCTAATTATTATCTCTAGTTAATGTCCATCTATTAACTAGCTATGCTGTACTGATGAGCTCTAATAAGAGCGAAACACGTGTCTACAGCTGCTATTGAGCGATTACCCTACGAACAATATTTTTCTAGTTTTTATAACTTTACGCTCACGATATATGTATATTTTCGTTAATTTACCTTGGGGTCCAAGTAACGGGTCTGGTGGGTGGTTATAATTACCGCCGCTGCGACGTTGTATTTATCCACAAATCCGTGGAAATGCTGACCGAAGCAACAAATGTGTATTTGGCTGCTTACTAGTGCTGTTACAATTTGTCGGTTTTCTAATTATTATCTCTAGTTAATGTCCATCTATTAACTAGCTATGCTGTACTGATGAGCTCTAATAAGAGCGAAACACGTGTCTACAGCTGCTATTGAGCGATTACCCTACGAACAATATTTTTCTAGTTTTTATAACTTTACGCTCACGATATATGTATATTTTCGTTAATTTACCTTGGGGTCCAAGTAACGGGTCTGGTGGGTGGTTATAATTACCGCCGCTGCGACGTTGTATTTATCCACAAATCCGTGGAAATGCTGACCGAAGCAACAAATGTGTATTTGGCTGCTTACTAGTGCTGTTACAATTTGTCGGTTTTCTAATTATTATCTCTAGTTAATGTCCATCTATTAACTAGCTATGCTGTACTGATGAGCTCTAATAAGAGCGAAACACGTGTCTACAGCTGCTATTGAGCGATTACCCTACGAACAATATTTTTCTAGTTTTTATAACTTTACGCTCACGATATATGTATATTTTCGTTAATTTACCTTGGGGTCCAAGTAACGGGTCTGGTGGGTGGTTATAATTACCGCCGCTGCGACGTTGTATTTATCCACAAATCCGTGGAAATGCTGACCGAAGCAACAAATGTGTATTTGGCTGCTTACTAGTGCTGTTACAATTTGTCGGTTTTCTAATTATTATCTCTAGTTAATGTCCATCTATTAACTAACTATGCTGTACTGATGAGCTCTAATAAGAGCGAAACACGTGTCTACAGCTGCTATTGAGCGATTACCCTACGAACAATATTTTTCTAGTTTTTATAACTTTACGCTCACGATATATGTATATTTTCGTTAATTTACCTTGGGGTCCAAGTAACGGGTCTGGTGGGTGGTTATAATTACCGCCGCTGCGACGTTGTATTTATCCACAAATCCGTGGAAATGCTGACCGAAGCAACAAATGTGTATTTGGCTGCTTACTAGTGCTGTTACAATTTGTCGGTTTTCTAATTATTATCTCTAGTTAATGTCCATCTATTAACTAGCTATGCTGTACTGATGAGCTCTAATAAGAGCGAAACACGTGTCTACAGCTGCTATTGAGCGATTACCCTACGAACAATATTTTTCTAGTTTTTATAACTTTACGCTCACGATATATGTATATTTTCGTTAATTTACCTTGGGGTCCAAGTAACGGGTCTGGTGGGTGGTTATAATTACCGCCGCTGCGACGTTGTATTTATCCACAAATCCGTGGAAATGCTGACCGAAGCAACAAATGTGTATTTGGCTGCTTACTAGTGCTGTTACAATTTGTCGGTTTTCTAATTATTATCTCTAGTTAATGTCCATCTATTAACTAGCTATGCTGTACTGATGAGCTCTAATAAGAGCGAAACACGTGTCTACAGCTGCTATTGAGCGATTACCCTACGAACAATATTTTTCTAGTTTTTATAACTTTACGCTCACGATATATGTATATTTTCGTTAATTTACCTTGGGGTCCAAGTAACGGGTCTGGTGGGTGGTTATAATTACCGCCGCTGCGACGTTGTATTTATCCACAAATCCGTGGAAATGCTGACCGAAGCAACAAATGTGTATTTGGCTGCTTACTAGTGCTGTTACAATTTGTCGGTTTTCTAATTATTATCTCTAGTTAATGTCCATCTATTAACTAGCTATGCTGTACTGATGAGCTCTAATAAGAGCGAAACACGTGTCTACAGCTGCTATTGAGCGATTACCCTACGAACAATATTTTTCTAGTTTTTATAACTTTACGCTCACGATATATGTATATTTTCGTTAATTTACCTTGGGGTCCAAGTAACGGGTCTGGTGGGTGGTTATAATTACCGCCGCTGCGACGTTGTATTTATCCACAAATCCGTGGAAATGCTGACCGAAGCAACAAATGTGTATTTGGCTGCTTACTAGTGCTGTTACAATTTGTCGGTTTTCTAATTATTATCTCTAGTTAATGTCCATCTATTAACTAGCTATGCTGTACTGATGAGCTCTAATAAGAGCGAAACACGTGTCTACAGCTGCTATTGAGCGATTACCCTACGAACAATATTTTTCTAGTTTTTATAACTTTACGCTCACGATATATGTATATTTTCGTTAATTTACCTTGGGGTCCAAGTAACGGGTCTGGTGGGTGGTTATAATTACCGCCGCTGCGACGTTGTATTTATCCACAAATCCGTGGAAATGCTGACCGAAGCAACAAATGTGTATTTGGCTGCTTACTAGTGCTGTTACAATTTGTCGGTTTTCTAATTATTATCTCTAGTTAATGTCCATCTATTAACTAGCTATGCTGTACTGATGAGCTCTAATAAGAGCGAAACACGTGTCTACAGCTGCTATTGAGCGATTACCCTACGAACAATATTTTTCTAGTTTTTATAACTTTACGCTCACGATATATGTATATTTTCGTTAATTTACCTTGGGGTCCAAGTAACGGGTCTGGTGGGTGGTTATAATTACCGCCGCTGCGACGTTGTATTTATCCACAAATCCGTGGAAATGCTGACCGAAGCAACAAAT
This sequence comes from Ophonus ardosiacus, assembly GCA_943142095.1. Taxonomy (NCBI): domain Eukaryota; kingdom Metazoa; phylum Arthropoda; class Insecta; order Coleoptera; family Carabidae; genus Ophonus; species Ophonus ardosiacus. The sequence continues at coordinate 26,077,556 of OW964833.1, read as the reverse complement.
GTGTATTTGGCTGCTTACTAGTGCTGTTACAATTTGTCGGTTTTCTAATTATTATCTCTAGTTAATGTCCATCTATTAACTAGCTATGCTGTACTGATGAGCTCTAATAAGAGCGAAACACGTGTCTACAGCTGCTATTGAGCGATTACCCTACGAACAATATTTTTCTAGTTTTTATAACTTTACGCTCACGATATATGTATATTTTCGTTAATTTACCTTGGGGTCCAAGTAACGGGTCTTGTGGGTGGTTATAATTACCGCCGCTGCGACGTTGTATTTATCCACAAATCCGTGGAAATGCTGACCGAAGCAACAAATGTGTATTTGGCTGCTTACTAGTGCTGTTACAATTTGTCGGTTTTCTAATTATTATCTCTAGTTAATGTCCATCTATTAACTAGCTATGCTGTACTGATGAGCTCTAATAAGAGCGAAACACGTGTCTACAGCTGCTATTGAGCGATTACCCTACGAACAATATTTTTCTAGTTTTTATAACTTTACGCTCACGATATATGTATATTTATATATATATATATATATATATATATATATATATATATATATTTGTTATTATTAAAGAAAATTTTCTTTCATACCCCTGAAATTAATATTTTTTTTTTATTGTTATTAAAGTTAGTCTGTGTTTCTAATTCTGCTAATATTATTCTCATATTGTAACTAGCATAATGCTATAACTATTTTATCCTACAGACCCGTAGGTAAATTTATATGAATTAACTACCGAAAATATTTTATCATACCCGTGAAGTAAATATTTTTTTTATTGTTATTAAAGGTAAAATAGAGGGAAAAGGTAATGTATATTCGAACCTTTTCTACATTTTACAAAACTCTTATTCTCAGAAGGTAGTCGAAGATAATCAATGAAGAAAGATTAGATGTGAATAATTATGGGGACAAAATTTATTTGCGCCTCCTTGAATTAACGTACAAATAATAATTGAACTTATAAATATATAACAACAACCACTATACTGTATAATATATAAATACAAACATAGGCTACTACTTGCTTACAGAACAATATAAATGTAGAGTAAACGTGTGCCCTGTACGACACAAGTACTACGATAATAAATGTATGATGTGTCGGCAGAGGTAGTCTGTATTTCTTATTTTGATATTATTGCAATAACTATTTTATGAGAGGATAATGAAAACAAACACTGAAAGAAGAAAGAAGATCGTGTTTGCAGACTGTGCAACAAAGGAAAAGAAAATATAATTCATTTATTTTACCATTGCAGAAAATTACCCAGGCAAGCGGGGAGCATTTTTCATATCCTAAATGAATCTGGCAACGGGGAACCATGGGCGAAAATAATCAATGCGAAAAAAGAAGAAATTTTAATGTCTTTATTATGAATAAAAAATATTATATAATGTAGTATGTCACTCAACAAAACAGAATGTAAACAATTTTTGTAATAATTAAATGCTATTTAGCACGAATTAAATAAAGAATAATAATAAATATTTGATCCTGTAAAGTATGTTATAATTACCGTCAAAATTCCAACACCCGGGATATAAATAATTTTTTATACCGGGTGATTCAACGGTCTGTTTTTTTTTTTTTTTTAAAAAAAAACTCGATTATTTTGATTATTATGGAAAAAATTGTCAAATGAAGTTTATTTTATATTCAAATGCATATAAAATCGACAGTATAGATTTTATTACAGTCAGCTCCATTTTTGCGGCAATGATAGGTAATTTTATATTTTCAAATGGAATACCCTATATCGAGAGTTTTTTTTATCAGTGAATACGGGCGTATGTCATTATCATAGTTACATTTAAAATGATTGGCAGCAATGTATTATCGTTTTTTTTTTTTAACTGAACATAGGGAGTTGTCAAAGTCATCAAAGGCAGGTAGGACTATTTGTACGAATTAATTTCCGTAAAAAATCCAACACCCAAGAAGTATATATTTTTACCTCTCGCTAAGAGAGGTATTGGGTTTATGCTAAAAATCGGATATCCAGATTTTAATAAATAAGCACGTTTTAAGGTCCGTAGAATCCGATGATCAATCAATAAGATGACCTCTGAAAAGTAAACAAAAAGTCTCTTTTAATCAAAATCGTAACTCTTAGAGTTAGCAGAGGTAAACCTCGAGAAAACTTTTTTATATTGTTATTAAAGATAGTCTGTGGTTGTTATTTTGTAAATATTATCCCTATACAGGCTGATTAATTTTTCATTGCCCTTATATCTGCTGAAATATTAAAGACATATGCGCATAACATGGCCAACTTTAATAAAATTTGAATTCAAATTTATATATCATTTTTGTTACTTATCTTCTTTCAGTTCTAAAAGAACGTCCATATTAAATTATGACTCGTAGACAAATTGCATTGCAATATATTTTTTATCTTATTTATTGACGAAAGTTCTTGACAAGATGTTATATAATTAGATGCGTGAACCTGGCAAGCAAATTTAAGCACTAACGAAACGAAATATATGATCGGATAGTGCTTCGTTAATGCTCTTTAGTGCCCTTAAAAGAAATATTCTAGGAATCACTGTTACATCATAAATAACGTTCAATTTATTTCCTGTCAACTTCACGCCAGCAAACAGTTTTTAAAAGAAATGAATTAATTTGAGGTCATTGGTTAGTGCTTCGTTAGTGCTCTTTAATGCCTTTAAAAATTTTATTGCAAAAATTACAATGACGTCAAAAATAACGTTCAATTATTTGTTTGCCAACTTCACGCTAGCAAACAGTTTTTAAAATAAATGATCTAATTTGGGGTCATTGGTTAGTGCTTCGTTAGTGCTCTTTAATGTCCCTAAAATATTTATTGCAAAAATTACAAGGACGACAAAAATAACGTTCAATTATTTGTTTGCCAACTTCACGCTAGCAAACAGTTTTTAAAATAAATGATCTAATTTGGGGTCATTGGTTAGTGCTTCGTTAGTGCTCTTTAATGCCCCTAAAATATGTATTACAAAAATTACAATGACGACAAAAATAACGTTCAATTATTTGTTTGCCAACTTCACGCTAGCAAACAGTTTCTAAAATAAATGATCTAATTTGGGGTCATTGGTTAGTGCTTCGTTAGTGCACTCTAATGCCCCTAACAATTTTACAATGACGACAAAAATAACGTCCGATAATTTGTTTGCCAAGTTCACATCAGTAAAATGTTTTAATATAATTGAATGATCTTGGAATAATAATAATAATAATAATCCTAAATAAATATTCCATAGGGAAAATCCCTAGAAAAATAATATCCGGTTATGGGACAGTATAGGGTTTCCCAGACCCCAGTACGGCGGTTGAGCAACTTTGAATGTAGTGTAACTGTCCAGGGTTAAAGGTAGTCTGTGTTTCTCATTTTGCTAATATTATCTTTGTGTTGTGACTGACAAAATGCTGTAACTATGTTATACTGAAGGTATACAATTGTATGATTTGAATTACCGTAAAAAATCTAACACCCGAGATGTAAATAATTTTTATACCGGGTGATTCATGGGTGTCATTTTGTTTAAAAAAAAAAACTCGATTCTTTAAATATTACAGAAAATTTTAAAAACGAAGTTTATTTTATATTAAAACGCCTACAAAATTGACAGTATAGAGTTTTCTACAGTAAGTTCCATTTTTACGCCATGGTATGTAACTTTATATTTTCATGGAATACCCTATACCGAGGGTTTTTATCAATGAATATGGCCGTATGTAATTACCAAAGTTACATTTAAAATGACTCACAGCAATGTATTATCGTTTTTTTAACTGAATGTAGGGAGTTGTTAAAGTTATCAAAGGCAGATAGGACTATTTGTACGAATTAATTCCGTAAAAACTCCAACAGGAACAGGCGAGAAGCATATATTTTTACTCTCACTAAGAGAGGTATTGCATTTATGCTAAAAATCGTATATCCAGATTTTACTGAATAAGCACGTTTTGAGGTCCCTAGAATCCGATGATCAATCAATCTGTTACTAATGGGAAGAGCTGAAATGATGTTGATAACAAGAGGACAAACGGATGTAGTAGTTTCTTAATCAATCTTCTAAATGTTATTTTTGAAAATATTTTTTATTCCAAATATTAAAGAACATAAAATTCTATATCTGATACAATTAAATTTTTACCTCTCGCTACCTAAATCTGTGTGCAACGCAGATTGGCACACTCAGAAATGGGTAATATGCCGTGATGATATATTTATTTAAATGTACTTCCCAGAAAAATCATTCGGTAATGTCAGTAAAACAGGTGATTTTTGACATATAATTTTGACAACTAGTTTTCTTTCGTCTGGATCTGGACTGTGCTATTTATTGCAACATATTCTATATATTTTCGTTACCTCTAAATCTATAGAAGATATAATAAAAAATCTGTTGTGGCCGGCACAAGACCTCTCGCCATTTCCATATTGGGCTATATAAGTATTGTATTGCACTTCGCTTTTGAACCGTCGTTTTATAAAAAAAAAATACAGAACTTTACCCAAATATTGTTTTTTTATTGTATTCAACATGTCTTCTGCACACATATAATTCTAATTATATCTATTTTTCATTGTATGAGGAAGTTCCTAAATATGAGAGATTCTTCCAATTCGTTAACCAGATTGGCGGTATTTCTGTTGGATATATGCATTTTACCTATAATTTCAAATATTTAATTAATAAAACAATAAGAAAGATTTAATATACTTCCCAGAAAAAAGCTATCAGAATGTCACTAAAACTTTTGGTTTTTGACACTGATATGTGTCATTTATAAACTATGTTATAAACATTGGAATTTGTCAACTGGTTTCCTTAGTGCCTTAGCCTCTGCGATTATATTACTCTATACATGGGCGTATACAGAGTGGGTCAGGGGGGGGGGGGGGGGGAGGGGGGCGCTTGCGCCCCCTGAGAAAATTAAAATACATTGTTTAATTCCTAATTCATTCATATGAAAAAATTGAAAACAATAATCAACGTTGACTTAAAGCCTTAAAGGAAATGTAAATATAAAAGTCGTAATGTACAAGCCTTTTTTTAACAATTTCCTTAAAACTTTGTATGCACAAATGTGTAAAACTAACTGTTTTTCCTTATCCCTAATATAAGATAATTAAAAAAAAATGGGTAAAAAATAACACAACATTTCTTTTCTTTTTAAAATTCAACAATGGAACAATAAATTTTACAACGGCCTATGCTATAAATTCTGCATATTACCAGACAATAACAACCACTTTTAGACATCTGCTAGTAATAAAAGTAGGTAGGGTTGCCCAACCCAAATCCAAATATTACCGAATACAATACTATAGTCAATCTAATAATTTTGCATCCTAAAAATATAAAACCATGTAATAAAGAAAAGTGTAAACGTATGATACAAGATTTAAATGAAACATAACATAGACAATTTTTATGAGGAATCATTATTATGGTTTCATAAGTGGAAAGAGAAACCTCTTGAGAAAGTAATACCAGATGAAGAATTATTAGATATATCCAAAAACATCTATCCTTTTTTACTCCATGCCTTAATTTTATTTTAACTCTACCTTCTACAACATGTAAAAGAAGAAAGAAGTTTTAGTACATAAAAAAACTGTTGTGGCTATCACAAGACCTTCCGTCAATTTGATGTATTTTGTACAAACCCCACATCAAAAGTTCCCTAGAAAAGATTCTATATATTCAATAAAATTATAATTCGAAAGAATCAATATGTAAATTGTACTTGACACTGACATCTGTCAATTACAATTTTTTGAATATATCAGCTGACTGATTTTTGAAAGTTAATCTATTTATAATTCGTTAATCCGTAAAACTGTTATTATTAAAGTTTCTTAGTTACTAATTTTATAAATTTAAGCACGTGTATTATAATTTATTTATGTTTTTCAAATATGAGTTTTATTTTTTTTTTTGTTAGAGAATTGTGTTTATGTAACTACCTACAGTTTTTATTAAATAGTTTTTGGAATAAGTGTATTTTTTTGGCAAATAAATAACATATAAATAATATGACTAACTATATTTTTATTCGCCCCCCCCCCCCCCCCCGAGAAAAAATCCTGGCTACGCCCATGACTCTATACATTATAGTGTCTTTATCTCTAAATCTATACAAGATATAATAAAAATTTTAAGTGTATTAGATGGAGAATTTTATGTTCTTCATTATATAATAACAAAAATTTCAAAAAAATATATGTAGAAGATTTTTTCTAATAAACTAGTACTTTCGGTTCTTCAATTGTTACCAAAACCTTTTCAGCTCTTCCCAGGAATATCAGATTGAGGAATCCATACTTAAACAGTTCTTAAGTCTTATTGTTTTTGAGGAATCGTCCCTACAACATCCAGACATACACACACACACACACACACACACACACACACATACACACATCCACACACACACACACACACACGCGCGCGCACACACACACAGACATCATTTTAAAAATGTTATAATCGGATTATAGCGACCTTAAATCGTGCTTATTCACTGAAATCTGGATATGCGAATTTTAGCATGAATCCAATACCTCTCTTAGCGAGAGGTAAAGATATAAGGATAATAGTAAAAAAGAAATTTAATGTAATTATACAACAATTCATAACATTTCATTTTGAATTTACCGCGCATATCAACAAAGATCTTGCAAATACTGGCGTAAAATTAATCATCTTATGATTTCCTGCTTCTCTATTTATTTTAGATGAAAAAGCTTCAAATTAAATTGATAAGGTTTAAAATTCTATATCTGAATCAATAACGCACAATTGATTTTGCTTTATAACGGCAGAAATTATGTATGAAAATGTTGAAAATCACCTCAAAAATAGCGACAGCCATGAAATTATAAAAACAAAAATTTAACAATTGTTAAACGGTTTATCTGTTAAGTTAGAATAATTTATTTTTATTTTTGATTTACATTCAAGTGAATAATTATGTATTTAAGTAAATTGACAAATAGATGGTTAAACATTTGTTACTCTAACTTTTTCAATTCCATAGCTATAGTTATTTTTGAGGTGATTTTCGACATTACCATACATAATTTTTGCCGTTACAAAGCTGTAAAGTAAATTTTGCTTACTGATTCAGATGCAGAATTTTAATGTCTACAATTTTATGTGAAAGTTTTTTTGCCTAAAATAATTAGGGAAGCAGGATATTACGTAAAGATGATTTTACTTATTAAATTCCTATTTGCGGGAGTTCGAGTCACCACCCTCTTTATATTCCTATATTATAACAATGTTTTAAATTTATCATGATAATTGTTTTGTTCTCTTTTTATTATTACTTAGGTATGTACGTTTCATATTTTTATAATAAAAATTAAAAGTATTGTTTGTAATTATTATTATTATTATTATTATTATTATTATTATTATTATACTGTTATTTAAACAATCTATTGTTCCAATGTCAAAAGGTTCATCAAATTCTCATATTTAATAAGGACAACAGGTAGGTATATGAAGCATAATTTTATCTCTCGCCATCGAGGGTGTGAATTTTTTATTTAAGAGCATACCCGGTGCTTATTCGCTTATGGCAAAATACGTATTAAGAAAACACGCCATTATTCAAAAACTATAAGAGACACGAATGTGAAATAAATGTCAATTAATATATTTCAGTGATCCCCATTGAGTTCCAAAATTGAATTTTTGAAATTCATTACGTGCACTTTGTAAAAAATAATTAAACTTTGATATAATACATAGTTCCGAAATTAGGTGTGTAATTTATTTGTGATGAATATTTGGTTGTTAAAAGAAGTAGAACTCAATAGAGTATTTTTGTGTTTATTATTTAATAAAAAAATTAAGTCATTTTAATTAATCTGGTAGATGTAAAATCGATTTTTGTAAAACGGTATTTTCTGCAAAACTAATTAAAATAAAATAAATTAAAAAATATATAAAATTAAAGTAAAAATAAAAAAAATTAATAAAATTAAATTAAGAAAAATAAGTAGGGGGGAACCTTGGAACGTACATCTGAACGTACTGGAAAATTAAAAACGTTCAACTATCGGGTATGCTCTTAACCACCAATTTTATCATTTTTACACAAAGATTTAGTTGTATTAAATTATCTGTGTATTTCTATTATAACGTAATATGAGATGAACCCATTTGATCATGGTGTCAATTAGAGAAGTGACATTTATTTTTTATTATTAACATTTTATAATTGTTAAATATTCTATAGTTATGCATTAATACTCTGTCTATATATTTTATGGATCAATTTCTAAATTAATCTATTTCATAAATCCCGAATTTTATGCTTTAAAAATAAAGAAAACTACTTGGTTACACAGTTTTAATTATCTCAAATTAATGTCCAAATATTAGTGTTTTCATGCCCAGTTGCACCAGCAAAGCTTAAATTTTAAGCTAGGGTTAAACAAAGAAATGCAAATTGAAATTTTGACAGCAATATATTATAATTCATTTGACAGTTCATTTTGATGCAATATTGTCAATTTAAGCCAAGTTTAATATTTAAATTGCGTTTATTAATTTATAAAATACCTAAACTACAAATAAATTTTCATATCTTTCTAATGGGGATTTCCAAGATTTTTTTATACGTTAATATGCAAGTAGGAATACACGTGGGGGTACCAAGTAGAACCACTTTATGTCATTGTAGTCAAGAACAAACAATGGCCCACTTGCTCACATGCGCCAACTTAGAACAAGAATGGACAAGAGAAGATTTGGCTAAAGCAAACATCAACTGCTCTAAACTGTGCTATTTTCGGAAAGAATACAATTTAGCTATGTCACTCAATAATAATTAGGGCTTATTAAAAGTTGTAGATTTAGTAACTTCTTTTAGTTTGGATATAGGTCCATTCGCTTCTTGCTACACCCCTGTACATAAGGTCAAACATTCAAATACGTCCCAAGCCAAGAACATGAAGTCAATGGAACTAGGAATGTGACCTCACAACATAATTTTAAATTTCACTTTTTTAATAAAATAATTTATAATCAATCATTACATTAGTATAATTACAATATATTAAAGTCCAAAATTAATATGTAATATAAAAAATCTGATATGGCCAGCACATGACCTCTCGCCAATTCCATGTTTAAAATAGCAGTGAGCTTTAAGTAAAGTATAACTTCCAGTTGATCGTTTGTAAATAAAATCTAATTTGTTGTCCAATAAATAGAAAAGTCTGTAATACGAAATTTTGGATTATGTTTTATTGTTTTTCCTCAAAAATCTGTTAGAGCTCCAAATTAAGTACTACATCGGATTTATCATATATGGTTAAAATCTAATATGTTGCTTCAAATTATGTATGAGTTTTAAATACCAAATTTCAGAAGTTTTGGATCATATTTTAATAGACTTTAATGAAAAATCGTCACACACACATTCTTATAAAAATCAGCATCAACTTCCAGTTGCTCTAAAACGCAATCTTTGTAAATTCTTCGCCGTACATGATCCATTTCGTAAATACGTAATTGTAAATTAATATTAATTTATAGTGCTGCAAAAATAGCAAATTTAAATCAGGTCATCCTGTCCTAACATTTATGTATGATGGAAAATATATTATTTTTACATTTCTTAATTTCATTAGAGTTAAATATTTTACTATTATATTATCCTTAACACGGTTTCATTATTAATTTTAATGTAATTGCTTCCTGTCAGTGACATTTGTTTAAATATACCAAAATTGTTATTAAAATTATGTGTTTGTTTGACACATAGGCAAGATGATATAAGAAAATAAATTATATTATATATTCATATTTATAGTTATTTAGAGTTATTTACTAAATATTATTATCGTAGAATTGAAGATTGTACCATTATATTCAATTGTTATTAGTAAAAGTTGCTAAAAATTTATATTCAATGAATTTTTTACAAGAGAAACTGTTAAAAGCTTGTATAAATGATACTTCCGGTTATCCGATATACATACAGTAAAAATTAATGACCTCTTCCCACATTAGTATAGAATGGGTATACAAAATTTCAAATTTTTCTGATTGATAGTATTTGAGTAATCGTGTCCACAAGATCCACACACACACACAAACAGGCACACACCTACATACCTACAGACATCATTGTAAAAATGTTAAAATTGGATTCTGGGGACATCAAAACGTGCTTATTCACTAAAATCTCTATATGCGATTTTTAGCACGATCCCTATACCTCCCTTGTTACGATGCATTGTTTTCGAGATATTCAAGAACGTAATGTTATATAAAGATATAGAAAGATAAAAAAATTCCCTATCCAAAAATACAAATTATCCAATATTTTAGGCCCATAAATTAGTTTTAAAATATATTCATTTTCCTATTAATAGCAATAGTCATGCCCAATCTTACCAAAAAGATAAACAAATGCTTGGCATTTTATCTATCAGAATAGGCTAATTGACATTGTCAAGAGACATTAATCTATTCTGACAGATAAAATGTCAAGCATTTGTTTATCTTTTTGTTCAGATTGGGCATGACTATTGCTATTAATAGGAAAATGAATATATTTTAAAACTAATTTATGGGCCTAAAATATTGGATAATTTCCATGTATTTGGTATTTTTGGATAGGATTTTTTAATTGAGACCATAACCATCGTTCTAAGTTAAAACGGGTGGCAACAGTCTGCAAAAAACCGATTTCCCATGTTAATCTCCTATGTGCACCTTGAAAAAAAAAAACACCCGGTATATATATATATATATATATATATATATATATATATATATATATATATATATATATATATATATACTAGAAAAATATTGTTCGTAGGGTAATCGCTCAATAGCAGCTGTAGACACGTGTTTCGCTCTTATTAGAGCTCATCAGTACAGCATAGCTAGTTAATAGATGGACATTAACTAGAGATAGTAATTAGAAAACCGACAAATTGTAACAGCACTAGTAAGCAGCCAAATACACATTTGATGCTTCGGTCAGCATTTCCACGGATTTGTGGATAAATACAACGTCGCAGCGGCGGTAATTTATAACCACCCACCAGACCCGTTACTTGGACCCCAAGGTAAATAAACGAAAATATACATATATCGTGAGCGTAAAGTTATAAAAACTAGAAAAATATTGTTCGTAGGGTAATCGCTCAATAGCAGCTGTAGACACGTGTTTCGCTCTTATTAGAGCTCATCAGTACAGCATAGCTAGTTAATAGATGGACATTAACTAGAGATAGTAATTAGAAAACCGACAAATTGTAACAGCACTAGTAAGCAGCCAAATACACATTTGTTGCTTCGGTCAGCATTTCCACGGATTTGTGGATAAATACAACGTCGCAGCGGCGGTAATTTATAACCACCCACCAGACCCGTTACTTGGACCCCAAGGTAAATAAACGAAAATATACATATATCGTGAGCGTAAAGTTATAAAAACTAGAAAAATATTGTTCGTAGGGTAATCGCTCAATAGCAGCTGTAGACACGTGTTTCGCTCTTATTAGAGCTCATCAGTACAGCATAGCTAGTTTATAGATGGACATTAACTAGAGATAGTAATTAGAAAACCGACAAATTGTAACAGCACTAGTAAGCAGCCAAATACACATTTGTTGCTTCGGTCAGCATTTCCACGGATTTGTGGATAAATACAACGTTGCAGCGGCGGTAATTTATAACCACCCACCAGACCCGTTACTTGGACCCCAAGGTAAATAAACGAAAATATACATATATCGTGAGCGTAAAGTTATAAAAACTAGAAAAATATTGTTCGTAGGATAATCGCTCAATAGCAGCTGTAGACACGTGTTTCGCTCTTATTAGAGCTCATCAGTACAGCATAGCTAGTTAATAGATGGACATTAACTAGAGATAATAATTAGAAAACCGACAAATTGTAACAGCACTAGTAAGCAGCCAAATACACATTTGTTGCTTCGGTCAGCATTTCCACGGATTTGTGGATAAATACAACGTCGCAGCGGCGGTAATTATAACCACCCACCAGACCCGTTACTTGGACCCCAAGGTAAATAAACGAAAATATACATATATCGTGAGCGTAAAGTTATAAAAACTAGAAAAATATTGTTCGTAGGGTAATTGCTCAATAGCAGCTGTAGACACGTGTTTCGCTCTTATTAGAGCTCATCAGTACAGCATAGCTAGTTAATAGATGGATATTAACTAGAGATAGTAATTAGAAAACCGACAAATTGTAACAGCACTAGTAAGCAGCCAAATACACATTTGTTGCTTCGGTCAGCATTTCCACGGATTTGTGGATAAATACAACGTCGCAGCGGCGGTAATTTATAACCACCCACCAGACCCGTTACTTGGACCCCAAGGTAAATTAACGAAAATATACATATATCGTGAGCGTAAAGTTATAAAAACTAGAAAAATATTGTTCGTAGGGTAATCGCTCAATAGCAGCTGTAGACACGTGTTTCGCTCTTATTAGAGCTCATCAGTACAGCATAGCTAGTTAATAGATGGACATTAACTAGAGATAGTAATTAGAAAACCGACAAATTGTAACAGCACTAGTAAGCAGCCAAATACACATTTGTTGCTTCGGTCAGCATTTCCACGGATTTGTGGATAAATACAACGTCGCAGCGGCGGTAATTTATAACCACCCACCAGACCCGTTACTTGGACCCCAAGGTAAATAAACGAAAATATACATATATCGTGAGCGTAAAGTTATAAAAACTAGAAAAATATTGTTCGTAGGGTAATCGCTCAATAGCAGCTGTAGACACGTGTTTCGCTCTTATTAGAGCTCATCAGTACAGCATAGCTAGTTTATAGATGGACATTAACTAGAGATAGTAATTAGAAAACCGACAAATTGTAACAGCACTAGTAAGCAGCCAAATACACATTTGTTGCTTCGGTCAGCATTTCCACGGATTTGTGGATAAATACAACGTTGCAGCGGCGGTAATTTATAACCACCCACCAGACCCGTTACTTGGACCCCAAGGTAAATAAACGAAAATATACATATATCGTGAGCGTAAAGTTATAAAAACTAGAAAAATATTGTTCGTAGGATAATCGCTCAATAGCAGCTGTAGACACGTGTTTCGCTCTTATTAGAGCTCATCAGTACAGCAACAAATGTGTATTTGGCTGCTTACTAGTGCTGTTACAATTTGTCGGTTTTCTAATTACTATCTCTAGTTAATGTCCATCTATTAACTAGCTATGCTGTACTGATGAGCTCTAATAAGAGCGAAACACGTGTCTACAGCTGCTATTGAGCGATTACCCTACGAACAATATTTTTCTAGTTTTTATAACTTTACGCTCACGATATATGTATATTATATGCAAAAGAATTTAATGCAATTGCCATCATTTGTAAATAAGGTAAGTAGGTATGTATATAATTAATAAAAAAAAATGGATGGAGGTATTATGCTGGCTTCATCAGAATTTTTTATTAAAAATTCGTCTTGTCGATTATTTTTCGTTTGAAGCATCATCTTAAATATTTTGCCCATTTTTTCCTCATATTCTAAAAGAAAACAAGATATATATTTTTTAATAGTAGTAAAATACACTAAAAAAGATGTAAATATAAGTTCATTAATTTATTTTAAAAATTTCTTAAGTGATTTTTTCAATAATTCGTTTAGGGTCATTAAAGAGCACTAACTAATGACTCCAAGTTCATTAATTTATTTTAAAAGTTGTTTGCTGATGTGAACGTTATTTTTGACGTCATTGTAATTTTTGCAATAAAATTTTTAGGGGCATTAAAGAGCACTAACGAAGCACTAACCAATGACCCCAAATTAATTAATTTATTTTAAAAACTCTTTGCTGATGTGAACTTGGCAAACAAATAATTGAACGATATTTTTGATGTCATAGTAATTTTTGCAATAAATATTTTAGGGGCATTAAAGAGCACTAACGAAGCACTAACCAATGACCCCAAATTAGGTAATTTATTTTAAAAACTGTTTGCTGGCGTGAAGTTGGCAAACAAATAATTGAACGTTATTTTTGACGCCATAGTAATTTTTGCAATAAACTTTTTAGGGGCATTAAAGAGCACTAACGAAGCACTAACCAATGACCCCAAATTAGGTAATTTATTTTAAAAACTGTTTGCTGGCGTGAAGTTGGCTAACAAATAATTCAACGTTATTTTTGACGTCATAATAATTTTTGCAATAAACTTTTTAGGAGCATTAAAGAGCACTAACGAAGCACTAACCAATGACCCCAAATTAGGTAATTTATTTTAAAAACTGTTTGCTGGCGTTAAGTTGGCAAACAAATAATTGAACGTTATTTTTGACGCCATAGTAATTTTTGCAATAAATGTTTTAGAGGCATTAAAGAGCCCTAACGAAGCACTAACCAATGACCCCAAATTAATTAATTTATTTTAAAAACTGTTTGCTGGCGTGAAGTTGGCAAACAAATAATTGAACGTTATTTTTGACGTCAATGTAATTTTTGCAATAAAAATTTTAGAAGCATTAAAGAGCACTAACGAAGCACTAACCAATGACCCCAAATTAATTAATTTATTTTAAAAACTGTTTGCTGGCGTGAAGTTGACAGGAAATAAATTGAACGTTATTTATGATGTAACAGTGATTCCTAGAATATTTTTTTTAAGGGCACTAAAGAGCACTAACGAAGCACTATCCGATTATACATTTCGTTTTGTTAGTGCTTAAATGCTTGCCAAGTTCACGCATCTATGTTATACACGTGTATATTACATTCATATTTATTTCATATGTATAAAGATTTTTTTTTTGTAAATTGGTGAGTGATTACATTTATTATTAGAATATTTTTATAAATTAAAAAAAAAATTGTAGGTATAATTGTACAGTGCTGAGGATGAACCTCTACAGGGGCGAAACGTCCGAAAATTGTTAATAAAGAAGTTCTGGATCACCAAGGCCTTTTCGCTTTATCCAAGATATTCCAGCTGATCCTTTTCGACACAACTTATCCCTATATAGTTACTAACTAAATGCTGCAACTATATTACCCTGAAGGAAGGACAATCTGTATGAATTTGTTGCGACTAAGGGGCCGTAACAGTTGTAAAAATATTAAATTCGTTAAATTGTAAATAAGTAAAAATATAAATGAACAATAACAATCCATTAAACTCAAATTCACATTTGATGTTTACACATTTGGAATGAAAACAATAATCAATGTTTATTTATTTTTCCGTCGTTATAAGTTCCATGACAATCCCGAAATCTCACTTGATAATTCCCATCAAGGATATCGGGATGCATGTTATAAATTAATTACCCTAAAAATTCCAGCACAGGTACAATCCAAAATTAATATGTAATATAAAAAATCTGATGTGGCTAACACAAAACCTCCCGCTATTATTTAATTTTTATTAATTTAAATACATACCTACGTATTTAGTAATGCTTCAAACTATATTATGTTCCATTGCATATAACTATTGCTTTAATTACGATTTTCTTTATTATTTAATATGTCACCATTATTAGTTTGAAGTGATTAGTTTTTTGACAATGACGTTTACCTGTCAGTTACATTCATTTGAAAAATAAACTGTGTAACAAAGGAATTGTGTTTATCTTAGGCTTCGGGATTTAAAAAACGAAAAATGATTTTTAAATTTATCTGTAAAATATGTAGACAAAGTATTAATGTAAACCCGTACAAAATTCAATAATCTATAATTTTCATAATGACATAAAATGCGAAAAATGGCATTTAATGGTATTTTTTGAAGAAAAACCATTATGAGCTTCAAGTAAAGTGCCATTTCCGTTTATCCGATTTACACCAAAATCTAATACCTTCTTTCTGTATTAGAATAGGGTAGAAATACAAGGTTTCAGAATTTTCTGAATGACAGTATTTGAATTAGAGCGAAGACAAAATTCATACACATACACACACATATACACACATACAGACATCATCGTGAAAATGTTAAAAATAAATTCTAGGGACCCTAAAACGTGGTCAATCTTGATATGTGATTTTTAACACGATCCTTATACCTCCCTTACCAAGGGTAGCGGGAGGTAAAAATGTTTTAAAAAGGCGTTGCCTTAGAAACCTCTAGAAAAGAAATTAATGTTGCCTTCATTTGTAAATAAGTATGTAGGTAGGTACGTATATAATTAATAAAAATCTGTTGTGGCCAGCACAATACCTCTCGCCATTTTCATTTTATGTTATATAAGTATTGTGTTGCACTTCGATATCGAACCGTCTTTTCATAACAAAAAATTACAGAACTTTACCCAAATATTGTTTTTATTTTATTTAATATGTCTTCTCCACACATACAATTCTAATTACCTATATATATTTTTCATTGTATGAGGAAGTTTCTAAATGTCAGAGATTCTTCCAATTTAGTAACAAGATTGGCGGTATTTCTGATGGATATATGCATACCTATTGCCTACAATTTTAAATATTTAATTAATAAACAATAAGAAAGATTAAATGTACTTCCCAGAAACAGCTTTCAGAATATCACTAAAACTGTTCATTTTTGACATTGACATCTGCCATTTACAAACTATGTTATAAATATTACTATGTTATAAACATTTGAATTTGTCAACTGGTTTCTTTAGTGCCTTAGCGTCTGCGATGTATTACATTAGATTATTATATATATTATAGTGTCTTTGTCTCTAAATTTATATAATATATAATAAAAATTTTAAGTGTATTAGATAGAGAATTTTATGTTTTTCAATATTTGTAATAACAAAAATTTCCAAAAAATTACATTTAGAAGATTTTATTAAAGAAACTATTACTTCCGGTTGTCCAATTGTTACCAAAATCTAATATGCTCTTCCCAGGAATGTCAGATTGAGGAAACTGAAGTTAAATATTTTTTAAGTCTTACGTTTAGTATTTGAGAAACCGGTGCTCCAACATCCACACACACACACACACACACACACACACACACACACACACACACACATACATACACACATACATACATACATACATACATACATACATAAATAAATACATACACACACACATATATACGTACATAGTAAAAATATTACAATCGGCTTCTAGGGACCTTAAAACGTGCTTATCTACAAAAATCTGGATATGCGATTTTTAGCATAATTCCAATACCACTCTTACCGAGAGGTAAAACAAGGCTGGAGGTATTATGCTGGTCTCATCAGAATTTTGTATCAAAAATTCATCTTATCGGTTATTTTCTGTTTGATGCACCATCTCAAACACTGCGCATTATTTTTTATTTTCTAAAAGAAAACAAGATATATTTCTTTTGTAGTAGTAATTTAACACTAAGAAAAATTTTTTTGCTGGTATGAACTTAGCAGGAAAATAATTGAACGCTGGTTTTGACGTCATAATGATTTTTGCTATAATTCTTTTAGGACCATTAAAGAGTATTAAAACAGCATTAACCAACGACCTCAAGATCTTTAATTTATTTTAAAAGTTGTTTGCAGGAGTAAACTTGTCAAAAAAATAATTGACCATTGTTTTTGACGTCATAGTGATTTTTGCAATAAATATGTTAGGGGCATTAAAGAGCACTAACGAAGCACTAACCAATGACCCCAAATTAATTAATTTACTTTAATAACTGTTTGCTGATGTGAACTTGGCAGAAAAATAATTGACCGTTGTTTTTGACGTCATAGTGATTTTTGCAATAAATATGTTAGGGGCATTAAAGAGCACTAACGAAGCACTAACCAATGACCCTAAATTAATTAATTTATTTAAAAAAATGTTTGCTGATGTGAACTTGGCAGAAAAATAATTGTATGTTGTTTTTGACGTCATAGTGATTTTTTGCCATACAATTTTTAGGGGCATTAAAGAGCACTAACGAAGTACTATCCAATAACCTCAAGTTCATTAATTTATTTTAGAAACTGTTAGCTGGCGTGAAGTTGACAGAAAATAAATCGAGCGTTATTTATGACGTAATATTGATACCTAGGATAAATTTTTTGAAGGCACTAAAGAGCAATAACGAAGCACTATTCGATCCTACAGTTCGTTTCATTAGTGCTCAAATTTGCTTGCCAAGTTCACTCATCTCCGCAATGCACCGTTAAAAATCGTCGTTAAAATTTTTAAGACGAAAACCGATGTCATATGTGACACTTGATAAGTCATTTGTGACATGTATCAAATTTGGCAAGTTGAAGATGAACTACAAATGGTATTGTCTTTAAAAGCAGGAGATAGATATCGAAAAATTAAATACAGATTGGTTAAAGGTACGAATACACAAATATATCATTTATGAGTAATGGCTTTAAACTAATGTTTTAGAAATTGTAATTTTTTGACATTTCAAAATATGTAGTTTGGTTAGGTAAATATTAGCTGTCATGTTTCAAAAATGTGATACGTCAATTATGAACTTGAGATGGTAATATAGATCCTACAAGTCAATCAGCACTTTTAAATGGAAATATTTACGAAATTAGGACAATTTGAAAGAAGTTAAATTCATAAACATATATTATGACAATGGGCAATTATTTCACAATAGTTGGAAAGGCCTAAGACTTGTTCACACGTCTTGAGGCAGCTCTGTGTTTTTTTTTCCATTTTTTGGCAGTTTAATGTTTGCATTTATTTACGTGAACTACTTTATACATATTTCATTTTGCTTAATCGATATCTGTAAGTCTGTTCCAGTTTTTTATAGTTTTAATTTCATATTTAGTTGCCTTTATGGTTTTATGAGCTAAGTCAGCTTTAACAAGTTTATTCTTATCTCTCGCTCAGTGAGATTAGCAGTGGCGTAGGTTTAGGTTTTATTACATATTTTATTACTTACTTTATTTATACTAATATTATTATTTTAGCTGATATCGTTAATTTTTATTTTATATGTACTATTTTATTACACAATCCGTCTAGTCTATTTAATTTTTATTTAAATATAGTATATTATTTCTTTAGGTTAATTGTTAGGATTTATTTGTAGGCTTTCTTTTGACTCAATTTCCTCATATTCAGTAACACACTCTTCTCTCTATTGTTCATCCCTCTCCGTGGTCCTAACTCTAGTTTGTCTTTTTACCTTGCCGTGACGGACCCCACTGGCGCATCATATTCCTTTCTTTGTATCCTCTGTGTAAATATTTCATTCTCATCATTAGATTTTTTAGCTAGTTATTTATTATTTTAACCCTTTTATACTACTCTTAACTTATTGATTTTTTTAACTTAATAATGTCATAATGAGTTCTTGTGCTAAATGTAAGTATAAAAAATCAGACGCTTTGGTTGGTTGTGAGGGCTCTTGTAGAAAATGGTTTCACGCCTCTTGTCTCAATTTGTCTGAAGCTGCTTTTAAAATAATTGAAAATAATCCAAATTTTTTATATCTTTGCGATGTTTGTAAACGTTCCTGCAGCATAGTTGATACTGCGAAAGCTTACAATATTGAAAGCAATATTAATGAGATTCATAAAAGTGTATCTAAGTTATTATCTTCTAATGATTCAGATAACATTGTTTCTGCTCTGAATGATTTGAAAAATTATCTGTTCTCAAAAGTAGATTCTCTCATTTCCAATATAAAAACTGAGATTTGCGACTCAGTTGCCTTAAAGATTAGTGACGTAATCCAGAGCCTGAATTCTACTTCTAATGATGGTCTCACTGTTCCTCCTAAAACTTTTTCTGCTGCTATTCGTAACAGTAATCCTGAACCCTCAATAATAGTCAAACCAAAAAATTCTCAACCTGTCTCCACAACTAAATCAGATGTCTTAAAGAATATTCATCCTATTTCATCCAATATCACTCTCAACTCAGTGAGACAAACTAGTAAAGGCGCTCTCATTATTAATTCTAGTCAACCTAATACAATCAAGAAAATAGTAAGTGAGAATTTGAAAGACAAATATGATGTTAATGATTTACATACTTTGAACCCCCGTCTTAGGATCGTTGGTTTGTCTGAACAACTTACGAAAGATGAGGCGTTGAAGTTACTTATTCACCAAAATAGTTCATGTTTTAGTCATAAACATAAATGTGAGATACTTGATATAACTCCCATCAAAAGAAATAAAAATGTCTTCCAATTATTTATTCAAGTCGATGTCACTACGTATCATAAAATAACAGAGTCTGGTAAAATATTTATTGGTTACGATTATTGTGCTGTATATGATGCTATTGAACCTCGAAGATGTTATAAGTGTTACGGCTTTCATCATTTAGCCAAAAACTGTACTAAAATTGATCTTCATTGCCCTAAATGTGCTGAAAAACATTCTTCTGAAAATTGCTCTTCTACTGAACTCAAATGTATTAACTGTATTAAATTAAATCTAATATTCTAGGACCACAATAGCAATCATTGAATAATTCTTGTATCTTACAATCTCTTCCAACCATGACATGTTATTACCAAAATATTCAGGGTCTCAATAGTAATTTAGTTCAGTTATTTTGTACCAGTACTAGTCTGCATTACGACATTATTGCTTTCTCAGAAACCTGGCTTAACTCTAGTGTTCTTAACTCTGAAATTTGTAGTGATAGTTACAAAATTTATCGAACTGATCGTAATTTTAATGCTTGCCGACTTACCCGGGATGGAGGAGTTCTTCTCTTAGTTAAAAATTGTATCATCTCAATCCCAGTTGACCTAAGTAACTTCTCTGATGTAATTCCTCCAAATATTGACATTGTGTGCGCTAAGTTAGTAATAAATAACAAACCTCTCTTTCTCTTTGTTCTGTACATACCACCTACACTCAGCATTCACGTTTATAGAGATCTCTACGACTTCTTCGAAAGCTTAATATTCATTCAAAATAATAATTATATTATCTTTGGTGACTTCAATTTATCAGATATTGTTTCTGATGTAATGGTGCCTAAAACCACTTGTTTCTTTAATTTTCTCGACTATCTTGGCGCCAAGCAATTTAATATTGTCCGTAATTCACTTAACAGAATCCTTGATGTAGTAATATCTAACATTGAATGTAGTGTTGTACATTCTAATGATTTAATTTTCGACTCTGAATATGATCACCATCCAGCTCTATACATTACGTACAATATTCAGCCATCTAACTCTTCTCGTACCACTAAACTTATTAAGTATTCTTACAACTTTAATAGGGCTAATTATGTCAAGCTGTATGAATTAATAGACAAGATTGATTATCAGAGTGAACTTAGCAGCAGATTCGCAGCAGCGGATTCGAACGAAAAATAGCGTTGGACAACCCTGATGTTCGTTGACGTTCGCTGCTATTTGTTGACGATCGCTGCCCGTTCGTTTGGGTTTATTTCAATAAAATCGAAGAAAAAATAAGATATACCTTAAATTTCTAATTCAGTAAGCACAGAAAATCTTTTGGTATATTAATTCAGAGGCCCAGGGTACATAATAACCGTAATACTTTGAATTCATACAATTTAACTAATATTATTGGGTAATAGTTATCCTGAAAAGGATACGGACAAAATAAATCATACGCAAAATAATTGCTACATTAATAAACAATACAAAAAATATCATTTATTTAAATAATTCAGGGGAACAGGGTACAAAATAACAAAAACTTTGAAAATTTATATCTTAATAGATATTATTGGCAAATAATTATCCTGAAAAGGATACGGACAAAATAAATCATACGCAAAATGATTGCTACATTAATAAACAATACAAAAAATATCATTTATTTAAATAATTCAGGGGAACAGGGTACAAAATAACAAAAAATTTGAAGATTTATATCTTAATAGATATTATTGGCAAATAATTATCCTGAAAAGGATACGGACAAAATAAATCATACGCAAAATGATTGCTACAATAATAAACAATACAATACATATCATTTATTTAAATAATTCAGGGGAACAGGGTAGAAAATAACAAACAATTTGAAGATTTATATCTTAATAGATATTATTAGCAAATAGTTATCCTGAAAAGGATACGGACAAAATAAATCATACGCAAAATGATTGCTACATTAGTAAACAATACAAAAAATAGCATTTATTTAAATAATTCAGGGGAACAGGGTACAATATAACAAAAAATTTGAAGATTTATATCTTTATAGATATTATTGGCAAATAGTTATCCTAAAAAGGATACGGACAAAATAAATCATACGTAAAATGATTGCTACATTAATAAACAATACAAAAAAATTTCATTTATTTAAATAATTCAGGGGAACAGGGTACAAAATAACAAAAAATTTGAAGATTTATATCTTAATAGATATTATTAGCAAATAGTTATCCTGGAAAGGATACGGACAATATAAATCATACGTAAAATGATTGCTACATTAGTAAACAATACAAAAAATATCATTTATTTAAATAATTCAGGGGAACAGGGTACAAAATAACAAAAGCTTTGAAATTTTATATCTTAATAGATATTATTGGCAAATAGTTATCCTGAAAAGGATACGGACAAAATAAATCACACGCATAATGATTGCTACATTAATAAACAAAACAAAAAATATCATTTGTTTAAATAATTCAGGGGAGCAGGGTACAAAATAACAAAAAATTTGAAGATTTATATCTTAATAGATATTATTAGCAAATAGTTATCCTGGAAAGGATACGGACAAAATAAATCATACGGAAAATAATTGCTACATTAATAAACAATACAAAAATATCATTTATTTAAATAATTCAGGGGAACAGGGTACAATATAACAAAAAATTTGAAGTTTTATATCTTAATAGATATTATTGGCAAATAGTTATCCTGGAAAGGATATGGACAAAATAAATCATACGGAAAATGATTGCTACATTAATAAACAACACAAAAAATATCATTTATTTAAATAATTCAGGGGAACAGGGTACAAAATAACAATAACTTTGAAATTTTATATCTTAATAGATATTATTGGCAAATAGTTATCCTGAAAAGGATACGGACAAAATAAATTACACGCATAATGATTGCTACATTAATAAACAATACAAAAAATATCATTTATTTAAATAATTCAGGGGAACAGGGTATAAAATAACAAAAGCTTTGAAATTTTATATCTTAAAAGATATTATTGGCAAATAGTTATCCTAAAAAGGATACGGCCAAAATAAATCATACGTAAAATGATTGCTACATTAATAAACAATACAAAAAATATCATTTATTTAAATAATTCAGGGGAACAGGGTACAAAATAACAAAAGCTTTGAAATTTCATATCTTAATAGATATTATTGGCAAATAGTTATCCTGGAAAGGATACGGCCAAAATAAATCATACGCAAAATGATTGCTACATTAATAAACAATATAAAAAATATCATTTGTTTAAATAATTCAGGGGAGCAGGGTACAAAATAACAAAAAATTTGAAGAATTATATCTTAATAGATATTATTAGCAAATAGTTATCCTGGAAAGGATACGGACAAAATAAATCATACGCAAAATGATTGCTACATTAATAAACAATATAAAAAATATCATTTGTTTAAATAATTCAGTGGAGCAGGGTACAAAATAACAAAAAATTTGAAGAATTATATCTTAATAGATATTATTGGCAAATAGTTATCCTGGAAAGGATACGGACAAAATAAATCATACGCAAAATGATTGCTACATTAATTAACAATACAAAAAATATCATTTATTTTAATAATTCAGGGGAACAGGGTACAAAATAACAAAAAATTTGAAGATTTATATCTTAATAGATATTATTAGCAAATAGTTATTCTGGAAAGGATACGGACAAAATAAATCATACGCAAAATGATTGCTACATTAATAAACAATACAAAAAATATCATTTATTTAAATAATTCAGGGGAACAGGGTACAAAATAACAAAAAAGTTGAAGATTTATATCTTAATAGATATTATTGGCAAATAGTTATCCTGGAAAGGATACGGACAAAATAAATCATACGCAAAATGATTGCCACATTAATAAAAAATACAAAAAATATCATTTATTTAAATAATTCAGGGGAACAGGGTGCAAAATAACAAAAAAATTGAAGATTTATATCTTAATAGATATTATTAGCAAATTGTTATCCTGGAAAGGATACGGACAAAATAAATCATCCGCAGAATGATTGCTACATTAATAAACAACAGAAAAAATATCATGTATTTAAATAATTCAGGGGAACAGGGTACAAAATAACAAAAGCTTTGAAATTTTATATCTTAATAGATATTATTGGCAAATAGTTATCCTGGAAAGGATACGGACAAAATAAATCATACGCAAAATGATTGCTAAATTAATAAACAATATAAAAAATATCATTTGTTTAAATAATTCAGGGGAACAGGGTACAAAATAACAAAAAATTTGAAGATTTATATCTTAATAGATATTATTAGCAAATAGTTATCCTGGAAAGGATACGGACAAAATAAGTCATACGTAAAATGATTGCTACATTAGTAAACAATACAAAAAATATCATTTATTTAAATAATTCAGGGGAACAGGGTACAAAATAACAAAAGCTTTGAAATTTTATATCTTAATAGATATTATTGGCAAATAGTTATCCTGAAAAGGATACGGACAAAATAAATCACACGCATAATGATTGCTACATTAATAAACAAAACAAAAAATATCATTTGTTTAAATAATTCAGGGGAGCAGGGTACAAAATAACAAAAAATTTGAAGATTTATATCTTAATAGATATTATTAGCAAATAGTTATCCTGGAAAGGATACGGACAAAATAAATCATACGGAAAATAATTGCTACATTAATAAACAATACAAAAATATCATTTATTTAAATAATTCAGGGGAACAGGGTACAATATAACAAAAAATTTGAAGATTTATATCTTAATAGATATTATTGGCAAATAGTTATCCTGGAAAGGATATGGACAAAATAAATCATACGGAAAATGATTGCTACATTAATAAACAACACAAAAAATATCATTTATTTAAATAATTCAGGGGAACAGGGTACAAAATAACAATAACTTTGAAATTTTATATCTTAATAGATATTATTGGCAAATAGTTATCCTGAAAAGGATACGGACAAAATAAATTACACGCATAATGATTGCTACATTAATAAACAATACAAAAAATATCATTTATTTAAATAATTCAGGGGAACAGGGTATAAAATAACAAAAGCTTTGAAATTTTATATCTTAAAAGATATTATTGGCAAATAGTTATCCTAAAAAGGATACGGCCAAAATAAATCATACGTAAAATGATTGCTACATTAATAAACAATACAAAAAATATCATTTATTTAAATAATTCAGGGGAACAGGGTACAAAATAACAAAAGCTTTGAAATTTCATATCTTAATAGATATTATTGGCAAATAGTTATCCTGGAAAGGATACGGCCAAAATAAATCATACGCAAAATGATTGCTACATTAATAAACAATATAAAAAATATCATTTGTTTAAATAATTCAGGGGAGCAGGGTACAAAATAACAAAAAATTTGAAGAATTATATCTTAATAGATATTATTAGCAAATAGTTATCCTGGAAAGGATACGGACAAAATAAATCATACGTAAAATGATTGCTACATTAATAAACAATATAAAAAATATCATTTGTTTAAATAATTCAGTGGAGCAGGGTACAAAATAACAAAAAATTTGAAGAATTATATCTTAATAGATATTATTGGCAAATAGTTATCCTGGAAAGGATACGGACAAAATAAATCATACGCAAAATGATTGCTACATTAATTAACAATACAAAAAAAAACATTTATTTAAATAATTCAGGGGAACAGGGTACAAAATAACAAAAAATTTGAAGATTTATATCTTAATAGATATTATTAGCAAATAGTTATTCTGGAAAGGATACGGACAAAATAAATCATCCGCAGAATGATTGCTACATTAATAAACAACAGAAAAAATATCATGTATTTAAATAATTCAGGGGAACAGGGTACAAAATAACAAAAGCTTTGAAATTTTATATCTTAATAGATATTATTGGCAAATAGTTATCCTGGAAAGGATACGGACAAAATAAATCATACGCAAAATGATTGCTAAATTAATAAACAATATAAAAAATATCATTTGTTTAAATAATTCAGGGGAACAGGGTACAAAATAACAAAAAATTTGAAGAATTATATCTTAATAGATATTATTAGCAAATAGTTATCCTGGAAAGGATACGGACAAAATAAATCATACGTAAAATGATTGCTACATAAGTATATAATATAAAAAATATCATTTATTTAAATAATTCAGGGGAACAGGGTACAAAATAACAAAAAATTTGAAGATTTATATCTTAATAGATATTATTGGCAACTAGTTATCCTGAAAATGATACGGACAAAATAAATCATACGCAAAATGACTGCTACATTTATAAGCAATACAAAAAATGTCATTCATTTAAATAATTCAGGGGAACAGGGTACAATATAACAAAAAATTTGAAGATTTATATCTTAATAGATATTATTGGCAAAAAGTTATCCTGGAAAGGATACGGACAAAATAAAACATAGGCAAAATGATTACTACATTAATAAACAATACAAAAAATGTCATTTATTTAAATAATTCAGGGGAACAGGGTACAAAATAACAAAAAATTTGGAAATTTATACCTTAATAGATATTTTTGTTACGTTTGCTCCAGTATCGATCGTGAACTGTCGTATCGTTCCTTCTACTGATCCTTCTGCTACTAAACTGTTTTGGGGCTCTCCCTACTGCCCGCCAAGACTAGCCCCTCTTCTTTGGCGCACTTTAGTTTTCCGATTTCGTTTGACATTTCTTCTTCTCTGGACACATAGCGATTATGTGTTCGTCTTTGTGACAAAAGAAACAGATTACTTTTCTTGGACCTCTTCTTATTTCTTGAAATTGACAAATATAAATATTTTCTTCTCCAGTCAATCCATAAATTTTGTTCTGGTTTGAAACGCTTTACGCACTCTTTCATAATTCAGTGCCACTCCAACCGCTTCCCAGTATTTGGTTTTACTTGCCACTGATACAGCAGCAGCCATTTCTATGTTATCCAACTCCTGAATAAACCCTTGAATTAACATTGAATGCAGTGCTTCATCTGGAAGACATCCATATGCTGATCTTCCAAGTTTTTCTATATCTGCTGCATATTCTTGTAAAGGCTCCCTCAATCGTCTTCTTCGAGATGAAAACTGTGAGCGATTAAGAGGCTGCAAGTGCTCTTCTCCAAACCTAGCATTTAGCGTAGCAACCAAATTTTCAAAAGAATTATTGGAATAGCAAAATCGTCTTATTTTAGCCTCAGGAATCTGTGGTTAAGCCATGTCCCCCTATTTAAGAGACACCTATATATATATATATATATATATATATATATATATATATATATACAGGGTGTATCAGGACTAGTGTAAAAAAAATAATAGCATATTTCTGACATCATTTTGAGTAAAAAATGTCATATGAAGGTATGTCCGAAAACTTCTCATTACAGAGTACAGGCCTTTAAAAGTGCACCTCATCAAGCACATTTTTATTAGTAACTCTGATACTAGTTGCACTAAAATTTTGAAACTTGATACGAAGATACTACTTATTGAGATGCATATTTAAACTTTCTTTTGTTTCTGTATCTCAACCAGAGGCGTCTCATATGGGGAAGTCATGAAGGTTTTTTATCGTTATTTTTTTACCTATTAACATTTTTT
Organism: Ophonus ardosiacus; assembly: GCA_943142095.1. NCBI lineage: Eukaryota > Metazoa > Arthropoda > Insecta > Coleoptera > Carabidae > Ophonus > Ophonus ardosiacus. The sequence goes on along the minus strand of OW964833.1, from coordinate 26,049,746 downwards.
CATTTTTAAATATAAAGTATTACAAAAAAATGAAAAATACACAAAAATATACTTTTGATAAAAATTAATAAAAGCGCTACTTTTAGAGATATTTTAATTTTTAGAATATGTCACGTATCCAAAATAGTTAACAGTTAAAAATCAATCATTTTACCATAGAAAATAGAACAAAATAGAAAAGCGACACAAAATCTGTTTATAAATATTGTTTAATTACCTTATTTTCAATATTACTAATTTTTTTTTGCAAATTAAAAAAAAGGTGTAAAATATTAAGTGTTGGTGAATATATAGATATGGTGTTTATTTATAGATATTGTAAAAGTAAAATGATTATCGTATTCCAGATTATATCTACGTGGACATCAAAGAATGAAATTGTGTGAATTTAATTGTTTCTTAATTGTTACCTAAATTTTTTGCATAATTGATTTTTTCTAACAATTAAAATATCTCAAAAACTACTGCGTTTATCAAATTTTATCGAAAGTACTTTTTTGTGTATTTTTGTATTGTATGTAATATTTTATAGGTAAAGTTGAAAAAATGTTAATAGATGAAAAAATAACGATGAAAAACCTTCATGACTTCCCTATATGAGACGCCTCTGGTTGAGATACAGAAATCAAAGAAAGTTTAAATATGCATCTCAATAAGTAGTATCTTCGTATCAAGTTTCAAAATTTTAGTGCAACTAGTATCAGAGTTATTAATAAAAACGTGCTTGATGAGGTGCACTTTTAAAGGCCTGTACTCAGTAATGAGAAGTTTTCGGACATACCTTCATATGACATTTTTTACTCAAAATGATGTCAGAAATATGCTATTATTTTTTTTTACACTAGTCCTGATACACCCTGTATATATACAGGTGTCTCTTAAATACGGGGACATGGCTTAACCACAGATTCCTGAGGCTAAAATAAGACGATTTAGCTAAACTTGCTTCTACCGAAAAGTGTACCATTTAGCCGGAATTCTGCTTCAAAGTTCTTCAAAAAAAAAAAAATTAATTTTGCTTATAATAACAGAACGCTTTATTCGATTTGGATGAAATTTGGTATGACAGAAATTAAAAAAATTATCAACCGAAATTAATTTAATAAAAGTTGGAAATTATTCTGCACAAAAAACGACGCTGGTCCTACTCACATTCCATTTAAAGAAAAAGCTCCAAGTTTTGACGGTAAAACCTCCTGGGAGGTTTATAAAAAGCAGTTCGATCAAGCTGCTAAATACAATCAGTGGACAGAAACTGACAAACTCACAAGCCTTACTATGGCGCTCCAGGGAGAAGCAGCTAATGTGCTCCGAAGCGGCTATTCCAATAATTCTTTTGAAAATTTGGTTGCTACGCTAAATGCTAGGTTTGGAGAAGAGCACTTGCAGCCTCTTAATCGCTCATAGTTTTCATCTCGAAGAAGACGATTGAGGGAGCCTTTACAAGAATATGCAGCAGATATAGAAAAACTTGGAAGATCAGCATATGGATGTCTTCCAGATGAAGCACTGCATTCAATGTTAATTCAAGGGTTTATTCAGGAGTTGGATAACATAGAAATGGCTGCTGCTGTATCAGTGGCAAGTAAAACCAAATACTGGGAAGCGGTTGGAGTGGCACTGAATTATGAAAGAGTGCGTAAAGCGTTTCAAACCAGAACAAAATTTATGGATTGACTGGAGAAGAAAATATTGATATTTGTCAATTTCAAGAAATAAGAAGAGGTCCAAGAAAAGTAATCTGTTTCTTTTGTCACAAAGACGAACACATAATCGCTATGTGTCCAGAGAAGAAGAAATGTCAAACGAAATCGGAAAACTAAAGTGCGCCAAAGAAGAGGGGCTAGTCTTGGCGGGCAGTAGGGAGAGCCCCAAAACAGTTTAGTAGCAGAGGGATCAGTAGAAGGAACGATACGACAGTTCACGATCGATACTGGAGCAAACGTATCAAAAATATCTATTAAGGTATAAATTTCCAAATTTTTTGTTATTTTGTACCCTGTTCCCCTGAATTATTTAAATAAATGACATTTTTTGTATTGTTTATTAATGTAGTAATCATTTTGCCTATGATTTATTTTGTCCGTATCCTTTCCAGGATAACTTTTTGCCAATAATATCTATTAAGATATAAATTTTCAAAGTTTTTGTTATTTTGTACCCTGTTCCCCTGAATTATTTAAATGAATGACATTTTTTGAATTGCTTATTAATGTAGCAGTCATTTTGCGTATGATTTATTTTGTCCGTATCATTTTCAGGATAACTATTTGCCAATAATATCTATTAAGATATAAATCTTCAAATTTTTTGTTATATTGTACCCTGTTCCCCTGAATTATTTAAATGAATGACATTTTTTGTATTGCTTATAAATGTAGCAGTCATTTTACGTATGATTTATTTTGTCCGTATCATTTTCAGGATAACTAGTTGCCAATAATATATATTAAGATATAAATCTTCAAATTTTTTGTTATTTTGTACCCTGTTCCCCTGAATTATTTAAATAAATGATATTTTTTATATTATATACTAATGTAGCAATCATTTTACGTATGATTTATTTTGTCCGTATCCTTTCCTGGATAACTATTTGCTAATAATATCTATTAAGATATAAATCTTAAATTTTTTTGTTATTTTGTACCCTGTTCCCCTGAATTATTTAAACAAATGATATTTTTTATATTGTTTATTAATGTAGCAATCATTTTGCGTATGATTTATTTTGGCCGTATCCTTTCCAGGATAACTATTTGCCAATAATATCTATTAAGATATGAAATTTCAAAGCTTTTGTTATTTTGTACCCTGTTCCCCTGAATTATTTAAATAAATGATATTTTTTGTGTTGTTTATTAATGTAGCAATCATTTTGCGGATGATTTATTTTGTCCGTATCCTTTCCAGGATAACTATTTGCAAATAATATCTATTAAGATATAAATCTTCAAATTTTTTGTTATATTGTACCCTGTTCCCCTGAATTATTTAAATAAATGATATTTTTTGTGTTATTTATTAATGTAGCAATCATTTTGCGGATGATTTATTTTGTCCGTATCCTTTCCTGGATAACTATTTGCCAATAAAATCTATTAAGATATAAATCTTCAAATTTTTTGTTATTTTGTACCCTGTTCCCCTGAATTATTTTAATAAATGATATTTTTTGTATTGTTTATCAATGTAGCAATCATTTTGCGTATGTTTTATTTTGTCCGTATCCTTTTCAGGATAACTATTTGCCAATAATATCTATTAAGATATAATTCTTCAAATTTTTTGTTATTTTGTACCCTGCTCCACTGAATTATTTAAACAAATGATATGTGTTGTATTGTTTATTAATGTAGCAATCAATTTGCGTATGATTTATTTTGGCCGTATCCTTTCTAGGATAACTATTTGCCAATAATATCTATTAAGATATGAAATTTCAAAGCTTTTGTTATTTTGTACCCTGTTCCCCTGAATTATTTAAATAAATGATTTTTTTTGTGTTGTTTATTAATGTAGAAATCATTTTGCGGATGATTTATTTTGTCCGTATCCTTTCCAGGATAACTATTTGCTAATAATATCTATTAAGATATAAATCTTTAATTTTTTTGTTATTTTGCACCCTGTTCCCCTGAATTATTTAAATAAATAATATTTTTTGTATTGTTTATTAATGTGGCAATCATTTTGCGTATGATTTATTTTGTCCGTATCCTTTCCAGGATAACTACTTGCCAATAATATCTATTAAGATATAAATCTTCAATTTTTTTGTTATATTGTACCCTGTTCCCCTGAATTATTTAAATAAATGATATTTTTTGTGTTGTTTATTAATGTAGCAATCATTTTGAGGATGATTTATTTTGTCCGTATCCTTTCCAGGATAACTACTTGCCAATAATATCTATTAAGATATAAATCTTCAAATTTTTTGTTATATTGTACCCTGTTCCCCTGAATTATTCAAATAAATGATATTTTTTGTATTGTTTATTAATGTAGCAATCATTTTGCATATGATTTATTTTGACCGTATCCTTTCCAGGATAACTATTTGCTAATAATATCTATTAAGATACAAATCTTCAAAGTTTTTGTTATTTTGTACCCTGTTTCCCTGAATTATTTAAATAAATGATTTTTTTTGTATTGTTTATTAATGTAGCAATCATTTTACGTATGATTTATTTTGTCCGTATCCTTTTTAGGATAACTATTTGCCAATAATATCTATTAAGATATAAATCTTCAAATTTTTTGTTATATTGTACCCTGTTCCCCTGAATTATTTAAATAAATGCTATTTTTTGTATTGTTTATTAATGTAGCAATCATTTTGCGTATGATTTATTTTGTCCGTATCCTTTCCAGGATAACTATTTGCTAATAATATCTATTAAGATATAAATCTTCAAATTGTTTGTTATTTTCTACCCTGTTCCCCTGAATTATTTAAATAAATGATATGTGTTGTATTGTTTATTATTGTAGCAATCATTTTGCGTATGATTTATTTTGTCCGTATCCTTTTCAGGATAATTATTTGCCAATAATATCTATTAAGATATAAATCTTCAAATTTTTTGTTATTTTGTACCCTGTTCCCCTGAATTATTTAAATAAATGATATTTTTTGTATTGTTTATTAATGTAGCAATCATTTTGCGTATGATTTATTTTGTCCTCATCCTTTTCAGGATAACTATTTGCCAATAATATCTATTAAGATATAATTCTTCAAATTTTTTTGTTATTTTGTACCCTGCTCCCCTGAATTATTTAAACAAATGATATTTTTTATATTGTTTATTAATGTAGCAATCATTTTGCGTATGATTTATTTTGTCCGTATCCTTTCCAGGATAACTATTTGCCAATAATATCTATTAAGATATAAATATTCAAATTTTTGTTATATTGTACCCAGTTCCCCTGAATTATTTAAATAAATGCTATTTTTTGTATTGTTTATTAATGTAGCAATCATTTTGCGTATGATTTATTTTGTCCGTATCCTTTCCAGGATAACTATTTGCCAATAATATCTATTAAGATATAAATTTTCAAAGTTTTTGTTATTTTGTATCCTGTTCCCCTGAATTATTTAAATAAATGATATTTTTTGTATTTTTTATTAATGTAGCAATTATTTTGCGTATGATTTATTTTGTCCGTATCCTTTTCAGGATAACTATTACCCAATAATATTGGTTAAATTGTATGAATTCAAAGTATTACGGTTATTATGTACCCTGGGCCTCTGAATTAATATACCAAAAGATTTTCTGTGCTTACTGAATTAGATATTTAAGGTATTTTTTATTTTTTCTTCGATTTTATTGAAATAAACCCAAACGAACGGGCAGCGATCATCAACAAATAGCAGCGAACGTCAACGAACATCAGGGTTGTCCAACGCTATTTTTCGTTCGAATCCGCTGCTGCGAATCTGCTGCTAAGTTCACTCTGATAGTTTGATTGGGATATTCTCAATAAATTTGAAGACCCAAACCAAGCCCGTGAACTATTTTATAAAACTCTGTACTCTTTCTATGAGCAGTGTGTTCCATCAGTACCTACTTTCAAACCACGTTACCCTAAATGGTACACTCCTGACATCAAAGCAAAAATCAAAGAAAAAGAACGTTTCAGAAAACTTAGTAAAAAATTCACATTCAATCTCGAATACAAAGATAAATATAAATCTCTTAGATCTGAAGTTAAATCACTTATCGCCAGTTCTTATCAAGAGTACCAATCAGCTTGTGAATACTCTATTCAACATGATCCAAATAAAATTTGGAGCTTCGTTAAATCAAAATCAAAAACAACAACTTTTCCTGACTATATGTAATTAAATGATACCAGTGTTTCATCACCTAACGATATAGCTAATGCTTTTGCGTCTTTTTTTAAATCTGTCTACACATCTTCCTCTTCTTTTAATAATAGTATTAATAACAAAACTGGAGACTTAAATATTACTTCTAACGATCTGGTTGCACTCAACTATATAGCAATAGAAGATATTGAAAGTGTTTTGAAAAGTTTTAAAGCTAACCTGTCCAGTGGCCCTGATTCGGTACCAAGTGTTATTCTAAAAGATTGTTCATTTCCATTTTCTAAAGCATTATTTCATATATTTAATTTGTGTCTTCGCACTAACACTTTTCCTGATGTTTGGAAAAAAACAAAGATTAGGCCAATATTAAAATCTGGGGATGCTGCTTTCATACATAACTATAGGCCCATTGCCATGCTATCCAATTTTAGTAAAGCGTTTGAAAAGATTATCTATTCCGCTATTTACAATAAAATCTGTAATAAAATCTCAATTGCACAACATGGCTTTATGGAAAAAGCGTTCGACAGTAACCAACCTAACTTACTTTACACATGTTGTTTCCTCGGTTTTAGATGCTAAGGGTCAGGTCGATTGTGTGTACACCGACCTTGCGAAAGCATTTGATAGGATTGATCATCGCATTCTCTTAAATAAATTATCTCATTACTCCTTCTCGTCATCGTTAATTTCACTACTTTCATCCTATCTGCAGCATAGAGAACTTTCCGTACAATTCCTGGGACACAATTCCTCTACATTCACTGCTACGTCCGGTGTCCCACAAGGTTCAAATCTAGGCCCACTACTGTTTCTGTTGTTTATTAATGATATCACTACGGTACTTCACTGCGAAAAATTACTTTTTGCTGACGATCTTAAGATTTTCTATCCAATATATTCTCTACCAGATTGTTTATTATTACAACGTGATCTTGATACCCTCTATGAATGGTGCTCATCGAATAATCTACATCTCAACCTTACGAAATGCGAAGTTATTTCTTACACTCGGAAACTCTCTCCAGTTATCCACAACTATTCTATCGACAATAATGTGCTTAATCGTTGCAACATGGTTAAAGATCTTGGGGTTAAATTTGATAAAGATCTCACATTTGTGCCACATATAAATTATATTTGTCAAGCGGCTATTCGAACGTTGGGTTTTATTATTAGAAACACTCGATCTTTTAGTAATATCTTAGCCATTATATGTTTGTACTACACCCTGGTTCGCTCTAAATTAGAGTACTGTTCTATTATTTGGAGTCCGTTTGCAGAGGTTCATCAAGATAACATTGATAGAATTCAAAAAAAGTTTTTGAAATATTTACATTTCAAAACTTATGGAGCTTACCCTGATCGCTTTATGTCCTATTATGAATTACTTAGTACTTTTAATTTTTTAAGTCTTTTGGAGAGACGCAATATATATTTAGTCTATCATCTTTCTAAATTAATACACAATAATGTTAACGATCCACAATCTCTATCACTAATAAACTTTCATGCTCCCTTGTATCTCACACGTCACTCATTCAGTTTTTACTTGCAACCGGCTCGTACTAATGTCTTCTTTACTTCACCTATTAACAAAATATGTTAATTATATGACTTAAACTTTTCGTCTCATGACATATTTCTTCTATCACCCAAGCAGCTCTATCGTCGACTGCTTCACAGATAATTTAATTCAGTTTTTTTTTTTATTTCTTTTTGATTTAATCTTTGTCTTTCGCCTATACTGTAATTAGGCTTCGCCTGTAGTATAGAGTATTTAATAATAATAATAATAATAATAATAATAATAATAATAATAATAAACCCCCAGGGGTAGGTTTCTCGTATTGGAATCTACACGGGGAGTGTTAGAATAGAAATAATTGATGCGTATATATATTATACTTACACAAATATTGTAATTACTTGCCTTAGGCCGTAATTATAATAATAATTTCACCTGTAAAGCGAAAAGGTAGACTAGAGAAAATGATAATAATAATAATAATATTTAAAAATTATAATTTTTGAAGGTTCATGTCCGTGCGTGTGCATTTCGAAAGTGTTGCCAAATATGTTATAAGTAGTTATGTAAAAAATAAATATTCCTAACTAGATCAATGTGAAGTCGGTACACAAGTGTTACCAAACATGACATAAGTAACTAAGTGACGAACAAATATTCCTAACTGTATTACTGTGAAGTTAGTGCATTAATAATTTTCATACTACCAATAAAAATATAGTAAATTTTAAATATAACTAGACGAGTAAGTGTTGCCAATCTTGCCATAAGTAACATTCCTAACAAGATCAATGTGAAGTCGGTACACAAGTGTTACCAAACATGACATAAGTAACTAAATGACAAACAAATATTCCTAACTGTATTACTGTGAAGTTAGTGCATTAATAATTTTCATACTACCAATAAAAATATAGTAAATTTTAAATATAACTAGACGAGTAAGTGTTGCCAAACTTGCCATAAGTAACATTCCTAACAAGATCAATGTGAAGTCGGTACACAAGTGTTACCAAACATGACATAAGTAACTAAATGACAAACAAATATACCTAACTGTATTACTGTGAAGTTAGTGCATTAATAATTTTCATACTACCAATAAAAATATAGTAAATTTTAAATATAACTAGACGAGTAAGTGTTGCCAAACTTGCCGTAAGTAACAATCCTAACAAGATCAATGTGAAGTCGGTACACATGTGTTACCAAACATGACATAAGTAACTAAGTGACAAACAAATATTCCTAACAGTATTACTGTGAAGTTAGTCCATTAATCATTTCCATACTACCAATAAAAATTTAATAAATTTTAAATATAACTAGACGAGTAAGTGTTGCCAAACTTGTCATAAGTAACAAAGTAAATAACAAATATTCCTAAATGCATTAATGTGAATTTCGTACTTTAACTACCGTATTGCCAATGAAAATATAGTAAATATGGAATATAACTAGAAGAGAAAGTGCTGCCAAACTTGTCATAAGTAACTTAGTAGAAAAATCAATATTCCTAATAGCATTAATGTGAAATTCGTACAATAATACCAATATTGCCAATATTTATAAAGTAAAATAAAACATGTTACCGACCAATATTACTTAAAAAAAATGACAATATCGGATTTTCTTTCTCATAAAGCTGTCAGAACCATGTCGTGTTTGATATCAAACGAGAGGTATCGTCAAGGGCTACCATGCAGAAATGTCAAAATTTTGACAGTTCGATCGACTTTTGTTTTTTGCATAAATTTGTCAGAATCATGTCAAGTTTGGTATCAAATGACAGGTATCATTAAGGGCTGTCATGCAGAAGTGTCAAAAATTTGAAAGGTCGATCGGCTTTTATTTTTTGCATAAAGATGTCAGAACCATGTCGTGTTTGGTATCAAATGAGAGGGATCGTGAAGGGTTAACATGCAGATATATCAAAATTTTGACAGCTTGATCGGCTTTTGTTTTTTGCATAAAGTTGTCCGAACCATGTAAAGTTTGGTATCAAATGAGAGGTATCGTTAAGGGCTGCCATGCAGAAATGTCAAAATTTTGACAGCTCGGTCGCCTTTTGTTTTCTGCATAAGGTTGTCAGAACCATTTCGAGTTTGGTATCAAATGAGAGGGATCGTGAAGGGCTACCACGCAGAAATGTCTAAATTTTGACAGCTCGGTCGGCTTTTGTTTTATGCATAAAGTTGTCAGAACCATGTCGAGTTTGGTATCAAATGAGAGGTATCGTTAAGGGCTGCCATGCAGAAGTGTCATAAAGTTAACAGGTCGATCGGCTTTTGTTGTATAAAGTTGTCAGTTTGATATGAAATGAAAGGGATCGTCAAGGGTTATCATGCAGAAATGTCAAAATTTTGACAGCTCGATCGGCTTTTGTATTTCGCATAAAGTTGTCAGAATCATGTCAAGTTTGGTATTAAATGAGAGGTTTCGTTAATGGCTGTCATGCAGGAGTGTTAGAAAATTGAAAGGTCGATCGGCTTTTATTTTTTACATAAAGATGTCAGAACCATGTCGCGTTTGGTGTCAAATGAGAGGGATCGTCAAAGGCTAACATGCAGAGATATCAAAATTTTGACAGCTTGATCGGCTTTTGTTTTTTGCATAAAGTTGTCAGAACCATGTCGAGTATAGTACCAAATGAGAGGTATCGTTAAGGGCTGCCATGCAGAAATATCAAAATTTTGACAGCACGGTCGGCTTTTGTTTTTTGCATAACGTTGTCAGAACTATGTCTAGTTTGGTATCAAATGAGAGGGATCGTCAAGGACTACCATGCATAAATGTCAAATTTTGACAGCTCGGTCGGCTTCTGTTTCTTGCATAAAGTTGTCAGAACCATGTCGAGTTTGGTATCAAATGAGAGGTATCGTTAAGGGCTGCCATGCAGAAGTGTCAAAAATTTGACAGGGCGATCGGCTTTTGTTTTTTGCATAAAGTTGTCACAACCATGTCGAGTTTGGTATCAAATGAAAGATATCGTCAAGGGCTGCCATGCGGATATGTCAACAATTTGACAGCTCGATCGGCTTTTGTTTTTTGTTTAAATTTGTCAGATATATGTCGCGTATGTTATCAAATGAGAGGTAACGTTGAGGGTTGCCATGCAGAAATGTCAAAAATTTGACAAATCGATCGGCTTTTCTTTTTGTCTAAAGTTGTCAGAACCATGTCGTGTTTGGTATCAAATAAGAGGTATCGTCTAGGGCTGCCTTGCTGAAATGTCAAAAAGGTGACAACTCGATCGGCTTTTGTTTTTTTGTTTGAAAGTTGTCAGAACCATGTCGTGTTTGATGTCAAATGAGAGGTATCGTCAAGGGCTGCCATGCAGAAATTTCAACAATTTGACACCTCGATCGGCTTTTGTTTTTCGCTTAAAGTTGTCAGTCCCATTTCGTGTTTTGTATCAAATGAGAGGTATTGTCAAGGCTGCAATGCAGAAATGTCAAAAATTTGACAGCTCGATAGGCTTTTGTTTTTTGTTTAAAGCTGTCAGAATCGTGTCGTGTTTGGTATCAAATGAGAGGTATTGTCAAGGGCTGCCATGCAGAGATGTTAAAAATTTGGCAGATAGATCGGCTTTTGTTTTTTGCACAAAGTTGTAAGAACCATATCGTGTTTGGTATCAAATGAAAGGTATCGTTGAGGGTAGCCATACAGATATGTCAAAAATTTGACTGCTCGATCGCCTTTTGTTTTCTGCTTAAAGATGTCAGAACCATGTCGTATTTAATATCAAATAAGAGGTATCGTCAGGGGCTGCCTTGCAGAAATGTTAAATCTTTGACAGCTCGATCGGCTTTTGTTTTTTGCTTAAAGTTGACAGAACCATGTAGTGTTTGATATCAAATAAGAGGTATCGTCAAGTGCTGCTATGCAGAAATGTCAAAAAGTTTAGAGCTCGATCGGATTTGGTTTTTTGCCTAAAGTAGCCAAAGCCATGTCGTGTTTGGTATCAAATGAGAGGTGTCGCCGAGGGCTGCTATGCGTAAATGACAAAAATTTGACAGCTCGATAGGTTTTTGTTTTTTGTTTAAAGTTGTCAAAACCATGTCGTGTTTGGTCTCAAATGAGAGGTATCGTCAAGGGCTGCCATGCAGATATATCAACAATTTGACAGCTCCATCAGATTTTGTTTTTTGTTTAAAGTTGTCAGAATCATGTCGTGTTTGGTATCAAATGAGAGGGATCATTGTGGGTTGCCATGCAGAAATGTTAAATATTTAACAGCTCGATTGGCTTTTGTTTTTTGCTTAAAGTTGTCTGAACCATTTAGTGTTTTGTATCAAATGAGAGTTATCGTCAAGGACTGCCATGCAGAAATATTAAAAATTTGACAGCTCGATCGGATTTTGTTTTTTGCTTTAAGTTGTAAGAACTATGTCATATTTGTTATCAAATGCGAGGTATCGCCGAGGGCTGCTATGCTGAAATGTCAAAAATTTGACAGCTCGATGGGCTTTTGATTTTGTTTAAAGTTGTCAGAACCATGTTGTGCTTGGTATCAAATGAGAGGTATCGTCAAGAGCTGCCATGCAGAAATATCAGTAATTTGACAGATCGATCGGCTTTTGTTTTTGCTTAAAGTTGTCAGAACCATGTTGTGTTTGGTATCAAATGAGATGTATCGTCATGGGCTGTCATGCAGAAATGAAAAAAATTGACATCTCAATCAGCTTTTGTTTCTTGCTTAAAGTTGTCAGAACCCTGTCATGTTTGGTATCAAATGAGGGGTATCGTCAAGGGCTGTCGTGCTGAAATGCTAACAATTGGACAGCTCGATCGGCTTTTGTTTTTTGCCTAAAATTGTCAGAACCCTGTCGTGTTTGGTATCAAAAGAGAGGTATCGTCTAGGGCTGCCTTGCGGAAGTGTCAGTAATTTGACAGCTCGATCGGCTTTTGTGTTTTTCATAAAGTTGTCAAAAGCATGTCGCGTTTGGTATCAAACACCGACCAAAAAACAAAGGGAGACTTAATAGCTCCGTGTTATTTGAAAAGATAGAAGTGCGGGGAGTGGGGGTGAGTAGGGGTAATATACCTATTAAACTATATACTGCTGAAAAGCACACAGGAAATGTCCGGAACATTATGTATATCTGCACTCTTCTGGTTTGGACACCATCCCTTGCTTGACATCGTATGGTGAATATTAATTCTTTATTCTGAAAAATCCGAATTACATCGAATCTTCGAAGAACTCCGCTTTTTACCACACTCGTCTTCAATAGTCCGTGGAAACTTCAGAAACGCAGACTTCACGAGAGAAACCCAAGTATCTTCGAAGAAAATATACAACAGAAGATAGAAAAACTTGCTGTCCGACCTGCAGTTCACGTCTCCCGCCAACCAGAGAGATCTTGCTGTCCTGTAAGCCGTTCACGTTTTCCGAGCCATCAGACGAACATACGAACCCGGGGATGTCCGTAAAACACTTAGCAATTATTATATTGTTATTACCTTTGTAAGTTAATTATAATTATTATTAATTATTACACAAAGGGATACTTCTAGCAAAGACTAGTAATAAAAGTACCGAGAGACCGGCACAGTCTCAATACACACACAAAGTATTTATGAGTATTAACAATTCATTAGAATTAGAAAATACTAACAGTCCAATAAAAGTTTTATTGAGACCCAGTCGCTTAGACAATTTAAATTTAAAAATGACTACCACATTAGCAGAACTCAAAAATCTCTCAGAGATCATTCCTCATTATGATGGAAATATCAAAATTCTAAATAATTTTATATCTGCTGTAGATGATGTATATACTACATTAACTAGTATCCAAATGAATTTTATTTATTTGGATTAATAAAAAATAAACTCACCCACAAAGCTGCTGAATTATTAGCTGAAAATAAATTCGCAGACTGGGAAGAATTAAAAACGTACTTAACATCAAATTTTTGTGATAAAAGTACAGCAGAAACTATTTTATTAGAAATATTACAAACTAGAAATAAAATTAATTCAGAAAAGACTCTAGAAACAATTTCACAGAGATTTTCGCAATATAAATCAAAAATCCTCTTAAATGAATACAGTCAAATTCAAAAAAATGCCATAATCATGGAAAATCAGAAACTTGTTATTTCACATTTCATTTCACTATTACCAATTACGATACGCGGATCCTTTATTGTAAAGAATCCACAATCTGTAGAACAATGCGAAACTCTCTTGCGAAACGAATTTAATTTTTCACATCAATCACCGATGTTAAAAGAAAAATCAAATTTCTCATTCAGCATACCTCCTAAGAAATTTCCAGGTCAACAATTTCTTTCAAAACCCATACAATTAAACAATAGTAACAAACAGCCTACACCTTTCGCACCGAGGCAAAATTTAAATTTTTTTTATGAAACAAAACGTTCTTTCCAACCAAAACCCATGACACAACAGACTCGTTTAACAGACCCTATGTCGACACAAACTATAAAACAAAATTATAATATTGACGAGACAGATGATCCAATTACAACAGAACAATTGACACTGAACGCGAACCCGAAACAGACGAAGATTCTTTTTTAGAATTAGAAAACGAAGAGTACGAACAAAACACGTAATGTCAAGCATCACGTATAATCTGCCATCTTTACAAATACAAGATTACACTATTCTTTTTGATACAGGCTCTAGTATAAATTTAATTACTCCGGAACTAGTCAAGATCAAAGATATGAGAACTCATAAAGAGAAATGCACTTTTAAAACTGTAAATGGAAAAACTACAATAAATGAATATGTTATATTGAAATTAAACAAAATTCCAGTCAAATGTTATGTTTATAATTTTTACAAAGAATACAATCTACTTTTGGGCATAGACGCATTCAAAGATTTAAATATACAAATCGATTTCACAAAAAATATTGTTAAAATACAGGAAAAAGAAAAATCACTACAAGTATATTCAGACACAATAAAACAAAATAATAACATTCAAGTTCGAAACGAACACCTAAATAATTTTGAAAAACAAAAATTGAATACAGTCATCACTGAATACGAAGACTTATTCCCAAAGAAAGACGAAAAATTATCTAGCACTAATATGTGTACACACAAAATAATAGTTAACGAGGAAACTCCTATACACACAAACAATTATAGACTCCCACAAATATACGAAAAAGACATCGAGGAACACATTCAAACTTTATTAAAAGAAAATGTAATTCATCCTTCACATTCTCCTTGGAATTCACCTATTTGGATTGTACCAAAAAAATTAGATGCATCTGGCAAACGCAAAACTAGACTATTGATTACCGAAAATTAAATGCTAAAACAAAAGACGATAGATTTCCAATCCCTAATATAGATACCCTTTTAGACCATATAGGACCCTCAAAATATTTTACAACCCTCGATTTACACTCTGGCTTCCACCAAATATTAATGAATAAAGACGACATTGAAAAAACTGCATTTTCGACAACATCTGGTCATTATGAATTTATTCGTATGCCTTTTGGACTCAAAAACGCACCAGCCACATTTCAAAGAATGATGAATATTGCGTTAGGTGACTTAGTAAACAAAATTTGCTTAGTATATCTCGATGATATAATTATTTTTGGAAAAAACATTAGACGAGCATTTAAAAAACATAACTTTAGTATTCGAAAAACTTAGAAAAGCAAATCTTAAAGTACAAATTGATAAATCCGAATTTTTAAAAAATCAGACTAAATATCTCGGTTATATTATTACACAAGACGGTATAAGAACAGACCCATCAAAAGTCGAGAATATATAAAAATTTAAACATTCCAAAAACAAAAAAGGAAATTAAACAATTCCTTGGAACTATCGGATGGTATCGTAAATTCATTCCTGATTTTGCAAAACTCACAAAACCCTTTACACGTTGTTTACGAAATGGCCAAACTATTGATATATACAATAAATAAATAAATAAATAAATAAATATATTTTTAACCATAAAGTATACATATAACGAAAATACATGGTAAGTCAATAAAATACAATAAATCTAGGCACATTATAGTTACATGAATTTTGCGTACATTGTAAAAAGAAAGTGTTTCATATACATAAATAAACAAAACATTTAAAAAAACCTTACTCTATGATTTTTCATCAACGTACATAGTGCAGTTTTCATATACATAAATAATAAACATAACATTTAAAAACATTACTCGATGATTTTTCATCTAAGAACTCACATAGTAAAATTTTCATTTACATAAATAAACATAACATTTAAAAAACATTACTCTATGATTTTTCATCTAAAAACTTACATAGCAAAATTTTGCCTTCACTGTAGAATGTTGTCAAATCATAAAAACAATTACTTTTAAAAAACTTATTTAATAAATACTTAAAATTACTGAATGTTTTTGATTTTAATGAATCAGGTAGAATATTAAATAGCTTCGGTGCAAGTTGGTAAGGGGTTTTGATTTTGAGTCTGGATTTTGCCACACTAACACTGTTTTTAGTCCTTGTGTTGTAATTATGAATGTCTTTCACATGTGAAAATCTATTTAAGTGTTTTTTAATGAAGCACAAATTCACAAATATTATTAGAGAGAAAAGAGACATTATTTTTAGTTTCTCAAAAATAGGTTTGCAGTGATCAAAGTTATTGCATTTAACAATGGCCCGCACAGCGCGTTTTTGTAGAACAAAGATTTTGTTTAAGTTAGAGTCACTAGTATTACACCACACCAACAGTCCATATGATAGCACTGAATAGAACATAGCGTAATACACAGTTACAGCAGCTTCTTGATTAATGGTAGATCTAATTCTCTTTATGGTAAATGTCGCTTTAGATAGTGTTACACATAAGTTATGGGGATTCCATGTAAGACCTGGATCTAAATACATTCCTAGTATTTTAGGATGGTCACTCGTCTGTAGATTGATGTTGCTGGTGAACAGTAATTGCACAGTTTTATTGTTATTAATTAAAAGTTCATTTGAAGTAAACCACGCATTTGCTTCTTTAAGGGCTTCTGAAGATTTAAATTCGATTTCGGTTACGTCTTTTCCTTGTACTGTGATTGTGGTGTCGTCAGCAAATAAAATTGTGTTTGAAGTAGTATAGAATGGAAAGTCGTCTATACTAATCAAAAAGAGAAGAGGACCTAAAATAGATCCTTGTGGGATACCATGTTGGATATTTTTGTAGGTACTGAGGTTTCCATTAATTTGTACCAATTGTTTTCTGTTTGTCAGGTACGAATGCAACAGATTTGCTGCATTACCTTCAATACCGTAGTATTTAAATTTTGTAACTAAAATATCATGTGAAATGCAATCGAAAGCCTTACTTAAATCGATGAATAGCGCGTTAGTTAGCGTTCGATCTTCATTATTCTCCGTGACAATATTTATTAACTTAAGGATGGCATCTATAGTTGATAAATTTTTCCTAAAACCGTGTTGGTTATTAGATATTAGATTGAAATGTTCTAGAAAACCAAATATCTGTTCGTGAATTACAGTTTCAAGTATCTTTGAGGCTGCTGGTAATATTGAGATTGGTCTGTAATTATTTACAGTTGAGTGGTCACCAGATTTATGTATTGGAATCACCTTAGCCAGTTTCCATCGGTCAGGGAAAACTCTTTCAATTAAACTTGAATTTACTATGTCAGCGAGAGGTTCGCAAATGTAATTGGCTGCTACTTTTAATAGAAAAGGACTAAAGCCATCTATATCTTCAGTACGCTTTGGTTTCATTTTACGCAATATTGTAAAAATATCAGTATGTGTTACTGGTTTTAAATAAATGGAGTTGCTTGGTTTTAGCGACTTTTTATTTTTTAAAAGATCCTCAAAATTTGGCTTTGTTGCGGCAAGGTTCTCTTTGAGTGTTTGAGCGATGTTAACAAAATAATGATTGAAGGTTGCTGCATCGATATTTACTGGAACTTTGCTTTTGTTATTTTCGGAAATATTCACTTAATTTTTAATAATTTTCCAAATAGTTCTCGATTTGTTGGATGAGTCTTCAATTTTTCTCATATTTATTGATATTTTTCGAGTTTTAATGAGCTTGTTATATAATTTTTTGTGGTTTATGTACAGCTGTTTTATATTTTCACTATTAGTTGACTTCCAGGAATTGTATAGGAGCAA
Source organism: Ophonus ardosiacus (assembly GCA_943142095.1). Taxonomy (NCBI): domain Eukaryota; kingdom Metazoa; phylum Arthropoda; class Insecta; order Coleoptera; family Carabidae; genus Ophonus; species Ophonus ardosiacus. The sequence goes on along the minus strand of OW964833.1, from coordinate 26,032,223 downwards.
TAATGTATTGCGGGCTTCTATTATGTCAGGAGAATTTAGATTCGATGTTTGGTTTCCTCTAAGTGTTTTCTTAACCAAAGGAAAAGCTGTTTGAAAATGGTGGATTATAGATGACATGAAGTGATTACATTTATCGTTAGCATTTTGAGCTAAATACACTTCTGACCATGTTTCCTGTTCTACGAGATTTATGAAATAATTAATAGTTGTTTCGTTGATGTTACGAGTAAAAGTAGTGTTAATTTTGTTCGGGACGGCTGAATTTGTTTCAATTTTAAGTAATATAGCTCTATGATCCGAAAAGTGAACATCTAAAACGGTTGTTGTATAATTCGTGATATCAGTAAAAATATTGTCTATACATGAAAAAAGTCTTGTTGGTTGGAAGACAGTCTGTTGTAGATTATTTGTGAGGAGCAGATTGACTAATGATTTTGCTTTGTTGGAAGGCTTTAAAAAGTCAACATTAAAATCTCCTGTTATTATGGTTTTGTGCTTGTGGTACACCGATAACTTGTTTAATGCATTGTTTAATATGGTAGAAAATTTTTCAAAATTGTTTTTGTCACATGTGTATATGGTAACAATTATTAATTTTAGTTCTTCAATTTGGATAGCTGATAACTCACAGATTTTTTCTTCTGACAAGTTGTTAATATGGTTGAGCGTAGTGCATAAGACAGAGTTTCTCAGTAGAATACAAACACCTCCATGTTGGAAGTGAGACCTGGAGAACGATGAAGCAACATAAAAGTTGTTCAATTTCAATACTTCTAATTCATGAGTTTGCAACCAATGTTCGTTGATGCAGATTATATTTAAGTTAGAGTAGTTTTCTATGAATATTTCCAAATTTTCTAGAGAATTTCTTAAACACTGGATGTTTATGTGAAGAATATGTAATGGTTTGGTTTATTTGGTATATGCACTGAATTAATATTTGCTAGCCTAGATTTGGTTTCACTTGTCTCTTGGGATAAAAACGAAATCTTTTAATAATTATTCCATTTGGCCACAATGAATCCTGGGATATGCTCTCAAGCAATTCAAAGTTTACTCCTACTTTAAAGGATAATGAATTGGAGCCTTCTTTAGATATTTTTACGACTGAAAGGTAGGATGGTGATAAATTTTTATTTAAATAATTTTTGAGGTCATCTACCGAGCTCTCTGGATGAATTCGACCCACGTAAAACCAGGCTATTTTGGGAAGGGCTTTAATTTGACTATTTTTTGGATCTGCTGAGCCGTGTATGGTATTTATTTTCCTTTTATTTTGTTTTCTTTTGACAATCTGAAAGTCATCGTGACCAGAACTTTCGGTTGGTGTATTAAGAGTGGATGCATTATGCGGCATTTTATTATTTTCTTCAATGTTCAAAATTGCTGTGGAATCAGACATAGACTGACCTCTCGTGTTGTTTTTTTTTTATTTAGTGTTTTATTTACATTTGCGACAGCTTGATTGCCGACAGTTGGAGAAGGTTCGTCTTCACAAATCAACGAAATCGGACTTGCCGACTTAGTTCTGATTGGCCAGGACAGAGTCTGACCTTGCTCAACTAAGTCAGGGATATTTCTGTTTACGTTTGTTTGCTTTGACAAATCAGAATTATTTTGTATTAAGTCATTTACTTCATTTACTAATTGGAGAACAACATTTGTAAGTTCAGTTATTTTTGATAACATTTTTTGGAAGACTGGTGCTTCATGAATAGATATAGAACTTGATATAGTGTTTGATACAAGTTTTCCTTTATTATCATATAGAATGCATTCGCAGAAAACACATATGTATTTGATATTTTGGGGTTTGTTTATAATGGCATTGTACTCACGTTTGCCGATCTTCGAGCACTCAAGATGATAACTTAAGCTGCATGTTCCTCCACAAGTAACAAATAGATCTTCTTTGTTACATGATTTTTTGCATAAATTGCAAGAGATATTCGTTGAGTCAACTGCACCGGGCGCCATTTTCACTCATATATCAATGAACAATATAGAAATTGTTTTAATAAATGTAAAGAAACCCTAACCAGTTCACCAATATTACAATACCCCGACTCTCAATAAAATGTTTATTCTCACAACTGATGCTTCAGATTTTTGTATAGGCTTTGTAATACTTCAAAAAAATGAAAATAACAAAGAAATGCCAATAGCATATTTTTCAAAAACATTAAGTAACGCTGAACAAAATTATAGTACCATAGAAAAAGAATTACTCGCAATAATACAATCCATAAAAAACTTTCGAACTTACATATACGGTAGAAAATTCATAATCAAAACCGACCACAGACCACTTGTATGGCTATTCAATATGAAAAACCCGAATCAAAAACTTATGCGTTGGAAAATAGAATTAAATGAATATAATTTCGAAATAGAATATTTACAAGGAAAAATGAATATCATCGCCGATAACCTATCACGACAAAGAAACGAAACACATATAAAACATACAGAAGACGTATCGAATACAAAAATATTTGCACACTGCATATCAAAAGACTTTAACATGACACAAGGATTAGTCAAAGATATAAATGATTCATTCCAAAGTAAAGAATATTGTAATAACCAAAGAGACAATAATAAGAACATTATCATACAACATATTAATAACAAAACAATATTTCATTTAATTATAAAAGAAAAATTTAATGATATACCTACCATTAAAAACTTAGATAAACCTCTTAAAGAATTACGAGACTATATGATATTAAATGAATTACACGAAATCAATATTCCAAAATTAGGATGTGGATTAAACAAATAAAAATGGAAAGACGTCTCTAATAAAATTTTAAAAATATTTGAAGACACAAATATACAAATTAATTTATATACGCCCCCTGAAACAAATAATAACGACCTAATAAACAATAATGATAGCGACAATAATACGATACACTCAGACCCAGAAAACCTTGTAAATGGATTAAGATTTATAAATGATAGACTTAACATAGCAAATAATCAATTAATACTAGAAATATACAACAGAAACACCGAAATTGAAACAAAACGATTATTTGATCATAATAAAATAAGAATACATTGTAAATTCAATAAATTTATGTTGGAAGAAGAGATCACAAAATTCTTAAAAGAGTACATTATCCCAAAATTACGATATTACGGAATAATAGAAAAAGATTTGGATCTAATACTTTCAAAAATTATAAAAAATAATTTTGAATATGATTCCATAAAAATAATCGCTTGTAATAAAATCGTAACAGATAAGACGCGGATGAACAAATAGAAACAATTCACAATTTCCACAACGGGCTGACCAACCATCGTGTGATAGTAGCAACATTAAACGCATTAAAAGATAAATATTTTTGGCCGAATATGATAAAAAGTATTACCGAATATGTTAATAATTGCGACCACTGCAAATTGAATAAGTACAACAGGAAACCAATACCAGCAATTGATAATCTCACCCCAACACTCTCTAAACCTTTTGATATAATAAATATGGATTTACTATGTCTAGACAAAAATTACTTCTTAACGATCTACGACCAGTTTCTAAACAGGGACAAATATACTACCTTGAAAATAAATCCTGAAGATGTGTCCTGAATCAATTAATAAAATACTTCCAAACATTTACTATATAAACAAAATTATAATGGATTCCGGTTTCGAATTTAAAGGCAGTCTCATATATTACCTACTCAGAATACATAATATAGAAAGTCATATTATTGTTTATTTTATAAATCCCGCTTTTCTTCTGTGTTGTTTATTTTTGGTGTATTATTTTTCAAAATTTTATATAAATTTGGTTGTGATTGTCAAGTTAAGACAATGCTATGTTTATCTGTTACATGTTTTAAGTTTGTATGTAAACTTTTATAATAAGGGATTGAAATGAATGATTTCTTTTGTTTTATATGTTTATATATTTTATTGGTAATTAATTGTATATTTTTTATGTAATTAAATTGATTTTCTATTTAAGTTAGGGGATAGTTATTATTTAGTCTTATAATAAATATTGTGTTCATTTCTTTAATAAAATCAGTTTTGGAAAGTGGTGTATTTAATAATCTGTTGAAAAAATAGTTAAAGGCTGTTTGTTTAATTGTTGGATTGTGGTAAGAGTTATGAGGTATTATCATATCTGTTGATGTGAGTTTTCTGTAAATGTTATATTTAATTTGAATGTCCGCGGTTTTTTGTAAAGTTAAGTATAAAAAATTTATTTTGTTATCATTTTCTATTTCGATTGTAAATTTGATATTCGATAAGTTATTAATAGCGTTGTGAAAATTGTGTAATTCATTTAAAGTTCCTGTCCAAAGTATTATGGTATCGTCTACATATCGTTTCCAAAAAATAATATGTTCTTTAAATGGTGTTTTCATAATTTTAGATTCTAGATTATCAATATAAATGTTGGCTAATAGGCCGCTAATGGGACTACCCATTGGGAGACCGTTTTCAAATTTGTAAGTGTTATTTTGAAAGTTAAAAAAAAATTGTTTTGTTACAATTTGGAAGAGTTCTATAAGGTTGTTAATGTCGGTTTCGTTTAGATTGTAGTTATTAATGAAAGTATGGTTATTTAAAATTAGATTTTTAAGTAGTTCGAGGGTTTCGGGAACTGGTATATTTGTATAAAGATTAACGATATCGAATGATATTAAAGTAAATTGTTTTTAGTTTTCCTGAAGGGAGTTATTTAAAGTATTAATTAAATCTGTAGAATTTTTAATAGAGTGTGTGGATGTGTATTTATAGTGATGTGTCATTATATTATTTAGTGTTTTAGATATTTTATGTGCTGGTGATTGGACGGATTGATTTGTCGGGTTTATGTAATTGTATGAGACTGTATAAAGTTGGTGTGAGGGGATTAGTTTCTAAATTTTGATATGTATTGGTATTAAATTTTGATAAAGTATTTGAATATTTGTTGATTGTTTTTCTAAGTAATTTGTTATATGCTGTTAAAGGATTTTTTGTCATTAACTTAATATTGTTTTCTGCAAAAAATTGTAAAGTTTTTTCTGTGTAATCTTTAGAATCTAATATGACTAGTCCGGCGTTTTTGTCTGCTTTTGTGATTGTTAAGTCAGAGTTAGAAATTTTTTCTTTGATTGAATTTAAATTATTATTGAAAGTTATATTGTTCTTTTTGTGGTTGTTGCATTCACTTACCTTACTTCTATCTTGTAGGATACGTGTGATTTCTGAAGTTAATTGTGTTTCGTTCTGTTTATTTGAAATCTGTGCTTCTAATTGTATTGAAATCTTCGGTATATTTATGTTTTTGGGGGGTGGTGGTGTAAATTTGTATCCAAGTTGCAGTAGTTCTTTTCGGGTTTGGTGAAAATTGTAGTGGAGAGATTGGTTGTGCGTGGTGGGAAGTTGTGAATATTGTCTTTATATAATTCTCGTATTTTTGAAGTTCTTTGACGTTCTAGTTGTTTTCTTTCTTCTTCTTTTTTCTTGAGTAGGTGTTGTAATTTAAGTCTTCTTTTCCGGTCGTCTTCATAGTTGTTTGTACGTATTGTTTCTTCTAATTTTATTATTAAACATTCATATTCGATGGTGCGAAGATATTTGAGGAGATGTCGGTGTAAGAACTTCAATTTTGTGTCTATTGTTGAACTGTTGTGTTGTTGTTTGTTTATTTCGTTTCTAAGGAGTTTGAAGTATATTTCATCCTCCTGGCCTTTAGTAATTTTATGTCGGAATTTGATGCGTAGGAAGTCTGGAGTGATTTTGTTCATTTTAGCAGAATGTAAAAAATTTAAATGTTGTATTATTCTGTGTCGTTTATGTAACATATATTTCAACTGTCGGAGTTTCATAGATATCTCCATATTTTCAACATTGTGAATGAAATTCTCCAGTTCAGAATGCATGTTTAATTGCAAGGTAAGAAAAATGTAAGCAGTCTGGTGTTTTTTATTTATTTAAAAAATCCTTAGAGGCGATCGATTTCGGCTTTTCAAAATGTCATCATCAGGCCACAGCTAAAATATAAATTACAATAGATAAATTACAATAAATAATTTTATAGTTATACAAAGTATTAAGTTAATATATATTAAGTTAAAAGTAAGATTAAGTGCGTGCAAGAACCACAAAAAGATTATCAAAAATACATGTACTCACCGTCGGGTGGTTTATTAGATGAAATATACATTAAATAATATGGTGTAAAATAATTTAAATAAGAATGATGTTCTTAGAAAAACTTTTCTTCCATGTTCAAGGCCAGGAGGATGAAATGTAATTGAGGTTATTTTTAGCGGGAACCGAAATATATATGTGATTTTTAGGGATTTTTTATTATTTAAATGGCGGTAAATGTATGTAAAGGTATGTAGACGATACCATAATACTTTGGACAGGAACTTTAAATGAATTAAACAATTTTCACAACGCTATTAATAACTTATCGAATATCAAATTTACAATCGAAATAGAAAATGATAACAAAATAAATTTTTTAGACTTAACTTTACAAAAAAACCCGAACAATCAAATTAAATATAACATTTACAGAAAACCCACATCAACAGATATAATAATACCTCATAACTCTTACCATAATCCAACAATTAAACAAACAGCCTTTAACTATTTTTTCAACAGATTATTAAATACACCACTTTCCAAAACTGATTTTATTAAAGAAATGAACACAATATTTATTATAGGACTAAATAATAACTATCCCCTAACTTACATAGAAAATCAATTTAATTACATAAAAAATACACAATTAATTAACAATAAAATATATAAACATATAAAACAAAAGAAATCATTCATTTCAATCCCTTATTATAAAAGTTTACATACAAACTTAAAACATGTAACAGATAAACATAACATTGTCTTAACTTGACAATCACAACCAAATTTATATAAAATTTTGAAAAATAATACACCAAAAATAAACAACACAGAAAAAAGCGGGATTTATAAAATAAACTGTAACGATTGCAGCGCATCCTATATCGGGCTTACACGCAGAAATATAAAAGTAAGATTCACAGAACACATAAAAAACAACCCCCCATCAGCTTTTGGAACACATTTAATAAATACTAAACATAACACTTCTATAGATAACCTTACACTTCTTCATTCAGAAAATAATTACACTCAATTAACAATATTAGAAAAATTTGAAATACTTAAACACACCAAAAATAACGATAATTTAATTAATGAAAATATAATTTTTCCTGAAAATCATATTTTGAAACATTTACCGCCATTTAAACAATAAAAAATCCCTAAAAATCACATATATATTTCGGTTCCCGCTAAAAATAACCTCAATTACATTTCATCCTCCTGGCCTTAAACATGAAAGAAAAGTTTTTCTAAGAACATCATTCTTATTTAAATTATTTTACACTATATTATTTAATGTATATTTCATCTAATAAACCACCCGACGGTGAGTACATATATTTTTGATAATCTTTTGTGGTTCTTGCACGCACTTAACCTTACTTTTAACTTAATATATATTAACTTAATACATTGTATAACTATAAAATTATTTATTGTAATTTATCTATTGTAATTTATATTTTAGCTGTGGCCTGATGATGGCATTTTGAAAAGCCGAAATCGATCGCCTCTAAGGATTTTTTAAATAAATAAAAAAAACACCAGATTGCTTACATTTTTCTTACCTTGCAATTAAAGTCATATTACTTGCCTAAATAACCCAAAAAGTAACGCAATTGAAAGATTGCATTCTACTCTCATAGAACATCTACGTTTAACAGAAAATAACAATGAATTTAATAATAAAACCTTGTTAGAAAAATTAGAACTTGTAATATTAGCTTATAATAATACAAAGCACTCCATTACAAAATTAACCCCTAACGAAATATTATTTGGAAAAAATAACGAAATACCTTTTAAAACAGTTCCACTTATAAAAGAAGAACTAATTCGACAATATAAAGAAGAACAAACCAAAGTATTTGACATCATTAAAACAAAAATTGAAAGAGAAAAACAACGTTATAAAGAAGATAATAATCCCTTACAGATAAATGACAAAGTATTCGCTAAAGAAAACCCTAGACTAATAACGAAATTTAAAAAACCATTATTCAGTAAAATAAAAGTAGAAGAATATGACCCATTATTAGGCAAAGTAAAAGTAAAAGATCAACTAAGTACAAAAAATATTCTAATAAATAGACTAAAACCATGAAATTTTTGAAACACATTGTAGAAATGACAATGAACAAATACACTTCATAATAAATATCCCTACATTTACACAAAATACTTACTCCTTATTTCAGTTCACTCCCATCCCTATGTATAAAGATAATACCCTCATTATGCTCAATGAGAAACAAAGTATTTATTATGTAGATGATAGAAATAAATATTATATTCATTTCTATCATCTATATAAGTGCTATAATAGCACTTATAACTGTATACAAATAATAATATATTATTGTAATAGTCGATATATTAGTATAAACAAATGTATCACGAATATTGTAAAAGACCAAAAGAACGATGGTTGTTTATATCATGGGAACAAATTGAGAATACAAATAATTTAATAATTATAAGCCCTAAAGAACAACAAATTCAAATCAATTGTCAAACAATCACATTAAGAAATACAATTTGAAAATTTTAATTCCTTTAATACTCTAAAAATAACAAATCACACCGAATGGAAAGATGTAACGCCAGTAAATATAAATATGAAAAATGTTCCACAAATACAAGAATTACAAATAAATTATAACCATCATTCTTATATATTGTATTGCATAATTACTATTGTTATAATATTCATGATATGTTATAAATATAAGAATAAGTTTGTGAACCTATGTAAGCAAAATAAATTGAAAAGTAAGAATCAAATAGATATAGAATTAGAAACAATAAAAAAGCATTCTATAATTATTGTAAAATTTTGGAAGGGAGGAATTATGTAAGGCCCTGTAGATATTTCACAATAATCATATCCTGTTTGTGTAAGAGAGACCTAAACCAAGCTTCCCTTGGAAATAGTGTTGCCACAAGACAAGACCGGTCTTGTTCTTGGTCTCGTCTCGTCTTGGTCTTGTCGAGACGAGACCATCATTTGGTCTCGACTAAAAAAGTCGAGACGAGACGAGACCAGTGTCAAGTCTTGTCGAGAAAGTCTTGAGTCTCGACAAGACTCTCGACTTCAGTTCAAAGGTATTTTTTTAAAACATATATTCTAAAGGTGCTTCAAAAATTGATAATATTGCTGTAAATACTGTTCGAAAATTCATATAAATAAGAGAGATATTAATTTTTCAAATTTTGTAATTTTCTACTTTCATAGTTTTGTTCCAAAAACATTAATTTATGTAAATATGATGTATTCCTTATTCATCTAAATAATCCAAATGTAACTTTTAAATGAATTTACAATGTAGGTGGGATGAAATGAAAAAAATATAAATTTAGAATTCTTATGTTATTTTAATGCACCAATATTTTAATTAAATTAAAATCAACCTTTATTTTATAATATACATGTTTTATATGTATAAATATGTTGATTTTAATTTATTTTTTGATTCATTCTCAATTAAAATATTGGTACAACTGACTATATCTTGGAAAATATTTCCAATTTTCAAATAGCAAAAAAGTTACATTTGTAGTGCATTCTCCACGTTAGCAATGTACTTCAGTTTTATTTATTAAATTAATTTATTATAACAAAGTAACGTTCCCTTCAAATACACAGTTTTATTCATTTTTAAAGAATCTATTGTGATTCTTAAAATTTTACGGAAATGCAGACAAAGATTTTACAATCCTAGGGAAATTCCAGGTCTGTGTCCCGGTTTAAAACAACCATATTGTACTTGTTCAACGGACGTACTTCTTATTCGCCTAAATATTTCACTTCATTCAACCATGAATACATATTGCATAATAGAAATAGGAATATATTAAATGCAAATAATGTAAACTATTAATACTAACAAATAAGTTATATGATTATTTTGTAAAGAATAGTAAAAGTATAAAAAACGAAGATTTAATTCTTCTCAAACTTTGTATCCATAATTTATGTAAAAATACTTTTCCTGCGAATTAAAATAAAACATTTTCTACTGTTATCATTAAATGCCAATAAAAAAATTATGGTGTCGTATATAAACAAAAATTTGGAAAATATGTACTTCAAAAGATAAAAGTTTATGTATCTATTATGTGATGTATAATGAAAGTAAAACTTTATCTCAATAAGGTGAAATGTAAGGGACATTGTTAAAATATGTAGTTGCAGGTATAACAATTTGGGAAATTTGGTATCAAACATTCTAAGAAATTGGTATTAAACATTTCTCGTAAAACACGTGCAAAGTACAAGTACACTTTCCTCGCCCGGTGTCATTGGTCATAAAGGCCTGTGTTTTCTTTTCGGCGTATTTTAATCTAAGGTTCAATTCAACTGGGTATTATAAAATACTGGAATTAGGGATAACCTTGTACTGGGATTGTAATTCATAATTTTTTGTTCATTCATATTTTCTTATTTTCAGCTTCGTTGATAAAATTGTTGCCAGAATATAATTAATAAAAATAAGCATAGTGTAAAGATTAGAAAAGTATGCAAGGAAGTGATATTTTTGGGAAAACCATTGCTTTGTCCCCCATCCCTTAAGTTTTATAGTCAATATGATCATCATATAACGTTACCTCAAAACATAATTCAAGGTCAAACTTTTGAAATAAAACAGCGGTTCTCAACCTGTAGTACACGTACCAGGGGATACGCAATAGTATAAGTTTTAGTTATCTACTTATTTAACATATATTTAGAAAAAAATAAAAAAAATAGCGAAAGAAGTTACTTTTTTGGGGATTTTTATCCATTTACTTACTGCTTCATTTAAACATATACATATCTATTTAACTATTGCTAATAATAGAAATGCATTCTTTAGTTAAGGAATTGAAATTATATATTTTATGTTTAGTAATGATAAACAACACTCGATATATACGTATATTTTCATATTAATTGTTTGATGAGGTGAAGTATCAAGTTGATGATATTCATGGAAAACTTAATAATAAATATCTCAAATATTATTTGGAATTTTTTAATCGCGATTGTACTGCTGTTCTTAGAATTTTATGTACTATTAAATACGATTATTAAAAAAAATTATTAATAGAGGCAAAGTCGAGAGTCTTGTCGAGACTCGAGACGAGACGAGACTGACATCAAGTCTCGTCTCGACAAGACCAAAACGAGACCACTCTAGTCGAGACCAAGACGAGACCGACCCCAAGTCTCGTCTCGCGACTTCTGGCAACACTACTTGGAAAGTTTCCATCTACCCACACTTATGATAAGAAACAGTTTAAATAGGCCGTAGAATTAGATAAACTTGTTCAGTTCATTATAAATCTTTGAGCAGTTATGCTGTTGTATTGTAATTAAATAAATAATTTTTTTTAAACACTTATTAAATCGAGAATTTAATTTGCATCTATACTGTAATGCGGGCAACATGCATCTCTTTTGTAATGCGTGCAGCATGCTTCTCTTGAATACAAAAATGTAAAAGATTGTAACTAAATTCAACGTGTCTTTCGCAAATATTCGAAAATATTTTTGATAATAAATTGAATATCAAACATGTTTTCGATATTTTATGAAAGAAATATGTAGTTTATTTGGTTTTACATATAACATTAGAATATATGGGTTATTAAATTAAACACATGTCATAATATCTTATTTGTAAATTTATTAAAGCAGTAAATAATAATAAAAGTGTTGACAAATTGTAACAGTGAAATAATAATAATAAATATAATATAAAGTCTCAGAAGGCGTATTAAGCACATGTAACGGTTCCGATTGTTTGGCAAAATTAATAAGTTTATCCGTAAAGGTATTGAAAGTTGAAGGTTCCTCAGGTGTATGTGGCACATTGAATAACATATTTGACTGTTTTACCATTGCTGTTTCTCCACGAGTCAAAGGGCCCAATTCTCAATTTTCACTATTGTGATATGATATGATAAATATATATCATATCGCTTGTCAGTGTCATGATATTATTTGTCAAATACGAACAAACACATGCGCTAAATTTGTATCTTCTCGTTACATGCAACCAATATTGTCAACATACGATAAATACATACAATATTACACTTTCTCACTCATTTTGATCAGATCACTTTGGAATTGAGAATAGCTCCAAGTGATAAAGTGAAAAAATTTCACTGCATATCACTTCGGTGTAAATTGAGAATTGGGCCCAAAGTCTCAGAAGCCGTTTTAAGCACCTGTAATGGTTCTACTTGTTCGGCAAAATTAATTTTCTTTATCAGTAAAGGTCTTGGAAGTTGAAGGTTCTTCAGGCCTAGATGGCACATTGAAATTCCCAGAAGACGTACTGAGCAACAAGTCTGTCAGTTCTGTCGTTGCTATTTCTCCACGAGTCAAACATTTATAAATTCCTGTAACAGACAATATATAATGGTGTTAACTGCTAGTGTGTAAAAACGATTATTAGGCAACAATTTTATGCCATATCAACCTTACAAATTCCGCACGAGGGCCACTCCATGCGGGTGGGCAGGTTTGCCCCGCACAAAGGCGCCTGATCATGAAGGGCGCCAATTCAAGATAATTACTATTTTGTCAATTTGTTTGCATTAGAGCTCTAATTATAAGTTATAAGTAAAATAATTATCCTAACAAACCGTTATTTTTCTAGCATTGTTATATTGAAATAATAATATTTTGGTTATAGCTCATGAATATTAATTACAAAATTGAATCCAACAATGAATTTAGTAGAAAAAAGTAAAATAAATGTCCCGCTAAACGGATAATTTTCTGGCATTGTTATGCTGCAAGCTATAACTGTAAAATTATTGATTACAACAAAAGATTTTGATTTTAACATAACCATATTGATTACAAGAATGAATCTAACAAAGGAACTTTCATCAATATTTTAAATCTAGCATTTTTCGAATATTCAAAAGTATTTTAGTTTAAACTTGAAAGTGCGTGTTAATTTGCAAATGTATATTATGGGGAGGCGCTGATATATAAATTTGCACAAGGGCGTCTTTCACCCACGGAGCGGCAGTGAATTGACTCATAGCTCAGTGGTAGAGCTCCAGTTATCCTCATTTCATTCTTTTTATATATATATATATATATATATATATATATATATATATATATATATATATATATATTGTAACGAAGTGCTACTTTGTTTAGGAAAAGGTTTTCCTCCGCTAGATAATCTCAAGTTGTTCAACCGTAGTTAGAAGGTGGAGAAACGTAAAACCTACAAAATACGTTGTTTTTAACATTTGTAGAATACTCAAATATGACTTACCTGTCCGCGAAGGATCCACGAATCATATTTGAGGCAAGTTTTAGTTCCGCAAGTCAGCTAATTTGCCGATATCTAGAATAATCATAAGATGAAATTCATTGTTGAGAAGCAGAAGTTCGACTTACTTTTTGGAGGACGCAGAAATCTATTTTAGAGCCATCACAGTGTCAGTGATATTCCAGAGAACATTCAACATTGTTTAGTCACTGTTGCACATTTTATTTTGTTGTTTAAAACTCTGTTTTACAGAAATGTTCGCACGTCAACAACAACCTTGCCGCGTCCGAGTCAACTGGCAGCCGTTCAAAATTCAACGTTCAACGTGAATTGCGCCATGAGTCCGACTGTGCATTCCAAGTGTTCCGAGCCAACTTCACCCCGAAATAAATAATATTTATTTGTAATGTTATTTTATTATTGTAAATTGTATGTATTGTAATTTTCTAGTTGAAATATGACAAACCGCGAGTAGTAATATTTCTATTAAATTCATGTCACACTTTCAAGCGCCACCAAGTGCTAAAGATTAGAGTTAAATTTCCCACTACGAAAAATACTGGTTTTTACCGGATTTTGCGGATTTTTGAGTATAAAAGGCGTTGCACTAAGTACAAACGCCAGAGTCAGGAGACTGGCTTGAGTCGAGAGTCAGGCCTCGTGGAGCGAACCCAAGTCTGGGGGGTTTGAGGCAGGACCCGAGCGCAGAGCAAACCCAAACTGGGAAGCCTCTACGCTAGAGTCCGACCGCCAGTCGACCCCCGAGAGAAGTCGCCGTGAAACCAAGAGTATCTTCCGTCTAAGTCAGTGAAGACGGATTCGCTGTAGAGAAACCGCCGTATTCTATGTACGTCGCGTGTGGTGTGTTTTCCGGCCCAACAGATACCGCTGTTGTGGACCTCTACGTGAAGAAACCGCTTCAGTAAAGGACACAAACCACCAACGTGCCGTGTACGAGTCCGCGTGTTTAGAGACATCCGCCGTGATAGTCCGCAAGAGAAAAACCGGTGTTCACCGCGAGTAAGTCAAGCCGCGTTGTAAATGTTGTATTAAATCTAGTAAAGATTGCCGTTCGATTGTTTGTTTACTTACCTTTTTTGGGTGTAGTAGTTTCACCGCTAGCAAGTTGTCATATTTCAGGGGAAAAAGGATATTTTCTTTATTTGTTTTCATTCATTATTTTTATTCAATAAATCTGACAGTTATTTCAACACTCTCGTCTCTGTACGCCCTAAAACCCTACCCATCTCCAAAGAAGCTATTCCAGGGCCGTCCTAGCCGTTCTAGTTTACAGGAAGCACCGCCGCTGTCCAAAATGGCGCCCGGGCAACAAAGAAATCACCGACTACAAGAGGACGTTATGTACGCCATCCCACCCATTTGCAGGTGGCCCTACAATATATATATATATATATATATATATATATATATATATATATATATATATATATATATATATATATCTTTTATAAAATGCAGAATTTTTATAGAAAAAAATATTTTTTCTGCAACCGGAGCGAAAGAACTATTTTCGCGCCAAATATGCGGCGCGACAGTTGCATTTTTCTTGCCACTCACGAAAACATTTACACGTTTGCTCAAAATTGTGAGAACCATGTCGTGTTTGGTATCAAATGAGAGGTATCGTCAATGCCTGTCATGCATAAATGTGAAAAAACTTGACAGCTCGATCGGCTTTTGTTTTTCGCCTAAAGTTGTCAGAACCATGTCGTGTTTGGTATGAAAAGAGAGGTATCGTCTAGAGCTGCATTGCAGAAATGTCAAAAATTTGACAGCTCGATCGGCTTTTGTGTTTTACTTAAAGTTGTCAGAAGCATGTCGTGTTTGGTATCAAACCAGAGGTATCGACAAGTGCTGCTATGCAGAAATGTCAGTAATTTGACAGCTCCATTGGCTTTTGTTTTTTGCTTAAAGTTGTCAGAATTATGTCGTGTTTTTATCAAATGAGAGAAATTGTCAAGGGCTGTCATGCAGAAATGTCAAAAATTTGACAGCTCGATCGGCTTTTGTTTTTTGCATAAATTTGTCAGAACCTTGTCGTGTTTGATATCAAATGAGAGGTATCGTCAAGGGCTGCCTTGCAGAAATGTCAAAAATTTGACAGCTCGATAGGCTTTTGTTTTTTGTTTAAAGTTGTCAGAACCATGTCGTGTTTGGTATCAAATGAGAGGCATCGTCAAGGGCTGTCATGCAGAAATGTCAAAAATTTGACATGTCGATCGGCTTTTGTTTCTTTGGTAAAGTTGTCAGAACCATGTCGGGTTTGGTATCAAGTGAGAGGTATCGTCAAGGGCTGCTATGCAGAAATGTCAAAAATTTGACAGCTCGATCGGTTTTTGTTTTTTGCCGAAAGTTGTCAGAACCATGTCGTGTTTGTTATTAAATGAAAGGTATCGTCGAGGGCTGCTATGCAGAAATGTCAAAAATTTGACAGCTCGATAGGCTTTTGTTTTTTGTTTAAAGTTGTCAGAACCATGTTGTGTTTGGTATCAAATGATGTCAGCTCAATCGGCTTTTTACCTTCCGTCACCTTTAGCTAAGGAAGGTATTGTCTTTGGTCAAAAAATTCGGTGGTGAGTTTTTAATGTATAAGCACGTTTTAGGGTTCCTGCAATACGTATGTACTATTTTTAAGATGATGTCTGTATGTATGTGTGTGTCTGTGTGTGTGTATGTGTGTCCGTGTGTGACAAATTTTTCTCCGACGATAACTCCAATACTACAATTCTAAAAATTATAATTCTTTTGTATTCCTCTTCTGTACATCCATATGAAGAGCGAAAGAACTATTTTCGCGCCAAAAATGTGGCGCGATAGTTGCATTTTTCTGGCCACTCACGAAAACATTTACACGTTTTATTTATAATTTTATTGAACACAAATTTTTAAATAGTAAAGTAGCGTGCACATAAGAAACATTATACATAAGTTGCTTACCAAAAGAATTCTGCTTTATTGTAGGAATAACTCCATGGTTTAATTTTTTGAGATCCGGAGTCCGAAAACATTTTTCTTCAAAATGTAATCCACACGCTTTTATATGGAACCGAGTAGACAGTGGTTTGTCCATAAGTTTTGGAATACTCATATTCGAAGTCCATTGCTCCAAAACAATCATGTCTCTTGGCAGTATTGGCAAAGATTAAAAATAAGCTCTTTATTAACCCTGCTGTTGCTTTTACAGCCAGGAACAACACATTGTTCTCATTTTCTGAAATTAGAAATTTGCATTATTTTCATTTTCATGAAATTCATTTGGGGTTGATTAATTAAATAAAAATTGAGTTACATACCTTATAAATGAGATTGAAAGATGCACAAAAGCAAAAACCAACACACCAAACACTCTATTAAGAAGCTTCGACTTTAACACCGTCGATAAATGTCAAATCACCGACCAAAAAACAAATGTGTTAACACACGCACTTTTTCCGCCATCTCTGGTGATATTGCAGGAACTATTTACTTATGTGCTGTCTGCCGGTGATTCCAAAGCTATACTCTCTATTTACTCTCTACCTCCCATGCTCGACAAGTTCTTTGATCACAAAAAATCCTATACGCTGTCAGGGGGATGGTATCAAATGAGAGGTATCGTCAAGAGCTGCCATGCAGAAATGTCAGTAATTTGACAGATCAATCGGCTTTTGTCTTTTGCTTAAAGTTGTCAGAACCATGTCGTGTTTGGTATTAAATGAGAGAAATCGTCAAGGGCTCTCATGCAGAAATGTCAAAAATTTGACATCGATCGGCTTTTCTTTTTGCTTAAAGTTGTCAGAAACATGTCGTGTTTGGTATCAAATGAGAGGTATCGTAGAGGGCTGCTATGCAGAAGTGTCAAAAATTTGACAGCTCAAACAACTTTTGTTTTTTGCCTAAAGTTGCCAGAACCATGTCTTGTTTGGTATCAAATGAGAGGTATCGTCAAAGGCTGCTATGCAGATATGTCAAAAAATTGACAGCTCGATCGGCTTTTGTTTTTTGCTTTAAGTTGTCAGAACCAAGTCGTATTTGGTTCCAAATGAGGGGTATCGTCAAGGGCTGCTATGCAGAAATGTCAATAATTTGACAGCTCGATCGGCTTTTGTTTTTTGCCTAAAGTTTTTAGAGCCATGTCGTGTTTGGTATCAAATGAGTGGTATCGTCGAGGGCTGCTATGCAGAAATGTCAAAAATTTGACATCGATCAGCTTTTCTTTTTGCTTAAAGTTGTCAGAACTATGTCGTGTTTGGTATCAAATGAGAGGTATCGTAAAGTGCTGCTATGCAGAAGTGTCAAAAATTTGACAGCTCAATCAACTTTTGTTTTTTGCCTAAAGTTGTCAGAACCATGTCTTGTTTGGTATCAAATGAGAGGTATCGTCATAGGCTACTATGTAGATATGTCAAAAAATTGACAGCTCGATCGGCTTTTATTTTTTGCTTTAAGTTGTCAGAACCATGTCGTATTTGGTATCAAATGAGGGGTATCGTCAAGGGCTGCTATGCAGAAATGTCAATAATTTAACAGCTCGATAGGCTTTTGTTTTTAGTTTAATGTTGTCAGAACCATGTCATGTTTCGTATCAAATGAGAGGTATCGTCGAGGGCTGCTATGCAGAAATGTCAAAAATTTCATAGCTCGATAGGCTTTTGTTTTTAGTTTAAAGTTGTAAGAACCATGTCGTGTTTCGTATCAAATGAGAGGTATCGTCAAGGGCTGCCATGCAGAAATGTCAACAATTTGACAGAACTATGTCTTGTTTGGTATCAAATGAGAGGTCTCGTCGAGGGCTGCTATGCAGAAATGTCAAAAACTTGACAACTCGATAGGCTTTTGTTTTCTGTTTAAAGTTGTCAGAAGCCTGTCGTGTTTGGTATCAAATAAGAGTTGTAATCTAGGGCTGCCTTGCAGAAATGCCAAAAATTTGACAGCTTGATCGGTTTTTGTTTCTTGCTTAAAGTTGGCAGAACCATGTCGTGTTTGGTATTAAATGAGAGGTATCGTCAATGCCTGTCATGCAGATATGTACAAAACTTGACAGCTCGATCGGCTTTTTTTGCATAAAGTTGTCAGAACCATGTCTTACGGTTAATTTTAGGGTATCACTCATTTTCTTTCTTTCATAGAAATGTTAATTTCCTCTTTCTTGTATCCTTTCCGTATACTTTCCATCCAAATAGATTTGAATAAGCTTTTCGACAATAATATTTAACTGCAATAATTAACTTTATTTGCCACAATTGTCAGTAACACTACATTAACTTACCTATTACTTGTGATTTTGTGATAAGTTTTAAATACTAGTCTTTCTTTCGCATTTTTGTTTCATGAATAAATAATCATGTGTTTTATTGTTTACAAAATTTGACAAGACACATAGCGTTGGTTAGTGGCCTTCACCTTGTCTGTATAAAGGTACGTTCCACTAGTTTCGCTTAATATAAATTTAAATAAATAAAAATTAGAATTCATTTTAATATCTTTATTTAATAATGATAATATTAGAGCAGCACTGATTGTTATTGTTGTTAATATTATATTTGAAATTTACGGTATTTTCTCGTGCGTGCTAATTTTTATTTTTTTATATACGTGGTAGTAAATAATTTTCGAGTGCTATCTTTTACCATTGAGTGGTATCGCATTGGGCGGATTATTAGCATCGAAATTTTGTGACTCGCTGTTATTGCGTGGTATCCCGCGAGCACCACGTGCTTCGCGTGAGGACGACCCGGATCGCTGTTAGGAGTCCATCTCTTCGGAGGCTCAAATTTTACTTTCCCACGTCATCGTTTTTGGGGTATCACCAGCTGGTGTGTTGTCGTTCGCCCACCACTGTCCACACCGCTCAACTGCCGCCGACATATCCCCACCACTCTTGACCACCAGCCGCCACCCTGGATCTCTTGTTGATAAGTTATTTCATTTTACTATTATTTTCTTATGAACTGTTTTCATTCTATATATGTGAAGATACTTTATTGTTGCGCTGAATTCGTCGACTGGAGACTTTATTTCCATGTACTCACTTGTTTGGGACTTTATGAAAAAACTTTCATATTTTATTATTCGTCAGTCACTATTAGACTATAGTTATATTTCATCATTATGGTGATTGTTGTGTCTAATACACCACATTTATAGTTACATTCATATAGTTTGCATCTTTATATTTAGTCCTTCGCGGATTGTTCGTACTCCGACATCATCTGGCTGTAACTTGCCCTGCGTCCACGGTTGGTTAACAATGGGGGTATAATTATCGTTCGGGTTACGAGCTCATTCGCGTCGGTACTCTGATTTTGTTAATAATATTTATAATTGTTTAAACTTCACTGCATTGTTGCAGTTAATACTTTTCTTTATAATACATTTTTACAGCATTATTGCAATAACATATTTATTTATATACTAACAAAAATTTCAATAAATTTATTAAAAATTTATATTGCTTTATTTAAATCTTGAGTTTAATTTTTTTCTACAAGAACCTTTTTTTTTGTCGTTTTCAGGCAACAATAAAATACACGGTAGGTACATTTTTGTAAAGATTTCCGTTTCGTAATTTTCGGAAAAAAAAATTACGTGGCGCCCTTCTCCCTTTTATTATTATTACCAAGAACCACACCCTACTCCACTGTTAAAAAAAAGGCTAGCGGCCGCACACCAAACCAACTAGGGTGCGTAATTAACAAGCTTTCCACCGTTTTTACGTAGCAAGTTTGGCGCCCAACAACGTGTTGTTTTTATAAAAAAGGGAGCAAGTTTTTTTTTCTGTTTGAGCGATATTTTGTGAGGAACGATATTTGAATAGAGCCGTCTTTGTTGAAAGTATTTCGTGCGTGTCGTCCGCATTCGCGAATAAGTTCGTTAAATATTTGATTAAATATTTTCACTATTTCTATTTTTTTTTTGTATTGTTTTTTTTTTCCTTTTTGAGAAATTTTATTTGGAAAATACGATGGATACGATACGATTAAATCGGGATGAATTAGAATACGAATTACTGGTACGGGGTGTTACCGTTATCGAAAATTTAAATGTACATCTAATGCGTAGAGAGTTAGCAAAAATAATTAAAGATGAAGAAATTGGACAGGTGGTTAACATGCCAGTAGAAAGGTTAGATCCCTCGCAGGAAGTTGATATATGTACTCAAAAAATCGTTCAAGTTCAAAATCTTATTGAAAATTTTTCTGATTCAAATTACGAATTTTCAAAAATCGGCACTAAAATTCAACATATTATTACTAGAGTAGCTAGAATTAAAAATGAGAACGACGAAATTACAGCAGCTGTGTTACACTTAAAACAAAATATTAGACAAGAAGAGGACAAATTGTTAGGAAAATAAGACGATAAGGTAGACCAAAAACAGGAGCCAAAAGAGAATAAACCAAATACTACGCCAGTGGTACACACAGTGGTATTCAAAAATAAAAAAATGGGATGATTTTGTGAAATTTTTGAAAGAGGAATATGAGCCGTATGATTATGATTTAGCTCTTTGGGATGAAATCCGTGCAAGGACTCAAGGATCAGAAGAGTCGGTAGGGGCGTATATAGCTTGTATTATTAATTTATTTCAACGCTTACCAAAGCCTCTTTCAGAGGATGAAAAACTAAGAATATTGCGAAGAAACATTTTGCCGTGTTATATTCAAGGACTTGGGTTGACTCCTGTCAATTCTGTTGAAGAACTCTTAAAGTTCTGTAAGCAATTCGAAATTAATCGTTGGAGAGCGGAGAAATTTCAGCCACCACCGCGTAAAAATAAAAATCTACTAGAGCCAGACTTAGCATACCAAGGTCGTTCTTCAGGATCTCCATTTCATGCTACGGACACAAAACAATCATCTACCCAAACAAAACAATCATCAACCCCGAAGTCAGAGTTTATTTGCTGGAATTGTCGGGAGAAAGGACACAAAGCTACAAACTGTAAGAAAACACGCCAAAAATACTGTTTTAAATGTGGACAGGCAGGGGTTATGAAAAAGTCATGCCCTAAATGTCAGGGAAACGAACCAAGGCAGGCTCAAAAGACCGAGTTGAGTCTACCAGTTTAACATCATCTGTCAATCATATGGAAATGCAGAAAAATATTGCCATCATTAATTATATAATCTCTCATTTAGGAAAAGATCAACGACCTTATTTAAATATATCCATTTTTGGGCGTAAATTTGTAGGACTTTTGGATTCTGGAGCTACTAGATCCATTATTGGGAAAGAAGGTTGGGATGTAATTCAACATATGAATATTTCGTTAGATCAATCAGATGTACCTGTATGTACGGTAGCGGATGGGAGCGAGTGTAAAAGTTTGGGATCTGTTACAGTACCAGTATTGCTTGAGGATAAAATTAAATTAATTACATTTTTAGTGGTGCCAGATGTTGCAAACAGCATAATATTAGGAATGGATTTTTGGTGCACTATGGGTATTGTGCCAGATTTGAGGAGGGATGTTTGGAATTTTAGCAATGTTTCTACAATTCAAACATCTAATAATGTAATTACTTCACGATTAAATGAGGAGCAAAATAAAACTTTACAGGAACTCTTGGAGAAAGAATGGAATCGTATGGGTAATAAGATGGGATGCATATCTTTATTACAGCATAAAATTATTATGGATTCGGAACCTATAAAACAGCGATATTACCCCGTTTCACTTGCAATGCAAAAATATATCGACGTCGAGTTGGCAGACATGTTAGAGCAAGATATTATAGAACCTTCGAAAAGTCCATGGTCGTCACCGATTTTATTAGTACCGAAAAAAAAAGAAGGACATCGATTCTGCGTCGATTACAGGAAACTTAACAAAGTTACTAAGAAGGATGCCTATCCTCTCCCGTTTGTTTCCAGTATCCCTGATCGTTTGAAAGTTGCAAAATTTTTAAGTTCGCTCGATATAAAGTCAGCCTACTGGCAGATACCAGTAAGTGAATGTAGTCGAGAATACACCGCTTATACAGTACCTGGACGAGGACTTTATCAATTTAAACGGATGCCTTTTGGCCTTACTATCGCTCCAGCTACTTGGCAAAGACTGATTGATACAGTTTTAGGACCTGAATTTGAACCATATGCGTTCGTATACTTGGACGACATAATTGTATTATCTGAGAGCTTCGAAGAACATTTAAGTATTTTAGAAAAGATTTTTGAACGTATTCGATCTGCTGGCTTAACCTTAAGTAGGGATAAATGTCAATTCTGCAGACCCGAATTGAGATATTTGGGATATATCATTGATGATCAATGACTGAGAGTAGACCCGGAAAAGGTCAATGCAATTTTAAATATACCGATTCCATCTTGTGTTACAGACCTACGAAGCTTTTTAGGTATGGCTTCCTGGTACCGCCGTTTTGTGCAGGATTTTCCTATGATTACGATACCTCTTACTAACTTGCTTGAAAAGAATAAAAAATGGATATGGGCGGAGGAATGTAATCAAGCATTTAATATTTTAAAAGAGAAACTGATTTCTGCTCCAATTTTAAGTTGTCCTGATATTACCCGTTCATTTATTGTGCAGACAGATGCTAGCGGATTTGGAATAGAAGCTGTTTTATCTCAAACATTTCCGGATGGTGAACGAGTTATTTCTTTTCTCAGCCGTTCACTTAATAAAAATGAAAGGAATTATACGACAACGGAACGTGAATGTTTAGCAGTAGTTTGGGCTTTAGGAAAGTTACGTCCCTATATTGAAGGAATTCAATTTACCGTGATAACGGACCATCATTCTTTAGTTTGGCTTAACAATCTCAAAGACCCATCAGGTCGACTATGTAGATGGGCTGTTAAATTACAGCAATATAATTTTGAGATATTTCATCGCAAAGGAAAAGAGCACGTAGTAACGGACTGTTTATCTCGAGCAGTACCAAAAATTGATGTACTGGGAATTAATCCTGTGAAGGTAATCAACTTTCCAAAAAAATATCCGCAGTAGAGAATTTATAATGAAGCATTGTATAAATATGTGAAAAAAAAATATTTGGATATAACTAATGAAGAAGATAATTGGAAAAAAGTTGTAACAGTCCATCAGCGGAAAGAAATTTTAAGACAGGTGCACGATTCCCCAACTTCTGGACATCCAGGTATAACTAAAACCTATGCGATATTAAAGCAAAAATATTTTTGGCCGAAAATGAAAAATGATGTCGTTCGATACGTTTCTCGTTGTGTTGTGTGTATGAAACACAAAGTTGAACAGAAAAATCCGCCTGGCTTTATGGGAACTCGTCTCCGTGTATACCGTCCTTTTCAACTTCTTAGTAGAGATCTTATAGGTCCATTACCGACTTCGTCAAAAAGCAATAGATATATCTTAGTAGTTTGTGATTATTGTAGTAAATTCGTTCTTTCTTTTCCGTTACGTTCAGCAACCGCTGAAAAAGTAACTCAACTAATCGAAGATAATGTGTTCTTACTATTTGGAGTACCAAACATAAATATTTTATTTAACGCTCTGTATCAACCCCTAAATAATCCGACTGAAAGAGTAAATAGAGTGATTAAAACTACGTTGTCTTCTTATATAAAAGAAAATCAGAAGAAATGGGATAAATATTTACCCTGTGTTAGTTCTGCAATTAGGAATTTAGTTCATGAAGCTACTGGGTTTACACCCTGTTTCATTAATTTTGGGCGCGATCAAATTTTATCCGGCGCAGAATATAAAACTGATTCTATATAACCTAACGGAATTATAACTTTTGATAGGGATCAAGTAAAGCTTAAAGTACCGGGGAAGATGGTAAAGATTTATGAAGAAGTTAGGAAAAAACTAGATGGGGCACAGAAAAATGCGAGAGAGCGTTACAATTTGAGAAGAAGACCTATAGAATATCACGTAGGACAAACAGTTTGGCGTAGAAAGTTTAAATTATCAAATCAAGCTGAGAACTATGCTAGTAAACTCGCTCCTAAATATGTAGGACCATATACAGTAAAAAGGATGATTTCAAAGGTCGTTTACGAGCTGGCTGATCAAAATAATAGAATTTCGGGAAATTGGCATGTTAAAGATATGTAAGAGAATATTTATTTTTAAAAATTTGTAGATGTAGGTTAAAAGTTTCATATGAAGTAAAATTTGGGAATTTTCCTTCAAGCAAATAAGGGGGGAATTGTTACGGTTAATTTTAGGGTATTACTCATTTTCTTTCTTTCATAGAAATGTTAATTTCCTCTTCATCTTTCTTGGATCCTTGCCGTATACTTTCCAACCAAACAGTTTTGAATAAGCTTTTCGACAATAATATTTAACTGCAATAATTCACTTCATTTGCCACAATTGTCAGTAACACTACATTAACTTACCTATTACTTGTGATTTTGTGATAAGTTTTAAATACTAGTCTATCTTTCGCATTTTTGTTTCATGAATAAATAATCATGTGTTTTATTGTTTACAAAATTTGACAAGACACATAGCGTTGGCTAGTAGCCTTCACCTTGTCTGTATAAAGGTACTTTTCACTAGTTTCGCTTAATATAAATTTAAATAAATAAAAATCAGAATTCATTTTAATACCTTTATTTAATAATGACAATATTAGAGCAGCACTGATTGTTATTGTTGTTAATATTATATTTGAAATTTACGGTATTTTCTCTTATTTACTGTAATAACTATTTCACATTTAAAGCTTACTGTTGTGGATTGTTCTTTAGCTCGTATCTTTTTTCTTTTTATTAGAAACAAATATTTTGTTGTTCGTTCTTCTTCTACCGTTAGATTTCAGGGAAAGCACTTTTTTGACAATAAATTGAATATCCGGAATTCGTTGAGTGGTCTTGAGGTGAGACACCGTTGTTCGCCGCGGCGTGCTAATTTTTATTTTTTTATATACGTGGTAGTAAATAATTTTCGAGTGCTATCTTTTACCATTGAGTGGTATCGCATTGGGCGGATTATTAGCATCGAAATTTTGTGACTCGCTGTTATTGCGTGGTATCCCGCGAGCACCACGTGCTTCGCGTGAGGACGACCCGGATCGCTGTTAGGAGTCCATCTCTTCGGAGGCTCAAATTTTACTTTCCCACGTCATCGTTTTTGTGGCATCACCAGCTGGTGTGTTGTCGTTCGCCCACCACTGTCCACACCGCACTCCAGACGCTCAACTGCCGCCGACATATCCCCACCACTCCTGACCACCAGCCGCCACTCTGGATCTCTTGTTGATAAGTTATGTCATTTTACTATTATTTTCTTATTAACTGTTTTCATTCTATTTATGTGAAGATACTTTATTGTTGTGCTGAATTCGTCGACTGGAGACTTTATTTCCATGTACTCACTTGTTTGGGACTTTATGAGAAAACTTTCATATTTTATTATTCGTCAGTCACTATTAGACTATAGTTATAGTTCATCATTATGGTGATTGTTGTGTCTAGTACACCACATTTATAGTTACATTCATATAGTTTGCAACTTTATATTTAGTCCTTCGCGGATTGTTCGTACTCCGACATCATCTGGCTGCAACTTGCCCTGCGTCCACGGTTGGCCAACAATGGGGGTATAATTGTCGTTCGGGTTACGAGCTCATCCGCGTCGGTACTCTTATTTTGTTAATAATGTTTATAATTGCTTAAACTTCACTGCATTGTTGCAGTTAATACATTTCTTTATAATAATTTTTTACAGCATTATTGCAGTAACATATTTGTTTTTATACTCCCAAAAATTTCAATAAATTTATTAAAAATTTATATTGCTTTATTTAAATCTTGAGTTTAATTTTTTTCTACAAGAACCTTTTTTTGTCGTTTTCAGGCAACAATAAAATACACGGTAGGTACATTTTTGTAAAGATTTCCGTTTCGTAATTTTCGGAAAAAAAAAATTACGTGGCGCCCTTATCCCTTTTATTATTATTGCCAAGAACCACACCCTACTCCACTCTCACCGATTTTATTAGTACCGAAAAAAAAAGAAGGACATCGATTCTGCGTCGATTACAGGAAACTTAACAAAGTTACTAAGAAGGATGCCTATCCTCTCCCGTTTGTTTCCAGTATCCCTGATCGTTTGAAAGTTGCAAAATTTTTAAGTTCGCTCGATATAAAGTCAGCCTACTGGCAGATACCAGTAAGTGAATGTAGTCGAGAATACACCGCTTATACAGTACCTGGACGAGGACTTTATCAATTTAAACGGATGCCTTTTGGCCTTACTATCGCTCCAGCTACTTGGCAAAGACTGATTGATACAGTTTTAGGACCTGAATTTGAACCATATGCGTTCGTATACTTGGACGACATAATTGTATTATCTGAGAGCTTCGAAGAACATTTAAGTATTTTAGAAAAGATTTTTGAACGTATTCGATCTGCTGGCTTAACCTTAAGTAGGGATAAATGTCAATTCTGCAGACCCGAATTGAGATATTTGGGATATATCATTGATGATCAATGACTGAGAGTAGACCCGGAAAAGGTCAATGCAATTTTAAATATACCGATTCCATCTTGTGTTACAGACCTACGAAGCTTTTTAGGTATGGCTTCCTGGTACCGCCGTTTTGTGCAGGATTTTCCTATGATTACGATACCTCTTACTAACTTGCTTGAAAAGAATAAAAAATGGATATGGGCGGAGGAATGTAATCAAGCATTTAATATTTTAAAAGAGAAACTGATTTCTGCTCCAATTTTAAGTTGTCCTGATATTACCCGTTCATTTATTGTGCAGACAGATGCTAGCGGATTTGGAATAGAAGCTGTTTTATCTCAAACATTTCCGGATGGTGAACGAGTTATTTCTTTTCTCAGCCGTTCACTTAATAAAAATGAAAGGAATTATACGACAACGGAACGTGAATGTTTAGCAGTAGTTTGGGCTTTAGGAAAGTTACGTCCCTATATTGAAGGAATTCAATTTACCGTGATAACGGACCATCATTCTTTAGTTTGGCTTAACAATCTCAAAGACCCATCAGGTCGACTATGTAGATGGGCTGTTAAATTACAGCAATATAATTTTGAGATATTTCATCGCAAAGGAAAAGAGCACGTAGTAACGGACTGTTTATCTCGAGCAGTACCAAAAATTGATGTACTGGGAATTAATCCTGTGAAGGTAATCAACTTTCCAAAAAAATATCCGCAGTAGAGAATTTATAATGAAGCATTGTATAAATATGTGAAAAAAAAATATTTGGATATAACTAATGAAGAAGATAATTGGAAAAAAGTTGTAACAGTCCATCAGCGGAAAGAAATTTTAAGACAGGTGCACGATTCCCCAACTTCTGGACATCCAGGTATAACTAAAACCTATGCGATATTAAAGCAAAAATATTTTTGGCCGAAAATGAAAAATGATGTCGTTCGATACGTTTCTCGTTGTGTTGTGTGTATGAAACACAAAGTTGAACAGAAAAATCCGCCTGGCTTTATGGGAACTCGTCTCCGTGTATACCGTCCTTTTCAACTTCTTAGTAGAGATCTTATAGGTCCATTACCGACTTCGTCAAAAAGCAATAGATATATCTTAGTAGTTTGTGATTATTGTAGTAAATTCGTTCTTTCTTTTCCGTTACGTTCAGCAACCGCTGAAAAAGTAACTCAACTAATCGAAGATAATGTGTTCTTACTATTTGGAGTACCAAACATAAATATTTTATTTAACGCTCTGTATCAACCCCTAAATAATCCGACTGAAAGAGTAAATAGAGTGATTAAAACTACGTTGTCTTCTTATATAAAAGAAAATCAGAAGAAATGGGATAAATATTTACCCTGTGTTAGTTCTGCAATTAGGAATTTAGTTCATGAAGCTACTGGGTTTACATCCTGTTTCATTAATTTTGGGCGCGATCAAATTTTATCCGGCGCAGAATATAAAACTGATTCTATATAACCTAACGGAATTATAACTTTTGATAGGGATCAAGTAAAGCTTAAAGTACCGGGGAAGATGGTAAAGATTTATGAAGAAGTTAGGAAAAAACTAGATGGGGCACAGAAAAATGCGAGAGAGCGTTACAATTTGAGAAGAAGACCTATAGAATATCACGTAGGACAAACAGTTTGGCGTAGAAAGTTTAAATTATCAAATCAAGCTGAGAACTATGCTAGTAAACTCGCTCCTAAATATGTAGGACCATATACAGTAAAAAGGATGATTTCAAAGGTCGTTTACGAGCTGGCTGATCAAAATAATAGAATTTCGGGAAATTGGCATGTTAAAGATATGTAAGAGAATATTTATTTTTAAAAATTTGTAGATGTAGGTTAAAAGTTTCATATGAAGTAAAATTTGGGAATTTTCCTTCAAGCAAATAAGGGGGGAATTGTTACGGTTAATTTTAGGGTATTACTCATTTTCTTTCTTTCATAGAAATGTTAATTTCCTCTTCATCTTTCTTGGATCCTTGCCGTATACTTTCCAACCAAACAGTTTTGAATAAGCTTTTCGACAATAATATTTAACTGCAATAATTCACTTCATTTGCCACAATTGTCAGTAACACTACATTAACTTACCTATTACTTGTGATTTTGTGATAAGTTTTAAATACTAGTCTATCTTTCGCATTTTTGTTTCATGAATAAATAATCATGTGTTTTATTGTTTACAAAATTTGACAAGACACATAGCGTTGGCTAGTAGCCTTCACCTTGTCTGTATAAAGGTACTTTTCACTAGTTTCGCTTAATATAAATTTAAATAAATAAAAATCAGAATTCATTTTAATACCTTTATTTAATAATGACAATATTAGAGCAGCACTGATTGTTATTGTTGTTAATATTATATTTGAAATTTACGGTATTTTCTCTTATTTACTGTAATAACTATTTCACATTTAAAGCTTACTGTTGTGGATTGTTCTTTAGCTCGTATCTTTTTTCTTTTTATTAGAAACAAATATTTTGTTGTTCGTTCTTCTTCTACCGTTAGATTTCAGGGAAAGCACTTTTTTGACAATAAATTGAATATCCGGAATTCGTTGAGTGGTCTTGAGGTGAGACACCGTTGTTCGCCGCGGCGTGCTAATTTTTATTTTTTTATATACGTGGTAGTAAATAATTTTCGAGTGCTATCTTTTACCATTGAGTGGTATCGCATTGGGCGGATTATTAGCATCGAAATTTTGTGACTCGCTGTTATTGCGTGGTATCCCGCGAGCACCACGTGCTTCGCGTGAGGACGACCCGGATCGCTGTTAGGAGTCCATCTCTTCGGAGGCTCAAATTTTACTTTCCCACGTCATCGTTTTTGTGGCATCACCAGCTGGTGTGTTGTCGTTCGCCCACCACTGTCCACACCGCACTCCAGACGCTCAACTGCCGCCGACATATCCCCACCACTCCTGACCACCAGCCGCCACTCTGGATCTCTTGTTGATAAGTTATGTCATTTTACTATTATTTTCTTATTAACTGTTTTCATTCTATTTATGTGAAGATACTTTATTGTTGTGCTGAATTCGTCGACTGGAGACTTTATTTCCATGTACTCACTTGTTTGGGACTTTATGAGAAAACTTTCATATTTTATTATTCGTCAGTCACTATTAGACTATAGTTATAGTTCATCATTATGGTGATTGTTGTGTCTAGTACACCACATTTATAGTTACATTCATATAGTTTGCAACTTTATATTTAGTCCTTCGCGGATTGTTCGTACTCCGACATCATCTGGCTGCAACTTGCCCTGCGTCCACGGTTGGCCAACAATGGGGGTATAATTGTCGTTCGGGTTACGAGCTCATCCGCGTCGGTACTCTTATTTTGTTAATAATGTTTATAATTGCTTAAACTTCACTGCATTGTTGCAGTTAATACATTTCTTTATAATAATTTTTTACAGCATTATTGCAGTAACATATTTGTTTTTATACTCCCAAAAATTTCAATAAATTTATTAAAAATTTATATTGCTTTATTTAAATCTTGAGTTTAATTTTTTTCTACAAGAACCTTTTTTTGTCGTTTTCAGGCAACAATAAAATACACGGTAGGTACATTTTTGTAAAGATTTCCGTTTCGTAATTTTCGGAAAAAAAAATTACGTGGCGCCCTTATCCCTTTTATTATTATTGCCAAGAACCACACCCTACTCCACTGTCAAAAAAAAGGCTAGCAGCCGCACACCAAACCAACTAGGGTGCGTAATTAACAAGTTTTCCACCGTTTTCACGTAGCACATGTCGTGTTTGGTATCAAATGAGAGGTATCGTCAATGGATGTCGTGCAGATATGTTAAAAATTTGACAGCTCGATCGGCTTTTTTTTGTACAAAATTGTCAGAACCATATTTTGTTTGGTATCAAATGAGAGGTATCGTCAAGGTCTGCAATGCAGAAATGTCAAAAATTTGACAGCTCGATCGGCTTTTGTTTTTTGCCTAAAGTTGTCAGAACCATGTGGTGTTTGGTATCAAATGAGTATCTATAAGCGCTACTATAAAGAAATGTCAAAAATTTGGTACATCTCGATCGGCCTTCGTATTTTGCTTACAGTTATAAGAATAAGAAGAATAAGAAGAATATTTATTGACCGTTAATATACATACAAGTATTTACACAAGTCAGTAAAGAGAGAGATATTACTTCGAAAGAAAAATTAATAAACAATTTTCAAATTATATGTTTTTCATTATTTCCATAAATTCAGTTGTTGTAAATGGCGTATTTTCCATAAGTATTTGTTTTATTGTAATTTTGAATTCCTTAATATTCAAATCACGAATAAAGTTAGGCAAGGAATAATAAAGCTGTATAGCATAGCAATTTACGCTATATTTTGATTTATTAAGACGTAAATAAGGATGATGTTTATTTGAATTGTTCCTGGGGTTGTATGAATGTATAACGTTGTTTAATTTGAAATCACAGAAATTACTTTTGATATAATACAAACAATTTAGAATATATATATATATATATATATATATATATATATATATATATATATATATACTACAAAACTTGAGTAAACCCAATTTTACAAATAGAGGTTTAGTATCTGAACGAAAAGAGGAAAATGAAATTAAGTTATCAGAACCATGTCGTGTTTGGTATCAAACAAGAAGTATCGTCAAGGCCTGTCTTGCAGAAATGTTAAAAATTTGACAGTTCGTTCGGCTTTTCTTTGTTGCACAAAGTTGTCAGAATCATATCGTGTTTGGTATCAAATGAGAGGTATCGTTGAGGGTTGCCATGCAGAAAAGTTAAATATTTGGTAGCTCGACCGGCTTTTGTTTTTTGCTTAAAGTTGTCAGAACCATGTCGTGTTTATTATCAAATGAGGAGTATCTCCAAGGCCTGCCATGCAGAACTGATAAAATTTGACAGGTCGATCGGCTTTTGTTTCTTGCTTAAATTTGTCTGAACCATGTCATGTTTGGCATCAAATGAGTGGTATCGTCCAGGGCTGCCATGCAGAAATATTAACAATTTGACAGCTCGGTCGGCTTTTGTTTTTTGCTTAAAGTTGTCAGAACCATGTCGTGTTTGGTATCAAATGAGAGGTATCTTCAAAGGCTGCTATACAGAAATGTCAAAAATTTGACAGCCTGATCGGCTTTTTGTTTTTTGTTTAAAGTTGTCAGAACCATTTCGTGTTTGGTAACAAATGAGAGGCATCGTCGGGGCCTGCTATGCAGAAATGTCAAAAATTTGACAGCTCGATAGGCTTTTGGTTTTTGTTTAAAGGTGTCATAATCATATCGTGTTTGGAATCAAATGAGGGGTATCTTCAACTGCTGCTATGCAGAAATGTCAACAATTTGACAGTTCGATCGGCTTTTGTGTTTTGCAAAAAGATGTCAGAAGAATGTCGTGTTTGGTATCAAATGAGAGAAATCGTCAAGGACTGTCATGCAGAAATGTTAAAAATTTGACATATCGATCGGCTTTCTTTTTTTGCTTAAAGTTGTCAGAATCATGTCATGTTTGGTATCAAATAAGAGAAATTGTCAATGCCTGCCATGCAGAAATAAAAAAACTTGACAGCTCGATCGGCTTTCGTTTTTTGCATAAATTTGTCAGAACCATGTCGTGTTTGGTATCAATTGAGAGATATTGTCAAGGGATGTCGTAGAGAAATGTCAACAATTTGACAGTTCGATCGGCTTTTGTGTTTTGCAAAAAGATGTCAGAAGAATGTCGTGTTTGGTATCAAATGAGAGAAATCGTCAATGACTGTCATGCAGAAATGTTAAAAATTTGACATATCGATCGGCTTTCTTTTTTTGCTTAAAGTTGTCAGAATCATGTCATGTTTGGTATCAAATAAGAGAAATTGTCAATGCCTGCCATGCAGAAATGAAAAAACTTGACAGCTCGATCGGCTTTTGTTTTTTGCACAAAGTTGTCAGATCCATATTGCGTTAGGAATCAAATGAGAGGTATCGTCAAGGGCTGTCATGCAGAAATGTCAAAAATTTGACATATCGATTGGCTTTTGTTTTTTGCTTAAAGTTGTCGGAACCATTTCGTGTTTGGTTTCAAATGAGAGGTATCGTCAAGGGCTGCTATGCAGAAATGTCAACAATTTGACAGCACAATCGGCTTTTATTTTTGCATAAAGTTGTCGGAACCATGTCTTGTTTGGTATCAAATAAGAGGTATCGTCAGGGGCTGCCATGGAGAAATTTTAAAAATTTGGCAGCTCGATCGGCTTTAGTTTTTTGTATAAAGTTGTGAGAAACATGTCGTGTTTGGTATCAAATGATAGGTATCGTTGAAGGTTGCCATGCAGAAATGTCAAAAATTTGACAGCCCGATCGGCCTTTGTTTTTTCATAAAGTTGTCGGAACCATGTCTTGTTTGGTATCAAATGAGAGGTATCGTCAGGGGCTGCCATGCAGAAATTTTAAAAATTTGGCAGCTCGATCGGCTTTAGTTTTTTGTTTAAAGTTGTGAGAAACATGTCGTGTTTGGTATCATATGATAGGTATCGTTGAAGGTTGCTATGCAGAAATGTCAAAAATTTGACAGATCGATCGGCTTTTGTTTTTTGCTTAAAGTTGTCAAAACCATGTCGTGTTTGTTATCAAATCAGAGATATCGTCTAGGGCTGTTATACAGAAATGTCAAAAATTTGACATATCGATCGGCCTTTGTATTTTGCTTACAGTTATCAGAACCATGTTTTGTTTGGTATCAAATGAGAGGTATCGTCAGGGGCTGCCATGCAAAAATTTTAAAAATTTGGCAGCTCGATCGGTTTTAGTTTTTTGTTTAAAGTTGTGAGAAACATGTCGTGTTTGGTATCAAATGATAGGTATCGTTGAAGGTTGCCATGCAGAAATGTCAAAAATTTGACAGCCCGATCGGCCTTTGTTTTTTCATAAAGTTGTCGGAACCATGTCTTGTTTGGTATCAAATGAGAGGTATCGTCAGGGGCTGCCATGCAGAAATTTTAAAAATTTGGCAGCTCGATCGGCTTTAGTTTTTTGTTTAAAGTTGTGAGAAACATGTCGTGTTTGGTATCATATGATAGGTATCGTTGAAGGTTGCTATGCAGAAATGTCAAAAATTTGACAGATCGATCGGCTTTTGTTTTTTGCTTAAAGTTGTCAAAACCATGTCGTGTTTGTTATCAAATCAGAGATATCGTCTAGGGCTGTTATACAGAAATGTCAAAAATTTGACATATCGATCGGCCTTTGTATTTTGCTTACAGTTATCAGAACCATGTTTTGTTTGGTATCAAATGAGAGGTATCGTCAGGGGCTGCCATGCAAAAATTTTAAAAATTTGGCAGCTCGATCGGTTTTAGTTTTTTGTTTAAAGTTGTGAGAAACATGTCGTGTTTGGTATCAAATGATAGGTATCGTTGAAGGTTGCCATGCAGAAATGTCAAAAATTTGACAGCCCGATCGGCTTTTGTTTTTGCATAAAGTTGTCGGAACCATGTCTTGTTTGGTATCAAATGAGAGGTATCGTCAGGGGCTGCCATGCAGAAATTTTAAAAATTTGGCAGCTCGATCGGCTTTAGTTTTTTGTTTAAAGTTGTGAGAAACATGTCGTGTTTGGTATCAAATGATAGGTACCGTTGAAGGTTGCCATGCAGAAATGTCAAAAATTTGATAGATCGATCGGCTTTTGTTTTTTGCTTAAAGTTGTCAAAACCATGTCGTGTTTGTTATCAAATCAGAGATATCGTCTAGGGCTGTTATACAGAAATGTCAAAAATTTGACATATCGATCGGCCTTTGTATTTTGCTTACAGTTATCAGAACCATGTCGTGTTTGGTATCAAATGAGACGTATCGTCAATGCCTGTCATGCAGAAATGTAAAAATACTTGACAGCTCGATCGGCTTTTGTTTTTTGCATAAAGTTGTCAGATCCATGTCGCGTATGGTATCAAATGAGAGGTAACGTTGAGGGTTGATATGCAGAAATGTCAAAAATTTGACAAATCGATCGGCTTTTCTTTTTGTCTAAAGTTGTCAGAACCATGTCGTGTTTGGTATCAAATAAGAGGTATCGTCTAGGGCTGCCTTGCTGATATGTCAAAAAGGTGACAAGTCGATCGGATTTTGTTTTTTTGTTTGAAAGTTGTCAGAACCATGTCGTGTTTGATGTCAAATGAGAGGTATCGTCAAGGGCTGCCATGCAGAAATTTCAACAATTTGACACCTCGATCGGCTTTTGTTTTTTGCTTAAAGTTGTCAGTCCCATTTCGTGTTTTGTATCAAATGAGAGGTATTGTCAAGGGCTGCAATGCAGAAATGTTAAAAATTTGACAGCTCGTTCGGCTTTAGTTTTTTGCACAAAGTTGTCAGAACCATGTCACGTTTGGTATCAAATGAGAGGTATCGTCAGGGGCTGCAATGCAGATATGTTAAAAATTTGGCAGCTCGACCAGCTTTTGTTTTTTGCCTAAAGTTGTCAGAAGCAAACGAGGAGTATCTCCAAGGGCTGTCTTGCAGAACTGTTGACTGGTCGATCGGCTTTTGTTTTTGATTAAAGGTGTCAGAACCATGTCGTGTTTGGTATCAAATGAAAAGTATTGTCAAGGGCTGCCTTGCAGAAATGTCAAAAATTTGACAGTTCGATCGGCTTTAGTTTTTTTGCTTATAGTTGTCAGAACCATATCGTGTTTGGCATCAAATGAGAGGGATCGTCAAGGGCTGCTATACAGATATGTCAAAAATTTGACAGCTCGATCGGCTTTTGGTTTTTGTTTAAAGTTGTCAGATCTGTGTCGTGTTTGGTATCAAATGAGAGGTATCGGTGAAGATTGCCATGCAGAAATGTCAGTAATTTGACAGCTCGATCGGCTTTTGTTTTTTGCTTAAAGTTGTCTGAACCATGTCGTGTTTGGTATAAAATGAGAGAAATCGTCAAGGGCTGTCATGCAGAAATGTCAAAACTTTGACAGCTCGATCGGCTTTTGTTTTTCATTGAAAATTGTCAGATCCATGTCGTGTTTGGTATCAAATGAGAGGTATCGTTAAGGGTTGTCATGCAGAAATGTCAAAAATTTGATAGCTCGATCGGCTTTTGTTTTTTGCTTAAAGATGTCAGAACCTTGTCGTGTTTGGTATCACATGAGAAGTATCTTCAATGGCTGCCATGCATACATGTCAACAATTTAACAGCTCGATCGGCTTCTATTTTTTATTGAAAGTTGTCAGATCCATATCGTGTTTGGTATTGAATGAGAGGTATCGTTGACGATTGCCATGCAAAAATGTGAAAAATTTGACAGCTCGATCGGCTTTTGTTTTTTACTTAAAGTTGTCAAAACCATATCGTGTTTGGTATTAAATGAGAGAAATCGTCAAGGGCTGTCATGCAGAAATGTCAAAACTTTGACAGCTCGATCGGCTTTTGTTTTTCATTGAATATTGTCAGATCCATGTCGTGTTTGTTATCAAATGAGAGGTATCGTTAAGGGTTGCCATGCAGAAATGTCAAAAATTTGATAGCTCGATCGGCTTTTGTTTTTTGCTTAAAGTTGTCTGACCCATGTCGTGTTTGGTATAAAATAAGAGAAATCGTCAAGGGCTGTCTTGCAGAAATGTCAAAACTTTGACAGCTCGATCGGCTTCTATTTTTTATTGAAAGTTGTCAGATCCATGTCGTGTTTGGTATCAAATGAGAGGTATCGTTAAGGGTTGTCATGCAGAAATGTCAAAAATTTGATAGCTCGATCGGCTTTTGTTTTTTACTTTAAGTTGTCAAAACCATATCGTGTTTGGTGTTAAATGAGAGAAATCGTCAATGGCTGCCATGCATACATGTCAATAATTTAACAGCTCGATCGGCTTCTATTTTTTATTGAAAGTTGTCAGATCCATATCGTGTTTGGTATTGAATGAGAGGTATCGTTGACGATTGCCATGCTAAAATGTGAAAAATTTGACAGCTCGATCGGCTTTTGTTTTTTACTTAAAGTTGTCAAAACCATATCGTGTTTGGTATTAAATGAGAGGTATCTCCATGGGCTGTCATGCAGAACTGTTAAAATTAGACCGGTCGATCGGTTTTTGTTTTTTGTTTGAAGTTGTCAGAACCATGTCGTGTTTCTTATCAAATGGAAGGTATCGCCAAGGGCTGCAATGCAGAACTGTTAAAATTTGACAGCTCGACCGGCTTTTGTTTTTTGCCTAAAGTTGTCATAACCATGTCGTGTTTGGTATTAAATGAGAGGTATCGTCTAGGGCTGCCTCGCAGAAATGTCAAAAATTTGACATCTCGATCGGCTTTTGTGTTTTTCTTAAAGTTGTCAGAAGCATGTGGTGTTTGGTACCAAATGAGAGGAAACGTCAAGAGCTGCCATGCAGAGATTTCAGTATTTTGACAGCTCGATCGGTTTTTGTTTTTTGCTTAAAGTTGTCAGAACCATGTCGTGATTGGTATCAAATTAGAGGTATCGTCAATGCCTGTCATGCAGAAATGTATAAAACTTGACAACTCGATCGGCTTTTGTTTTTTGCATAAAGTTGTTAGAACCATGTCGTGTTTGGTACCAAATGAAGAATATCGTAAAGGGCTGCCATGCAGAAATGTTAAAAATTTGACAGCTCGATCGGCTTTTGTTTTTTGCACAAAGTTGTCAGAACCAAATTGTGTTTGGTATCAAATGAGAGGTAACGTTGAGGGTTGCCATGCAGAAATGTCAAAAAATAGACAGCTCGATCGGCTTTTGCTTTCCTTAAAGTTGTCAGAACCATGTTGTGTTTGATATCAAATGAGAGGTATTGTCAGGGGCTGCCACGCAGAAATGTTAAAAATTTGGCAGCTCGATCGGCTTTTGTTTTTTGCTTAAAGTTGTCTGAACCATATCGTGTTTGGTATCAAATGAGAGGTATCTCCAAGGGCTGTCATGCAGAACTGTTAAAATTTGGCAGGTCGATTGGCTTTTGTATTTTGCTTACAGTTTTCAAAACCATGTCGTGTTTGATATCAAATGAGAGGTATCGTCAAGGGCTGCTATGCAGAAATGTCAAACATTTGACAATCCGATCGGCTTTTGTTTTTTGCTTAAAGTTGTTAGAACCATTTTGTGTTTGATATCAAATGAGAGGTATTGTCAAGGGCTACCATGCAGAAATGTCACAAATTTGACAGCTCGATCGGCTTTTGTTTCTTGCTTAAAGTTGTCAGAACCATGTCGTGTATGGTATCAAATGAAAGTTATCGTCAAGGGCTGCCATGCAGAAATGTCAATAATTTGACAGCTCCATCGGCTTTTGTTTTTTTGGTTAAATTTGTCATAACCATGTCGAGTATGATTTCAAATATGAGGTCTCGTTAAGGATTGTCAGGCACACGTGTCAAAAATTTGACCAGATGATTGGATTTTGTTTTTTTGCATAAAGAAATGTCGTTTGAGAATCCGAGAAGTCTGATAGCGTTAGCACTTTGCGTTTAAATTGTGCCAAGATGGATTGGACGTACGTAAAACTGTTATAAAACACTATCGGCGGAGCCTTAGGGAATTTTCGCTAGTTTCTATACTATTAAAGATACAATAAAATGTTATGACACAATCTTGTAGAAAACCAAGGGAAACATCCGATTGAATAAAAAAATATTTTTTGAAACAGTAGTTTTGAAGTTACAACAGGTAGTTATATTTTTTTAAATGAGATAATATATTATTTTAAGCTCATTCGATACAGTATTTTTTTCTGAATTCAACCATATAAATATTTTATATCCTTACATAACAAAAATATTGAGAAAAATTTCTTTAAATTTTAAATAAATTTGATTCTTATTACTATTTTTAGTAGACTATGAACAAAAAACAAAAACTGTTACCTGTCAATTTAGTTTGTTTGTTATATGATTTCAATTGCAAATTATTTGATTTCTTCATTATTATTTGTCAGTTTAATTTGTTATATATTTTCTAATATTGCAAATTGTTATTTGCTTTGTTCAGTGATATCCGTTACCTAACAATTTAATTTGTATGTTAGATAATTTCTATTGTTGCAAATTTTTGTTTCGTTTAGTGTTTTGTGAAGTTAATTTTAGTTTGTTTCTTGTGTAATTTCTATTGTTGAAAATTGATATTTCTTTCTCGAGTGATTATTTTTGAAATAATATGCCTAAAATTTACACAAGAATTGTTGAATTTATTATTAATTTTTGGCGAATGTCATAAAAACTATGAACCAACTTCCAATATTTTTGCTGCAAGATACCCTGATAAACCGCGTCCAGGAAAAAATGTTATCAAGCGGATAACACGAAATTTAAAAATCATGGGTCATTTTCATGTAAACGTGAATATCATAGACCAATCAGCAATGATCAAGAAATTGAAGTAACTGTTTTGGGATATATCGCTAATAATATAAATGCGTCTACACGTGAAATTGCCAGTGAACATTTTATTTCAAATATGTCGGTGTGGCGAATTTTGAAAAAACAATCTGAAACCGTATTCACTGAAATTAATTCATTCTATAAATGGTATAGATAATGTACGTAGAATAGAGTTTGGTGAGTGGTTTTTGGTTCAAAACCAAAAAAAAATATGAATTTTCTAAAAAAAAACTTTGTGGGCGGATGAATCAAGATTCACCAACGATGGAATATTCAACAGAAATAATGAACATGTATGGGCGGAACAACAGAACATTTCGTGTTGGAAATTACCAAAATAAATGGGGTTTTAACGTTTGGGTTGGATTATTAGGGAACAAATTGATTGGTCCCCATATTTATGAAGAAAATTTAAATGGGACACATTATCTACATTTTTTGCAAAATGAACTTATAATGTTTTTGGAAAATTTTAATTTAAATGAGAGACAACATATGTGGTTCCAGCAGGATGGAGCGCCACAATACTCATCCAGTGTATGAACGACTTGAAGAAATGTTTGAAGATCGTTGGATAGCTACAAATGGGCCATTTATATGACCTGCCCGTTCCCCCGACCTAACACCTTTAGATTTCTTTTTATAGGGCTACTTAAAAATAGAGTATACTCTCAAACGGTAACAACAAAGGAAAATTTAAAGGATCGTGTAAGAGATGCATGTGCTTCTTTAATACCGGAAGTAATTAATAAAGCTACTTCTGAATCCATACTGATAAGATGCGAATTGTGTTTAGAAAAGAATGGGCATCAGTTTAGAAAATAATTAGTAATAAAAATCAAATTTACTTAAACCTTTAACTAATTGTTCCCAATATTTTTTTATGAAAGGGTATAAAATACTTATATGGTTGAATTCAGAGAAAAATACTCTATCGAATGAGCCTTAAAAAGTATGTATTATCCCATTTCAAAAAATATAACTACCTGTTGTAACTTGCAAACTACTGGTACAAAAAAATATTTTATTCTTTAATCGGATGTCCGCCTTGGTATTCTACAAGATTGTCTTATAACATTTTATTGTATCTTTAATACGAGTAGTATAGAAATTATTTGAGGTAGCTCGTTTCGCTGTTACACCCTGTTATATATTTAAAAGTTACTATTAGCTGTAAAGCCCTAAATTATACATTAATTATTAACTGAGTGTTGTGTTGAATAATTAATCAGTGTTCTCCCTATATATTCAAAAAAGCAGCGGGGGATAATTTTAAAAAACCAGTGTAGCACAGAACTTTATATTATAAATACAGAAAATTTATAATTTAATACCATTACGCCTTAATATTTGTTTGTTGCAATGTTGCAAATATTTGCAAAGGGTTTTACATAAAAGTAATTATTTGTATGAAGGATTTTTGTAATTATTTCATACTTTTAAATAAGTTATTTTAATTTAACAGTTCATGTTTTAATAACGATGAAATGCCTTACCAAATAAAAATCAAACAAAATTTGACCTTGAAAAAAAATTACGGTGTAAACATACAATAACAAAAGTTTGGTATAGTTAAGATTTGGTTAGGTCACAATATAGTGTCACGGTGTAAACTAGGCCAGTATTAACTATCCAACTTCAAGGGAGGAGGAAGGATGACTGCTTAGGACAGACAATAAAATTTATCTTTATTTTTTTACCACGTTTTTTATGTGGCCTGGTTTTTGACAATTTTTTAAATTTTTGAAATCTATAATTAGAATAATACTACCTTTTTAGTTTAAGTTCTGTATTTTTTTATTAATGAAACCCAACGTTTCGGGTTTTATTAATAAAAAAAAATACAGAACTTAAACTAAAAAGGTAGTATTATTCCAATTATTAATATGAGTTCTGAAAGATATTTTAATAATTTGAAATCTATGTTCGCTGAACCGTGTGGGGCTTCCACGGAACCCTTGGGTCCCACAGAATATACTTTGGGTCTTTGAGAACCGCTGTTCTCGTGCCCTATGCATTTTTTTGGACAAACAAAAACATCACTAAAATGGCCTTTTAATATGGTAACTTTTGTTCCATTACACCGAAGTCCTAGTTCTTACAGTTTCCGAGATACGGATGCTGGCCACGATAAAAAAAAAACCTGTATACATAGGTAATAGAAGGTAATTTTTTATTCAATACTTTCAGAACAAAGAATATTCTTAGATTCGATAAAAAATTATAGCAATGCTCAATGAATTATGCGTTTAAACTAATTAATAATTAGTTTATTTTCTATTTAATACATATTCCTACAATATAATACTCGAAAATTATTATGAATTTTTTTGCCTTACTCATAATTAAATATTTTAGAATAATGTTAATGAAACAAAATTTATGAATGTGGGTATATTTTACTAAAAGTAAGAGTTTTTTTTGGGACAATGGAATATTTTATTAAAATAATGTTCTAGAACTTATATCGCAATTTGTTTTCTAATACGGTTCAGACTGTAATTTGTTTATAACATACATAAAAATATGTGAAATTTATTTTATTTCCTAAAGAAAAATAGTTATTGAAAAAGTTTTAAGAATTTTCCTTTTAAAATAATATTCTTATCTTAATTTCAATTTTTAACAATAAATTACGTAAAATGTTCATTATTATATGTTATTTAGTCTAAAAGATTTTTTTCTGAATGAATATCACGTTTTTGTCCCGTTCCCTACAATAAATATGTGATAAAGGTAGTGATTGTGAGTCAGGAGTGTTTTGTTAGAATTGTAAGCTTAGTTTACTTAGCCAGTGAGTTGTTGGGACAGGAACTTTTACTTGAGTCACGAAATGCGCCTCATAATAAAATGTAACAAGATAACAACAAGGTCATACACCGCACTCAAAGACGGAAACAGAAAATGTGTTATAGTACTTTCAATGATATTCCGATGTAACAATGGCTAATATTTTACTTATAGGCATTTTTACACCACACGACATATTTATCAAAAATTGAGTTCAACGAGATCATGTCTTGAATTTATCAAATTGCGAGGAAAGAATATAGTAATGGGGTCCTCCACAATAATAAAAAATATTAAAATGTAGACTTTATGCTTAAAGTACTACTCATTAAATAATGATTAAGATAAAAAAA
Source organism: Ophonus ardosiacus (assembly GCA_943142095.1). Classification (NCBI taxonomy): domain Eukaryota; kingdom Metazoa; phylum Arthropoda; class Insecta; order Coleoptera; family Carabidae; genus Ophonus; species Ophonus ardosiacus. The sequence continues at coordinate 25,989,878 of OW964833.1, read as the reverse complement.
CATTTTTTTAAATAATTACTGTGATATATTTTATTTTTTTTGTCTCACTGTGACGTCACACTATTGCTATCGTTCTCTCGCAGCCTATAGAGTCTGGTGCGAAAGAAAAATAGCAATAGGGTGTCGCCATGACGTCATATTGACATTCAAAATGAAATGCAATAAAACTAAAACTTCTTAATACTACTTACGAATGGGGTATTCCACTCAATTTTTTTTTATTATTTTAAATAAAACTTCATTCAGTTTTGAAGCAATTCATAGTATTAAATTTTAAATGGAACTCATATCTGATTTTGGTGTCAAAAAATTAATTATTTTTTTCTCTTTTCAATTATGTAAAAGTTATTATGTTTTATATTTGTTTTCCTCCTAAAATTTAATTGTTCTCTTTATGTTCTTGAATTTTCTTATTATTTCCAAAAAAAAAAAACATTATTTTTATTAATTATATTGTATTTGATCGATATAATTTATTTTATGCCTTTATTACTTAATATTTTCATTATAGACTCATAATTACAAATTACACTATAATGTGCCAAGAGCGACCTGATACAAAATATTATAAAAATTAATTTGATACGAGTTTTGAGTAAAATTTTCTAACGAAATAAATTATTTAGATACAAGGAGTATTTCTAAATAGAAATCTAGTAATATTTTCAAAATAATTGTAAATTTAATACAAAATAAGGAATAAATAATAATTTTGAAGGCAAAACAAATATAAATCATAATAATCCTTACATCATTGAAAAGAGAAAAAAAAATTATTTTTTTGACACTAAAATCAGATGTGGGTCCCATTTAAAAATATATAACTTTGTGTTATATCTCGAAAATTTACGGGTATAAAAATTTATTTCGTACATCACTGGTTAGTTAATAAAACTATCTATCTTTTATATTTGAAAGGTTTTTTCTTAATTACTAGTAGTTCAGAAGTTATTTGAAAGAGAAAAAAATCAACAATATTCAGTTTTTCGTCATTATCTAGTGCCCTATGAAAATTTTTGAAAAACAAAAGCACAACTGAGATGGCCTCCCAAAGGCGCACAAAAAGTTCCATTTAACCGACATCGTATCTCGAGATCCTAATGGTGGCAGTTCTAAATGGGACACACTGTATATCGGGTGTCTCATATAACATTACGTTCTTGAATATCTCGGAAACAATGCATCGTAACAAAAAGTGTGTCGAATCAAAACCTTCATAGTTTTTGGGGGACATCAGAGTCTGACAAAATGGCCTCCCGACCTACCCCCCCCCCCCCCAGGGAGGGGCGATAAAGGGGGTCAACTTAAAAATCTTAAATGGGACCCCCTATTTTTTATTTCAGATTCGGAAAGAGCGTAAAAAAATATGTTGGTTTTATTCGGAAACTTTTTTTGTACTCCCAACAGGTGGCAATGTAAATTTGCTAGAAAAAAATTAACCGATTAATATTTTATTAATAATTTGATAAAAAAAAATGACGTTTTTTGTTTCAATAAATACACAAAATTGTAGGAATATTACTCCTCAACACTCAGGTGGAATTAAAAGAAAGAAACTTTTTAAAACTGACTATGGATAATTCGGTTTCATCAGAAATTAATTCTACATTTTTACGATTGCAGCGCCACCTGTTGGGAGTACAAAAAAAGTTTCCGAATGAAACCAACATATTTTTTTACGCTCTTTCCGAATCTGCAATAAAAAATAGGGGATCCCATTTAAGATTTTTAAGTTGACCCCTTTTATATTTTAGTAAAAAAGTTGATAGTCGTATCTTGTAAATCTGTAAATATCAATATCTGCCATTAAATAGTATATATAAAGTAACAAAATTTCCATATGAACTAATGTTATCTATTACTTTCAATAAAAAAGTTAAGGGGATGGGGGGGGGGGGCGTCTTCCCAGACTTACCTGTATATTATCTTCCAACAATGAGTTAAGAGGATTGACGCCTGTCGTAAATTAAATGTGCTGAGCACGTGAGCCCTGGCCCAGAAGGACGGACAAATATATGTACTAGTTTTCTTATACCAGAGCCCTGTTCAACCAAAATTTACACAATTCACTTTTATTTATTCCTGTTGGATGGCTGATATTAAAATAAATGGATCTTAAATTTTGCAAATGTGAAAATTAATAATTACAAAATATTCTTTGCATACAATCAAAAATGTTTACAACAAGGTTTAAAAATATTATGAACAGAAAACAAATTTGTAGCGATGCTGAAACAAAAATTTCAAATATTAAATGAATAATTTTCAATTTATATACATTTCTATTTATATTTGCAAAATTACGTATGAATGGCAGCAAAATGTAAAGTGTAAATGCAAAGTTTTAGTGGAACAGGCCCCTAGGGTACACATATTTAAACATGGGATAATGAAAGTACATATACATAAGTGGAATATGCAGTACGATACACTAGTCATGGACTTAGGGGCAAGCGAAACTAATGCTTAAGCTTAATCGATAGGCGGTGTCGAAAAATAATTATTATATTAACTCAAAATAAATAAACTTTATTTGGGGACACTCATGATACGAGTATAAATAATAAAACCCAGTAATAGCACAGATTAACTATCAATTTCAGAAAGGCTGCGCATCTTTAAAACTTATTTAACTGGTATAATTTCATACTAGTTTAGCGCGACGTGAAGCGTGTATTGTGTATATTTAAACGGAACGCATATATTTGACAGTGATAAATGCTAATATTCTCCGCAGAGTTCAAGATTCGGATCCCTTGCTGTACTTTTACGTAAGCTAAACAACGAAAAATAAAAAAATAAATACTGTTTAACTATTGTGCTATAGAATATGGGCCACTGCTTTAAATTCTTTACTTGCCAGATGTTTAATGTTTAATATATAAGCAAATATAAAATTTTGTGAGTTACGTAGATTTAAATTGCCATAGAGCAATTTGTTTAACATGTACCCTGATTATGGTTTTCTCTTTAAGAATTAAGAATTTAAGCTTAAAGAGTTGTCTTATAGAGATTCTTAAATAATTTAACAAATTCCAATTATGGTCACTTAAATATAATTTCTTATATTCGAAATGTCATTTTATAGAGTAGCTAACTTCATTTATGTTATGTTGCTGTACATAATTTTCACGGAAGTTCATGGTGAGAAAAATATATTACGTAATCACGTTAATATACTAATTATTTTGAATGTTTTAGCGGAAATAATAAAAACCTTGTAAGGCATGCAGTATACATCTACTGAACAATATGAAGCATATAAGAGCTGTGGAAAGTAATAAAGACCGGTAGTATTTACTCAAAATTTTAGTCACCCTAACTAACTAATAACCATAGCCACCATTTAAAAATAAATTGAAATGATTAAAAAACAATTGAATTTGTTATTTTAGTCATGACTTAAATCACTCCTGATAAAGAGTAAATACTACCAGTCATAGTGTTTAGCACGGGATAAATAAACCCAACATATAACATTAATAAGAAATGGGATGAATTAGCTATGAAACTAAATTCGATGGGTGTTAGTCATCAGTTGGGCGGGAAAAATTCTAGTTGACGGATTCAAATTTATAACTTTGATTAAACGGAAGTCTTTAATAAATTTATTTTCGGGAAATTCTAAAGGATTCATAGTAATATTTAATATTCCTCTTTCAATTCTCACTTCATTCCTACATAAGGAAAATGATTAATCTAACTGGAAAGATTATAAAAATATGCCTATTTTACCTTCCAACATCTACATTTAACAATAAAGTCACAAAAAATGGAATATTGCCCAAGTATGTTTAGGTTTTTGATTACAAAATATTATGTGGCAAGTGTGTGAAGCTGACATTTTTACATGAGGGTGGAGATTGCGACACGAGCCGAAGGCGAGTGTTGCAAACCACCCGAATGTAAAATAGGCTTCACACACGTGTTACATACTATACTTTTTCTACGACCTTGCAATAAAATATATTTTTTCTTCACATTGTCATTCTTTAAACGTAAAGCCTCTGTATTATCGACTTGTGTAACCATGGTTACCAACGTTACGGGTGTTTCACAGCTTTGTTTTATTAAAATACAATTCATTTTGTAATATTTAAAATAATGAACGGTGCGTGAAATGTTACTTCACGCACCGTGTGCAAAAACTCAAATTTCACACATAAAAATTGATACGTGAAGTACTCACTTCACGCATGGGAGTAGAAAAAATAATATGTCACATTAAATTTTATAGCAAGGTTTTGTCACTGTAAAATTTATAGAAATATTTAGTAACTATATATTTAAAGCCATGACCATAATTGTTTTCAAACTTTAACTCTTAAATACTAAAGAGTTAAAGTGTAAAATTTAAAGTTATGTCCATAATTGTTTTTGACTTTAACTCTTAAATTTTAAAGTGTTAAAGTGCTATAGGGCTATAATACATGACAATAGTCGAGGCAATAATTTGGTAAGGTATTTACATTAAATGAAATTATTAGAAGTATCTATCTACCACCCATTTTTAGAAATAAATGTGCGCCACTTCAATTATTATTTCAAATTTTAAAGCTTATTATTTTCAACTTAGTTTTGTTTTTGTTTTACTGATATTGATACACACACACACACACACACACACACACACACACACACACATTCAAATTTAGTTTGTATGTAAAGAATACAGTGTCTTGTAAAGCCAAATATCTATAAAGAGAAATACTGCACAAACTGTGTTGTTAAATATAATATGATAACTGTTGTTTGTGTTTTTATATTTAAACGGAAAAGAACCAGCAAAACCTAATAACAACGTAATCACAAGCGTAAGCATAATGCAGTTATGATAAATATATGATACATTTATTCTTGCAACTCATAGATTTTACTACACACAATTGTTATTTTATTTTATAATCTGACATAATATAGGTAAAAAATGTGTACAAACATTTGAGTAATTTCTCAAAATAAATCTGATGTGGACACCACATAACTTCCTTGTACGCCTATTAAACTATACATATTTTGTTAATAACTAAAATATGTATTATAACAGACCCAATCGTAAAATTGCACGTTTTGGACATAATTTGACATTGACATTAATTTTTTATTTTCTGTAATTTTTTGTCCTATAATCCATAGCACACTTAATTACAAAATCCAAAAAGTATACAGAGTGTCTCTTAAATAGGGGGACATGGCTTAACCACAGATTCCTGAGGCTAAAATAAGACGATTTAACTAAACTTGCTTCTACCGGAAAGTGTACCATTTATAATAATCGGACGCTTTATACGATTTGGATGAAATTTGTTATGACAGTTTATATGGTTACAAGTCATCTTTTAAGGTGATACTTGTTATTATTAGTGAACTACTAGTGTATGAAACTTAGGTGTCCGAACATTAATTAGACCGTAACTTTTTAATGGCTATGCCGAAAACGTGAAATTATTTTTCTTCAGAAAGATATATTCAATAGTAAACTTTTCTCTCTCTGTGCAATTTGTGATATCTGTTACGGTTCACACAGAAAAAAATAAAATCTGAATGTCTGCACTGCTAAATTTTTAAAATAAATTGAATCTAGCAGTCTTTCCAAATGTCAAACAACTAAATTTTGGATTATATTGTAATATAGATTTTCATAGGTTTTAAGTAAAGTACCACTTCCGGGAGTTAGGTAATAACTAAAAAAGGGAGGTTCACAACTAGAGGCTATAGCAGTCCTAAACACAAAATTTCAACTTTCTACAGCGTACAGTTTTTGAGTTATGCGAGATACGAACGTACGTATAGACGTCTCGACGAAATTAGTCAAAATGGATTCAGGGATGGTCAAAATGGATATTTCCGCTGAAATCTGAAAACCGATTGTTTTCGCGATTACAATACTTCCATTACTTCGTACAAGGAAGTACATAATAATATTTAAAAATAGGTGATGTTTATTTTTAAAACTTGTTTAGTTCTTTTTAATAATAACTTGAAACTAGCATAATAATTTTGATTTAATTGAAATTTGACAGTTGTATTTTATATATTTGTATTGATATATTACAGATATATTATTATATTATTTATTTTGGATGCCATTTTGTAGAATGAACCACATAAAATATGTGTGTGTATGTGCTAGCTGGCACGTTAGGGTAATCCTGTAACCTAAATCAATCATGTGAATTTAGTATCGGTTTAGTGAAAGTGAAAAGTAATAGTGAACTTTTCTTTATGACATACTCTCATTCGAAAATTTATTGTTTTGGTCGGTAAGTGAGATTACTTACATCATCATATCATGTACTTATGAAATGTATGAGGTTATTTTTGGAAAGGTCAGCGAAAAAAGACTAGACCTATTTATTTAACCTTCGTTGGGATTGCCCTTGAACATCAAAACTCTTTTATTTACAGTAAATATTGCATTTTTCATATCTGTAGTAATTGAATTTTCAGTAAATTTATAGTGAAAGAGTGCATTGTAATTATAATTTTAAGTTTATTTTTGAGATTGTTTGTTTTTAATTCACCACAGTAATTAACAGTAAAGTGTTACATTACACAAAATTAAGCGCCAAGATTAATTTTCAAATAAAAATGTAAAGTGGCGAGGAAAAAATAAGTTTTAACAAGTTCAGGTGCTCCTTAGCGAATTTTGGATCATCCCAAATAAACAATAGAAATAAAATGATTCTAAAAAGAATACACCGTGGTTGGTATTTCCGCAGTCGATTTCATTTCAAGGAACTCAGAACAGAACCTGAACCTGCAGTGTTGAGTTCAAATAACTACATTGTTATATTATTGTAAAGAATTTGATTGACGTCGAAGCCGTCTGTTCGGTAATTCAATCTGCAATTGTGCGAATGTAGCGTAAAGTTACGCACTGCAATTTGATCGTTTGCTGATGGCCTGGGCCAGCCTAATCAGACATAAGCACTAGCGAATGTAATTTAATCGCATGAGTAATGCATTCAAATCGAGAGCAATGGAACGTTAATATAAATACCATATAGATAATTAACGGAAATAGTAAAATGTAATCACTTTCTTGTTTTTGCATATAGTGTGTAAGTTAAAGAAGTATGTGTATATTCATGATGTATACAAGAGACGAAGTGCGACAGAGGTCAAGTTCGAGGCTGCATCTTTACCTCTTACTCTTACACACGCGACTTGTCTCGGATTGGATGCCATGCATGGCAATTACGGCGAGTTTTTCACTGAGAGTTATATAGTAAAGGCATCGTGCTCTCAGGCCATCGTGAATGCTGAGTGACTTCGCTGTGGAGAAGGAGAGTAGCAGAGTAGGTGAACCGCACCATGAGCGTGTATTATGCAACGCTATGCCACGAATATGCTAATGTACTTACACAGGTACAGGTACTGAGCAGTGAGCAACAGCAGCAGCATTTGTGACCCTTACGGCCTGTGTACGTAGCAACGTTGTTGTTGTTGTTGTTGTTGTCTGATTATGTAAGATGTGCTGCGAGAGAAATGGTGCTCGTCCGCTGGTCGGTGTCATATAGATATAGCCAACCAAGTTGAAGTTAGTGTATGTGTATGTGGTGTAGTGGGGACCGCATAAGTGGGGCAACCGGGCCGAGAGAAGGGAACAGATATTTATTATTGGCTGACACTGGCGATGCATCCCCAAGATGCATTGGACGCCAGTGAGACACTGATAGGAAAGTGAAATGGAAGGCGGGAGGTGAGAGACAGATGCGTAAGTGCTTCGTGTTTCGTGGTTTTTCATACTCCGTGCTTGAACTTACACCACGACCCGTAAGCCACGAGGAGTACGGTGGCACGGAGCAGCGGTGCAGCCCGTCAGATACACGTGCAGTGAACATCTATTACTATAATTATACTCATCCGTGTGTATCATGGTGGTGGTCGCATCGCTTTACTTGTCCACGGTAACTCTGGCCCTAGTGGCCTTTTGGCTGGCTACGATGTTCAGCAGAAAGTGGACGGTGCGCACTCTTGAAGAACGGCTGTGCGACATGCTGCCCAAGGCGCCAGGCCCTAGTCCTCTGCCTGTGCTCGGCAGCTTGCATCTGCTAGGTCAACACGATGTGCCCTTCGAGGGATTCACCGCTCTCTCGAAGCATTACGGCGACATCTACAGCATCACCCTTGGCGCCATCCCCTGCATTGTCGTCAACACTTTCCCGTTAATCAAGGAGGTGCTCATCACCAAGGGTGCGCACTTTGGCGGCCGTCCCGACTTCATTCGTTTCCACAAACTCTTCGGTGGCGATCGCAACAATTGTAAGTACCACATCAACCCGGAAATATAATGTTATGTTTAAATTATGCGTTCGGTGTTTGTAGTTTGATCGCGCGTTCGTATCTCTGAATTATCACTCTCACACGAAATATTTCTTGGTCGATGTGAGTTGTTTACTACACAACGGGGCTTATACTAATTTTCCTATAGATAATCTCCTTTAAACTCGTTCATAAGTCTTACAGAATACACGTTCCTTCCTATGTAAATAAATCGTTTAAACGAATGCCTACACTCACATACTCTCTTTTACTCATTCAGTCATACACGATTTCAAATGAAAATGAAACTCAGCGTGTGCTAGGTATTAGTGTGACAGTAGGTTTGGTACTTTACTCTGGGTATTTGTATTTGGTGGCAATGACAAGTGCATAGCATAGGTAAAACTAACGGTGCGCCTTGCACAGAGTGACCCAAGCCGGTGGCCGATGTTCACTTCTTGGCCTTGGCCTCTATAGTGTACCGCTGCATGTATTCACATGCACACTGCACACTAGCAGCTCCTTGTTTCCCTGTCCGAGTACCCGAGCTTGGGTAAGCGTGATGAGCGTGGCCTTGAGACTAGTTGCTCGAGCGTTGCAAGCCCAACGAACAGTGTTTTCATAGTGTGTTTTTTTTCAGCACTAGCGCTGTGCGACTGGTCATCCCTGCAGAAGACTCGACGGAGCATAGCCCGCACCTACTGTTCTCCCAGGTTCACGTCCATCCAGTATGATCTCGTGAACTCGGTGGGCTGCAACGAGATGACCAACATGCTGCAGGAACTGTCCACGGTACCTGAAAGCAGCGAGTATCCCATCAAGCCGCTGGTGTTGAAGGCGTGTGCCAACATGTTCACGCAATACATGTGCAGTGCGAGGTTCAATTATGAAGACCCTGGCTTCCAAAAAATCGTCGGCTTCTTCGACCAGATCTTTTGGGAAATTAATCAAGGATACGCCGTGGACTTTTTACCCTGGTTGAAACCATTATACAAGCGACATCTCGACAAGATATCTGACTGGGCGCACAATATTCGTCAATTCATTTTGTCTCGGATTATCGAAGAGCACCGTAGCAGCTTAGATCTTCATTCGCCTCCTAGAGATTTTACTGATGCTTTGTTGATGCATTTGGAAGAAGATCCTAATATGAACTGGGAGCACATAATCTTTGAACTGGAAGATTTTTTGGGAGGTCACTCAGCAATTGGAAATTTAGTTATGGTTACTCTTGCCAATATAATTCGGCACCCAGAAGTGGGAAAGAGAATTCAGGAAGAAATTTATAAAGTAACAGAAGGAAAACGACCTGTAAACCTTTTTGATAAAGCTATAATGCCTTATACTGAAGCTACTTTATGGGAAACTTTACGTACATCTTCATCACCTATTGTCCCACATGTTGCTAGTATAGACACTTCTATATCTGGATATGCTGTTCAAAAGGGGACTGTTGTATTTATTAACAACTATGAATTGAACCTGGGAGATGAATACTGGGACGAGCCGCGTAAATTCAAGCCAGAAAGATTTGTATCGGCAGATGGAAATATCGTAAAACCTTCACATTTCATACCTTTCAGCACAGGGAAAAGAACATGTATTGGACAACGGTTAGTACAAGGGTTTGCTTTTATAGTCATAGCGTCGCTTCTGCAGCATTATAATATCAGCGCGAAGGATCCTAAAGGACTATACACAAAAGCTGGCTGCATGGCTGTCCCTCCAGAATCGTTCTCACTAATATTCACAAGGCGGCAATCGTCAGCATAAATATTTTCATTCATTTCATCACCTATCTTTCAACACATATAGTTGTAAGTAGTTTAATGGACTGTTGTATTCTTATAGAAATAGTTTGACAAGTCGTATTATATGTAATCGCGCGTTTCCATGCATTGTATATACGTCATTATGTGAACTGTAAAATAATGGTATAGTATTTATCTACATAGGTAATATGTCTCCCACTGTGCTAATTTCAATATGATGAGACTGAAATAAAGTATGTATGTAATTTTTATTTTTAGCTTGGTTTTATTTATTCACTCCAGTTCTTTCACAAAAATTTCACGCAGTAAGAACTGTGTAGCAGCTTTTCACCAATTATTATGAAAGATAAAATCAATTTAAAACAAGTATTTTATTACAAAAATAATAATAAAAAACTTTTGTTTTATTATTAATTTTTTTGGAAACCGTTATATTCGAAACAATAATTTAATTAAAATAATATATAAAATCAAACATTACATCTTTTTTATGCACTAATAATATACAATATTAATTTTTTTTTGTTTTTAAAATTTCCGCGGAAATCTATTAGCTATTTTTATTGTTATTTTTAAATGTGAAAATGGTCTTCTACAAAATTTGAATTATAGGCGTAAGATTAAAACATTTATCATTTATCTAATTAAAACTAAAGCACAATGCATATATCTTCACGCTTATTCATATATATTTAAGGCCCTATATAATGTTTAATGCAGAAGTATTATCAAAGTGCTTGTAATTGAAGGATATACATAGTATACATATGTACATATCGAATGGTGACGGTTAGGGGTGAACATTGGATTTAACATGGAAAATTAGTTTAATGCAATTTTCTGCTTTCCTGTTCATTTTTCGACAAAAACTGTAGAGTGCAAAAGTGTACAGAATTAAAAGTTGCATGCAAAACTATTTTCAAATTTTTTAACGTTTTTGATTTCTTCACAAAATAACTAAAATAAAAATTTCCGTTAATTAGAACGCAATAGACTTATTACTTTATTCACATTCAAAATAAAACAACTGTTATCGCTATTGCTACGAAATAACAGATTTTTTTTTTTATAAAATAGTGAAGAAACTAGAAACAAAATAAAAAAATTGTATGTGGCTTTTAATTTTGTACTTTATACGTTACACTTTTTGACGTAAAATGAACATGAGAGCAGGAATTTGCATAAAACTAAAATCCCATGTTAAATCCTTATGTTCATATCTAACCGCCACCACCCGGCATTTGAAGGGTTTGGGGGAAAAACCAGATACGTCGCTTTATTGTCAATTTTTTTTATAACTTTATTCTACACTCGGAGATCTAAAAATTAGGGAAAACCTGCTTAAACTTAATATTTTTAAGGTTTTTCAAATAGGAAACATAATTATGTATATCTTTGTTGAAAAAAAAAATACATCGCCGATTTTTTTGGGTATAAATAATTTACAAGATGATCATTTTATTTCGTCCACTATTGCTATCTCGAGAACTATAAGAGCTACGAAGTCGCTTAAATTAGCGAGCTATTTCTATTATTATTATTATTATTATTATTATTATTATTATTATTATTATTATTATTATTATTATCATTATTATTATTATTATACATATTTGTTATTTGCTTATTCGGTAGAGAAAGTTATTCAGATTTCAGATATATAATATTTGCATAGCCTTATGACTTTTTTTTTAAAATATATGTTTAGAACTATATCAGTTTTATTTTAATACGGCTAAAGTAAGTGTGCGATGGACGATACAAATCAATGTGAAAAACAATTTTCTGTCGCAACATTGAAAATTATGAATACATACCGGGTGTCTACTTTTTTTTCTGAACATAGGAAATACAATGTTAATTTTTTTAATCCCCGATATCTCTTTACCTATTAACTTTAGAGCAAAAAGTGTGGAGTACTAATTTGTTTAGAATTAAAAATTGCATCCAATGAGCCTAAAAGAATTACCCAAATGAATTCATATCTTAAAAAAAAGTAGTAATTAAGTTTTACAATATTCAAGCAATTTTCAGTATGCCATGGAAAATAAAACAATACGATTGCAGAATATTTTAGTTTGACCTTTGTGAATTTATGGTTATAAACTGTATCTGCTGTAAATTATTGCTGAAATAATTGTGAAATTTAGTCTTGATTATTATAAAAAATGGAAAAAATTGCAACCGAACAAAAAAATCAGTGTTTAAAATGGCATTTTACGGGAAACTCCGTAAGACAAATTAGAGATTTGTTTAGTGCTTTATATCCCGATTCTCGAATTCCATCTGTAGGAACTATTCACGCTATAATTAAAAATTTTAGTGAAAGTGGAAGCATAATTAAACTTTGCAAAAAATGTAAGAACGAAGAAACTGTACCCAATGAAGAAATGAGATTTAATGAAAATAAACTTAATGTTCTTCAGATACAGTTTATAACCATAAATTCACAAACGTCAAACTAAAACATTCTGCAATCGTATTGTTTTATTTTCCATGGCATACTGAAAATTGCTTGAATATTGTAAAACTTAATTACTATTTTTTTTTAAAGATATGAATTTATTTGGGTAATTCTTTTAGGCTCATTGGATGCTATTTTTAATTCTAAACAAATTAGTATTCCACACTTTTTGCTCTTTCCACACTTTTTGCTCTAAAGTTAATAGGTAAAGAGATATCTGGGATTTAAAAAATTAACATTGTATTTCCTATGTTCAGAAAAAAAAGTAGACACCCGGTATACACTTATATCGTCCATGGCACACATATTTTTGCTATAATGAAATAAAACTAAGTTAAATAAAAACACGTATTTCTCTTAAAAAAATTGTCATCTGAATGTATGCAAATATTATATCACTAAATTCAGAACAAAATTCTCTGTATCTAATAGGTTAATAAAAAAGTATGGTCCCTTTTAAAATAACAAAGTTGGTCCACATATCTGAAAACCACTGGTTGCAAAAATAATAATTTTACGCTCATTAAAATAGTCCAATAAAATAGAAATTGTTTGTTAATTTAACCAACGTCGCATCTCTTATTGCTCTCTAGATAGCAATAGTGGACAAAATAAGTTAAATACCTGTATATTATTATGTAATTGGGTTTCAAAATTAAAAATACGTATTTTTTATTTCATTAGAAAATTGCATTTGAAAAATTAACTGGTTCCTAACACATCAATGGTTGTTTTTTATTTAACTCTTTGATTATAAATACAACAGGTAACGTCATTCAAATGATTATTGCATGTATTTATAATGGTGAAATGAAAACTATCTCGAAATTTAGTATGTGTTGTAGATTTTTGCTTTGCGAGAATTATTAAAAATATGAGTGCATATTATATCTTTGTGCGTATGATATTCAGTACAATAATAATACTGTTGGTCATTAAACACGAAAAGCTACATTTAATATTGACATAAATTAGAAATGGCATTATTATTTAGTTATGAAATAGAGAACATTCGAAATTTTAAGGACGTCTGTTTTATAGCGTCATAGACTTTTTATATCCACTGGAACTACTGAGAGTAAGCGCTAGCTTTTAAACTATTATATGTCAATGTCATTTTATTTCCCAGAATAATATTTTATTTCAAATGTGCGTTTCTCTATGTCGTTTGCTAGTTTCTCAGTTGACATTGTGATATAGTTATATAGACAACAAAATCGATATTACGCCATTAATAATTATTCAATGAACATATTTCTAAATGACTATGTATTATGAATGAACCCATGATATATTACGAAATGATATAATACAATGATATTGCAGTATACTGCACTTTTGATAAGAATTTCGAAATTTTATTCGTCTAGTATGCATTATTTTTGATATTCAGTACTCAATATTATTTGTTAAATTAAGTTTTATTTAAATGCTGAATATGCATTTTGAATACAGAAAACGTTTAACTATTTACTATTTATTAAATAATAATGTGTTTATATAAATAAATATGTTTATTTCCAAAGTAATAAACAAAATATCAGCACGCCTTCTACGCATATTATTGTGCCTAATTTTTTAATGTTAATATATTATTTAAATAATATTATATTTGTTACTAAGGTATATAGTATTATCTATAATAATCTTTCTTTGAAAATTACATAGAAAATGATTTTGTTAGCTAATAAGTTATACTGAGAAGTAGTAGAATTGTGTTATTATTATTATTATTATTATTATTATTATTATTATTATTATTATTATTATTCTAAATGCCCTATTACCGAGGATACCGTGATCGATAGAGTCAAAGGCCGTGTTAGTATATTTAGCAATTGGATGGGTAACCACGTACAATCACTTTATGTGCGATGGTTACCATAGTTATTTTCTAGTAAAAAACACTAATATTAATTTGATTATTAAATTGGATGAAGCTATATGCGTATATTGAATGTAAGTATTAAATTTAATTAAAGGTATTATACAGTATTGAATTTTGTTACTGATCTGATCTAATATGAATAGTAATCGTCGCATAAAAAATCGGTTCTATTACATACCTTCACGTGTAACGTAACAGTACACGGGGCTAAATATTATTAATATATATATATATATTTTCAAATTAAAATTAAATTTTCATTGAGAACAAAGATTTACTAAATATACACTATTTGTTTGTACTTCATTTAAACTTCGTAATAAATCAAGTGAATTGTGTTAAAGATTTAGGTATCTTTCTCGATAGTAAGCTTTTGTATGACATTCACATTGACAGTATTGTTAAAAAATCATACAGAATGCTTGGATTTTTGATACGCTCTAGCTTTAAACATCCCTGTACAATAGTATCGCTATATTGTAGCCTTGTAAGAAGTCATGTGGAATTTGCAAGTGTTGTATGGAATCCTCGCTACGATATCTACATTAAACGTCTAGAGAATATTCAAAATAAATTCTTAAAGTATTTAAACCGAAAATTTCCACTTAATATTCTATCTCTACGAAAGAGAAGAACACTAGCCGATTCATCATTTCTTCATAAAATTTTTAACAATGTTATTCAATCATTCTATTTATTGTCAGCATTTCATTTTTATACACCTAGTTTCAACTCGAAAAATACATCTTTATTTACAGTTTTCCAGTAGTTAGGTTGTCAATTTTGTATAATGATATTAATATAGAAAAACTTGTTTTGCACAAGTCTTCGTAGATTTAAGAAAACTATTAAGCTAAATTTACTTAGAAATTTCTAGTTTTAATTAAGTAAAATTTTCTTTTGTAATTTACTGTTTGTCAGAATGGTTATTTATTATTTCATAGTGATGTACTCAATTATTTTGCATGTATGGTTATAAAGCTTCTCTGTTATTGGGTTCAGAAGCAAAATTGTAAATAAATAAATAAATTTAAAAAAAATAAATAAATAAATTTATTAACTGAAATATGTGATAAATATGATTTAAGATATAGTACTGCTGAACAAGTAGATATTATATCTATTCATTAATAAGTACCTAGTTGTAATTGTAATGGTTTCCATGCCCTACGCGGCCAGAAAATAATGGAATGAAGAATAAATATTCTAAAAGTAGACAACCTTCCTAACGTCAAATAACTTAATTTTAAATGTGGAAATTTATTGAATAAAAATAAATTTTTGATTACTTGTAATTAGTACATGGTGTTGAAAATAGGTTAAAGAGTATATTTTGTTAACATAATTTATTTCTCCCTTCTATAACATGTACCTAAATAATACGTAACAATAATTGGTTAATATGCATAGTGTGTGCTAAATTCATTTCGTGTAAATTAGTTTGCACTAGGATTCGTTCATTAAAGAAATACTCAAAATAATTTTGAACTTGTTTGCATTATCAAGTTGTAGAACTAATTCTGCTATTAATGCTCCCATTCTTAGAATGATATCCACGTATAATAAATGTTCATTAGTTCCTAATTTTCCTGATATTTTTAGTTGTACTCTTCGATCATTCAAATCATTTATACATATTCACTGTCATTAAAATTTTGCAATGTTTTTATTTTTTTCTAATTCACTCTAATATAAATTTATAGATATTATTTATGGCAACAATGTAATCAATTTTGTTAAATTATTTAGTGCTACACTGTTATTGGGATTTTGTCCTGTTGTGTGGCCCAATAAATAAATAAATAAATAAATAAAATAAATAAATGAATAAATAAATAAATAAATCAATAAATAAATCAATAAATAAATAAATCAATAAATAAATCAATAAATCAATAAATAAATCAATAAATAAATCAATAAATCAATCAATAAATCAATCAATAAATAAATAAATAAATCAATAAATAAAACAATAAATAAATAAATGAATAAATAAATGAATAAATAAATAAATAAGTAAGTAAGTAAGTAAATAAATGAATGAATAAATAAATAAATAAATAAATAAATCATAGTTAAAAGTGTGTTTAAGTGGGATAAGTTAAAATTTTCATTCGAAACGGTGAGTTTTCGTTTATAAACTTAACTCTCATTTGTGGTTTTGGCTATATCATCGCTTGGTGATGCCCACCCGAGGTGCGTTTTTTTGGTCTCACTTTTGATTTATTTTTAATATTTAATATTTTTATTTAATTAATTTAATAATATTAATTTGTGTATTTAAACATACTCTGTTTGGCTTTTACTGTTCTTATATATTTTATTTTAATTTATTTTATAAAAATTTATAATATTTTGATTTTTTTTTTAATTTTGGTTTCTTCTGGGGCTTCGGCCCACCAGACATTAAAATGTCCCTGGACCCGGTTCCAGGAGGTCCAAGAGAGAAGCGAGCGCGTGTTTCATCTGAACATGAAGAGCCTTGCGCTAGTTTTTTAGTGATAAAAAGGGAGGCTGGCGATTTCTACAAAACCAGCCCATTTTTAATATCCAAATTAATTTTGGGGTTTGCTGGTGAGGTAAAACTCATCAGGAAAATTAAGGAAGGCTTATTAATTGAAACAAAAAATAAAAATCAGTCTGCTAAGTTATTAACACTGAAAACGCTTGTTGAGTACAATGTCTCTGTTTCCCCGCATGCAACATTGAATACATGCAAGGGAGTTATTTACTGTCGGGATCTGCTCAATTGTACTACTAATGAGATTTTAGAAGAATTGAAAAATGAGGGAGTAATTGATGTTAGACGCATCGTTACAAGGAAAAGTGGTAACGAGGAGAACACACCGTCTCTCGTTCTTACATTTAATAAACGTGATGTGCCTAAACATATTTATGCTGCCATGTATCGTCTCCCCGTTCGCCCTTACATCCCTAACCCCCTGCGATGTTTTCAGTGTCAACGTTTTAGTCATTCTTCTACGAAATGTAACAACCCTAAATTGTGTACTTGTGGAAAACCGCCTCATGAAAGATTTGAATGCAGTGAAATAAAATGTGTTAATTGTAATGGAAACCATCAATCTAGCTCTAGAAACTGCCCCAAGTTCAAATTGGAATATGCAGTTCCAGAGTACAAAACTATACAAAGATGTAGCTTCCCTGAAGCAAGGCAACACGTCGAAAGAATGAGCCCTACATTTCCCAAGACATATGCAAATATTACCACTAAACCAGCATCTCCACCAGCTGTAAATGTCTCTGAAATTGCGTCTTTGTTAATGCCCGAAATTTCAAAAATTGTACAAAATGTGTTTAGTGAATTTGTCAAAATGTTTACCCCTCAGTTACCGTTTAAAACCCCAGTTGCTTTGTCACAATCTTCTTCAAGCAGTATCACGCCTGCTAATCAAGTTACCACCATACCTAGCGGCAGTACTCCACCGACCGCTAAAAGCACCTTACCCGCTCCTATCTTGCAGTCTTCCGTAGTTTTCAAGAAAAATGATACCAACCCCAATGCCAGTGAAGGCTCTGAGGCTGATAATAGTATAGTTACTGACGAGGAGTTTATAAATCCCTCAAAAAGAAAGGAGAAGAAAGATAAAAGAGGATGGCCTAAAGGTAAGCCTCGCAGTTCCATTACCTAGCCAAATGCTAAGTATTAGTTCTCGGTAACATCATCTTTCTCTTCTTTTATCTGTCTCTTATTTTCACTGCTTTGCTTTCTTTCAGCTATTTCACATAGCTATTTTCGTTTCTTATCTCTTTTACATTCATCATTCAGTGGAACTGTAATGGTATCGTTAACCATTTATCTGAGTTAAGATTGTTATTAGCTGATTATAGTCCCTGCTGTGTCTGTATTCAAGAATCTCATTTAAAGCCTCAAGAATCGTGTTCTCACTACGAGGATATAATATAGTTCGTCACGATGTCGAACCTGATGGTCGTGCACACGGTTGTGTTGCAATTGTATTAAATTCTAGGACTCCTTATACCGCCTGCCAACTTCGGACAAGACTTCAAGTCACTGCAGTCCAAATCTTCATGCCTAGGAGAGTCACAGTGTGCAACATCTATCTGCCAAATTTTACTTGGAATATTATCGATCTTGAGCGTATCATTAACCAGTTGGAGCCTCCTGTTATTCTTGTTGGAGATTTTAATGCACACAGTGCACTATGGGGTTCAGCCCATACTGATGGTCCAGGCAGAAGAATTGAAAACCTTTTGGATAACAATGACGTAGTCCTCATTAACACAGGTGAATCTAGCTAATCATTTCGCTTCGGTCAGCAGCACGGATAACTACTCACTACACTTTTTACGCATTAAAGAGGAGGCTGAAGTACATCTTGATTTCGCCACTGATGTGGAAGAGGTTTACAACCTCCCATTCATCATGAAAGAGTTCGATTTTGCACTTAAGCATACAGGCAACACTTCAGTTGGTCCCGATCGCATTTCATATGCTATGATTAAAAATGCACCTCATGACATGAAAGCACACATCCTCAGTTACTTCAACCAAAACTGGCGCACTGGCGAATATCCCGATACTTGGCGAGAAGCAGTAGTAATCCCCGTGCTTAAACCAGGAAAAGATCCAGCTCAACCTTCGAGCTATCGGCCCATTTCACTGACATGTCATCTGTCAAAAGTTTACGAGCGAGTGATAAACTACCGTCTTGTTTGGTACCTTGAGTTGAATCAACTCATTGATTCCTTTCAGTGTGGCTCAAGAAAGCATCATCCTACCTCGGACTTACATGCCTATTTGACAAATGCTATTCATTGCAATTTCCTTGCACGTAACCATATAGTTGCAGTTTTCTTTGATCTGGAAAAAGCATTTGACATGACTTGGAGACATGGTATCCTACAACAACTATACGATTGGGATCTTCGTGGTAACTTACCACTATTTATTGAAAACTTTCTTCGTAGTCGTACATTTAAGGTCCGCATTGACGATATTCATTCCCGCTCATTTTCACTTGAGAATGGCGTACCGCAAGGTTCCACAATCAGTGTAACCCTGTTCATGATAGCGATTAATAACATTGCACGCAATTTACCATCAACTGTGGACCATTGTCTGTACGTTGATGATTTAGCAATATTTACCTCAGCACCAACCATTGATGAATGTGAGACACGTTTACAAGAAGCTATCAATTCTGTCTCTGATGCTGCTACCGCTCGAGGCTTTCGATTCTCAGCCGAAAAAACGAAATGCATTGAATTTTGTCGCCTACGATTACCGCACAATGCACCAGCTCTTCGTCTCTACAATACTTCTATCTCATGTGTTTCTGAGGTAAAATTTCTGGGGCTTATTTATGACCGTTACCTGACATGGAAACCACAGATACTCAAACTTGCGGCGCAATGCCGAAAATCGCTGAATGCTCTTAAGTGTTTGGGCAGCGTTAAATGGGGTAGTGATCGTGACTGTCTCCTTCGTCTCTACACCGCACTTGTGCAGTCGCAGCTTGATTACAAATCCATCGTTCTCAGTACAGCCAAGCAGATTCACCTGAATAGGCTAGATG
This sequence comes from Ophonus ardosiacus, assembly GCA_943142095.1. NCBI lineage: Eukaryota > Metazoa > Arthropoda > Insecta > Coleoptera > Carabidae > Ophonus > Ophonus ardosiacus. Next base: position 25,969,925 of record OW964833.1, on the reverse strand, counting down.
CTGTTCATAATGCTGGCATTAGAATAGTATCTGGAGCTTTTAGAACCAGTCCAGTACACAGCTTGTACTGTGAATCCGGTATTGCACCACTGAGTATTCGCCGTCAATGTCTTTGTATGCGCTACACTGTTGGCATTTCGGCCAAACCTTGGCACTTTATGCATAACGTTCTTTTCACAGACCAGCACGCAGCACAACTATTCCGTAACAGCAATACCTCACTTTGGCCTGTCTCTTTAAAACTTTCAAAGCAGCTTGATAACCTTCCCCGTGGTCGTGAAGAGGTTCTACCTCTTCGCGTGTTAGATACACCAACCTGGTGCGTACCTGAAATCATGTTCGATACAAGTCTGACTGCTATGCACAGGGATTCCACTCCACCACAAATGTATGTTGCTGAGTTCCACTCTCTTTTGGAACAATATATAGAGTCGTAGCTTATCTTCACAGATGGTGCAAAGACGGATACTGGTGTAGGCTGTGGTTTTGTTTTTAACGGTAAGAACTCCGTCTTCTCTCTCTCCCACGTGTTCTGTGTACAGCGCCGAGCTATATGCTATTTATTTCGCCCTACAGCATTGCCTACGTGTGACACATACTCCTCCTAGCATCTTAATCTGTACAGATTCCCTCAGCTCAGTTTTAGGTATAGCAAATACCATGAGCACAGATCCGCTTATCCAAGTTATAATCGGTCTCATATGCAATCTTCATGCGCTACACGTACAAGTTTCATTTCTTTGGATACCAGGACACGTGGGAATTTTGGGTTATCACCAAGCGGATGAATCCGCGCGAGAAGGTGCCAACCGTACTATGACCATCCATTATAAGATACGACCTGATGATATGCTATCTCTCTTATCTCAGCATTGTGGTTATCTTTGGCAGGCGGAGTGGAGTCGATCCACTAATAAGCTCAGGCATGTCAAACAGTCCGTTGATACATGGAAAAGTCCAATTCCTCTCACCAGGCAACAACAAGTCGCTATAACCAGGTTACGCATCGGGCACATTAAGGCGACACATCTGTATCTGCTGCTGAAGGAACCTGTCCCTATGTGCGACACGTGTAACGCGCGTTTGACTGTGGCTCACGTATTACTTTATTGTAATAAGTATGCTCACGAAAGGCAACTGTGTCAGTTGGAGAATACCATCCCTGCGATTCTGTCGAATCAGGATGAAAATGTAACGAAACTCCTTTCATATCTCAGTATAACCGGACTTATAATTCTAATATTTTAGCACCTTATCTTTCTTTACGAAATAAGCAGTAGTAGCTCGTACCTACTTTTCACATTACTACTTTACTTATTATAAGAATATGTCTTTGGATTCAGTCATAATATTCGCACTTTAACACTTCTTACATACATTATATAAGATCCTGTCTTTTTTATTTTTGTTGTACTTTGCAATAATGTCCTCTCTCTAGTGACAATTATTTACTTTTAATTAACTGGTTATAAGAACCAGTTCTTTCATTATATTTATATGTCAAATCAATAAATAAAACAAATAAATTAATGAATGAATAAATTAATAAATAAATCAATAATCAATAAATCAATAAATAAATCAATAAATAAATCAATAAATCAATAAATAAATCAATAAATCAAACAATAATTTTATCAATAAATCAATAAATAAATAAATAAATGAATAAATAAATAAATAAATAAATAAATAAATAGATAAATAAATAAATAAATAAATAAATAAATAAATAAATAAATAATTAAATAAATAAATAAATAAATGGATAAATAAATAGGTAAAAAAATAGGTAAATAAATAGGTAAATAAATAGGTAAATAAACAGGTAAATAAATAGGTAAATAAATAGTAAATAAATAAGTAAATAAATTTGTATATAAATAGGTAAATAAATAGGTAAATAAATAGGTAAATAAAAAGGTAAATAAATAGGTAAATAAATAGGTAAATAAATAGGTAAATATATAGGTAAATAAATAGATAAATCAATAAATCAATAAATAAATCAATCAATGAGTAAATAAATAAATAAATAAATAAATGGATAAATAAATAGGTCAATAAATAGGTAAATTAATAGGTAAATAAATAGGTAAATAAATAGGTAAATAAATAGGGAAATAAATAGATAAATAAATAGAGAAATAAATAGATAAATAAATAGATAAATAAATAGATAAATAAATAGATAAATAAATAGATAAATAAATAGATAAATAAATAGATAAATAAATAAATAAATAGATAAATAAATGAATAAATAAATCAATAAATAAAACAATAAATAAATGAATAAATAAATCAATAAATAAATCAATAAATCAATAAATAAATAAATAAATAAATAAATAAATAAGTAAATAAATAAATAAATAAATAAATAAATAAATAAATAATTAAATAAATAAATAAATAAATAAATAGATAAATAAATAGATAAATAAATAGGTTAATAAATATGTAAATAAATAGGTAATTAAACAGGTAAATAAATAGGTAAATAAATAGATAAATAAATAGATAGATAAATCAATAGATAAATAAATAGATAAATAAATAGATAAATAAATAGATAAATAAATAAATAAATAGATCAATAAATGAATAAATAAATCATTAAATAAAACAATAAATAAATGAATAAATAAATCAATAAACAAATCAATAAATAAATCAATAAATAAATCAATAAATCAATAAATAAATCAATAAATCAATAAGTAAATCAATAAATCAATCAATAAATCAATAAATAAATAAATAAATAAATAAATAAATAAATAAATAAATAGGAAATTAAAAATGTAAATAAATAGGTAAATAAATAGGTAAATAAATAGGTAAAAAAATAGGTAAATAAATAGATAAATAAATAGATAAATAAATAGACAAATAAATAAATAAATAGATAAATAAATGCATAAATAAGTCAATAAATAAAATAATAAATAAATGAATAAATAAATCAATAAATAAATCAATAAATAAATCAATAAATCAATAAATCAATAAATCAATAAATCAATAAATCAATAAATAAATCAATAAATCAATAAATAAATCAAATAAATAAATAATTAAATAAATAAATAAATATATAAATGGATAAATAAATAGGTAAATAAATAGGTAAATATATAGGTAGATAAATAGGTAAATAAACAGGTAAATAAATAGGTAAATAAATAGTAAATAAATAGGTAAACAAATAAGTAAATAAATAGGTAAATAAATAGTTAAATAAATAGGTAAATACATAGGTAAATAAAAAGGTAAATCAATAAATCAATCAATCAATCAATAAATAAATAAATAAATAAACAAATGGATAAATAAATAGGTAAATAAATAGGTAAATAAATAAGTAAATAAATAGGTAAATAAATAGGTAAATAAATAGGTAAATAAATAGATAAATAAATAGATAAATAAATAGATAAATAAATAGATAAATAAATAGATAAATAAATAGATAAATAAATAGATAAATAAATAGATAAATAAATAAATAAATAGATAAATAAATGAATAAATAAATCAATAAAAAAACAATAAATAAATGAATAAATAAATCAATAAATAAATCAATAAATAAATCAATAAATCAATAAGTAATAAATCAATAAATAAATCAATAAATAAATCAATAAATCAATCAATAAATCAATCATTAAATCAATAAATAAATAAAAAAATAAATATGTAATTAAATAAATAAATAAATAAATAATTAAATAAATAAATGGATAAATAAATAGGTAAATAAATAGGTAAATAAATAGGTAAATAAATAGGTAAATAAATAGATAAATAAATACATAAATAAATAGATAAATAAATAGATAAATAAATAGATAAATAAATAGATAAATAAATAGATAAATAAATATATAAATAAATAGATAAATAAATCAATAAATAAATCAATAAATAAAACAATAAATAAATGAATAAATAAATCAATAAATAAATCAATAAATAAATCAATAAAAAAATCAATAAATCAATAAATAAATAAATAAATCAATAAATCAATAAATCAATCAATAAATCAATCAATAAATAAATAAATAAATAAATAGATAAATAAATAGGTAAATAAATAGGTAAATAAATAGGTAAATAAATAGGTAAATAAATAGTAAATAAATAGATAAATAAATAGATAAATAAATAGATAAATAAATAAATAGATAAATAAATGAATAAATAAATCAATAAATAAAACAATAAATTAATGAATAAATAAATCAATAAATAAGTAAATAAATAAATGAATAAATCAATAAATCAATAAATAAATCAATAAATCAATAAACAAATCAATAAATCAATCAATAAATAAATAAATAAATAATTAAATAAATAAATAACTATATAAATGGATAAATAAATAGGTAAATAAATAGGTAAATAAATAGATAAATAAATAGGTAAATAAACAGGTAAATAAATAGGTAAGTAAATAGGTAAATAAATAGGTAAATAAATAGGTAAATAAATAGGTAAATAAATAGGCAAATAAAAAGGTAAATAAATAGGTAAATAAATAGGTAAATAAATAGGTAAATATATAGGTAAATAAATAGATAAATCAATAAATCAATAAATAAATCAATCAATGAGTAAATAAATAAATAAATAAATAAATAAATGGATAAATAAATAGGTCAATAAATAGGTAAATTAATAGGTAAATAAATAGGTAAATAAATAGGTAAATAAATAGGGAAATAAATAGATAAATAAATAGAGAAATAAATAAATAAATAGATAAATAAATGAATTAATAAATCAATAAAAAAACAATAAATAAATGAATAAATAAATCAATAAATAAATCAATAAATAAATCAATAAATCAATAAGTAATAAATCAATAAATAAATCAATAAATAAATCAATAAATCAATCAATAAATCAATCAATAAATCAATAAATAAATAAAAAAATAAATATGTAAATAAATAAATAAATAAATAAATAACTAAATAAATAAATGGATAAATAAATAGGTAAATAAATAGGTAAATAAATAGGTAAATAAATAGATAAATAAATACATAAATAAATAGATAAATAAATAGATAAATAAATAGATAAATAAATAGATAAATAAATAGATAAATAAATATATAAATAAATAGATAAATAAATGAATAAATAAGTCAATAAATAAAACAATAAATAAATGAATAAATAAATCAATAAATAAATCAATAAATAAATCAATAAAAAAATCAATAAATCAATAAATAAATAAATAAATCAATAAATCAATAAATCAATAAAACAATCAATAAATCAATCAATAAATAAATAAATAAATAAATAGATAAATAAATAGGTAAATAAATAGGTAAATAAATAGGTAAATAAATAGGTAAATAAATAGTAAATAAATAGATAAATAAATAGATAAATAAATAGATAAATAAATAAATAGATAAATAAATGAATAAATAAATCAATAAATAAAACAATAAATTAATGAATAAATAAATCAATAAATAAGTAAATAAATAAATGAATAAATCAATAAATCAATAAATAAATCAATAAATCAATAAACAAATCAATAAATCAATCAATAAATAAATAAATAAATAATTAAATAAATAAATAACTATATAAATGGATAAATAAATAGGTAAATAAATAGGTAAATAAATATATAAATAAATAGGTAAATAAACAGGTAAATAAATAGGTAAATAAATAGTAAATAAATAGGTTAATAAATAGGTAAATAAATAGGTAAGTAAATAGGTAAATAAATAGGTAAATAAATAGGTAAATAAATAGGTAAATAAATAGGTAAATAAATAGGTAAATAAATAGGTAAATAAAAAGGTAAATAAATAGGTAAATAAATAGGTAAATAAATAGGTAAATATATAGGTAAATAAATAGATAAATCAATAAATCAATAAATAAATCAATCAATGAGTAAATAAATAAATAAATAAATAAATGGATAAATAAATAGGTCAATAAATAGGTAAATTAATAGGTAAATAAATAGGTAAATAAATAGGTAAATAAATAGGGAAATAAATAGATAAATAATAGAGAAATAAATAAATAAATAGATAAATAAATGAATAAATAAATCAATAAAAAAAACAATAAATAAATGAATAAATAAATCAATAAATAAATCAATAAATAAATCAATAAATCAATAAGTAATAAATCAATAAATAAATCAATAAATAAATCAATAAATCAATCAATAAATCAATCAATAAATCAATAAATAAATAAAAAAATAAATATGTAATTAAATAAATAAATAAATAAATAATTAAATAAATAAATGGATAAATAAATAGGTAAATAAATAGGTAAATAAATAGGTAAATAAATAGGTAAATAAATAGATAAATAAATACATAAATAAATAGATAAATAAATAGATAAATAAATAGATAAATAAATAGATAAATAAATAGATAAATAAATATATAAATAAATAGATAAATAAATCAATAAATAAATCAATAAATAAAACAATAAATAAATGAATAAATAAATCAATAAATAAATCAATAAATAAATCAATAAAAAAATCAATAAATCAATAAATAAATAAATAAATCAATAAATCAATAAATCAATCAATAAATCAATCAATAAATAAATAAATAAATAGATAAATAAATAGGTAAATAAATAGGTAAATAAATAGGTAAATAAATAGGTAAATAAATAGGTAAATAAATAGTAAATAAATAGATAAATAAATAGATAAATAAATAGATAAATAAATAAATAGATAAATAAATGAATAAATAAATCAATAAATAAAACAATAAATTAATGAATAAATAAATCAATAAATAAATAAATAAATAAATGAATAAATCAATAAATCAATAAATAAATCAATAAATCAATAAACAAATCAATAAATCAATCAATAAATAAATAAATAAATAATTAAATAAATAAATAACTATATAAATGGATAAATAAATAGGTAAATAAATAGGTAAATAAATAGATAAATAAATAGGTAAATAAACAGGTAAATAAATAGGTAAATAAATAGTAAATAAATAGGTAAATAAATATGTAAATAAATGGGTAAGTAAATAGGTAAATAAATAGGTAAATAAATAGGTAAATAAATAGGTAAATAAATAGGTAAATAAATAGGTAAATAAAAAGGTAAATAAATAGGTAAATATATAGGTAAATAAATAGATAAATCAATAAATCAATAAATAAATCAATCAATGAGTAAATAAATAAATAAATAAATAAATGGATAAATAAATAGTTCAATAAATAGGTAAATTAATAGGTAAATAAATAGGTAAATAAATAGGTAAATAAATAGGGAAATAAATAGATAAATAAATAGAGAAATAAATATATAAATAAATAGATAAATAAATAGATAAATAAATAGATAAATAAATAGATAAATAAATAAATAAATAGATAAATAAATGAATAAATAAATCAATAAATAAAACAATAAATAAATGAATAAATAAATCAATAAATAAATCAATAAATAAATAAATAAAGAAATAAATAAATAAATAAATAAATAAATAAATAAATAAATAAATAAATAAATAAATAAGTAAATAAATAAATAAATAAATAAATAAATAATTAAATAAATAAATAAATAAATAAATGGATAAATAAATAGGTAAATAAATAGGTAAATAAATAGGTAAATAAATAGGTAAATATATAGGTAAATAAATAGATAAATCAATAAATCAATAAATAAATCAATCAATGAGTAAATAAATAAATAAATAAATAAATGGATAAATAAATAGGTCAATAAATAGGTAAATTAATAGGTAAATAAATAGGTAAATAAATAGGTAAATAAATAGGTAAATAAATAGATAAATAAATACATAAATAAATAGATAAATAAATAGATAAATAAATAGATAAATAAATAGATAAATAAATAGATAAATATATAGATAAATAAATATATAAATAAATAGATAAATAAATCAATAAATAAATCAATAAATCAATAAATCAATAAATCAATAAATCAATCAATAAATCAATCAATAAATAAATAAATAAATAAATAGATAAATAAATAGGTAAATAAATATGTAAATAAATAGGTAAATAAATAGGTAAATAAATAGTAAATAAATAGATAAATAAATAGATAAATAAATAGATAAATAAATAAATAGATAAATAAATGAATAAATAAATCAATAAATAAAACAATAAATTAATGAATAAATAAATCAATAAAAAAACAATAAATAAATGAATAAATAAATCAATAAATAAATCAATAAATAAATCAATAAATCAATAAGTAATAAATCAATAAATAAATCAATAAATAAATCAATAAATCAATCAATAAATCAATCAATAAATCAATAAATAAATAAATCAATAAATCAATAAATCAATCAATAAATCAATCAATAAATAAATAAATAAATAGATAAATAAATAGGTAAATAAATAGGTAAATAAATAGGTAAATAAATAGGTAAATAAATAGTAAATAAATAGATAAATAAATAGATAAATAAATAGATAAATAAATAAATAGATAAATAAATGAATAAATAAATCAATAAATAAAACAATAAATTAATGAATAAATAAATCAATAAATAAATAAATAAATAAATGAATAAATCAATAAATCAATAAATAAATCAATAAATCAATAAACAAATCAATAAATCAATCAATAAATAAATAAATAAATAATTAAATAAATAAATAACTATATAAATGGATAAATAAATTGGTAAATAAATAGGTAAATAAATAGATAAATAAATAGGTAAATAAACAGGTAAATAAATAGGTAAATAAATAGTAAATAAATAGGTAAATAAATATGTAAATAAATAGGTAAGTAAATAGGTAAATAAATGGGTAAATAAATAGGTAAATAAATAAGTAAATAAATAGGTAAATAAATAGGTAAATAAAAAGGTAAATAAATAGGTAAATAAATAGGTAAATAAATAGGTAAATATATAGGTAAATAAATAGATAAATCAATAAATCAATAAATAAATCAATCAATGAATAAATAAATAAATAAATAAATGGATAAATAAATAGGTCAATAAATAGGTAAATTAATAGGTAAATAAATAGGTAAATAAATAGGTAAATAAATAGGGAAATAAATTGATAAATAAATAGAGAAATAAATAGATAAATAAATAGATAAATAAATAGATAAATAAATAGATAAATAAATAGATAAATAAATAAATAAATAGATAAATAAATGAATAAATAAATCAATAAATAAAACAATAAATAAATGAATAAATAAATCAATAAATAAATCAATAAAACAATAAATAAATAAATAAATAAATAAATAAATAATAAAATAAATAAATAAATAAATAAATAAATAAGTAAATAAATAAATAAATAAATAAATAAATAAATAAATAATTAAATAAATAAATAAATGGATAAATAAATAGGTAAATAAATAGGTAAATAAATATGTAAATAAATAGGTAAATAAACAGGTAAATAAATAGGTAAATAAATAGATAAATAAATAGATAGATAAATAAATAGATAAATAAATAGATAAATAAATAGATAAATAAATAAATAGATCAATAAATGAATAAATAAATCTTTAAATAAAACAATAAATAAATGAATAAATAAATCAATAAACAAATCAATAAATAAATCAATAAATAAATCAATAAATCAATAAGTAAATCAATAAATCAATCAATAAATCAATCAATAAATAAATAAATAAATAAATAAATAAATAAATAGGAAATTAAAAATGTAAATAAATAGGTAAATAAATAGGTAAATAAATAGGTAAAAAAATAGGTAAATAAATAGATAAATAAATAGATAAATAAATAGACAAATAAATAAATAAATAGATAAATAAATGCATAGATAAGTCAATAAATAAAATAATAAATAAATGAATAAATAAATCAATAAATAAATCAATAAATAAATCAATAAATTAATAAATCAATAAATCAATAAATAAATCAATAAATCAATAAATAAATCAATTAATCAATCAATAAATAAATAAATAATTAAATAAATAAATAAATATATAAATGGATAAATAAATAGGTAAATAAATAGGTAAATATATAGGTAGATAAATAGGTAAATAAACAGGTAAATAAATAGGTAAATAAATAGTAAATAAATAGGTAAACAAATAAGTAAATAAATAGGAAATAAATAGTTAAATAAATAGGTAAATAAAAGGTAAATCAATAAATCAATCAATCAATCAATAAATAAATAAATAAATAAACAAATGGATAAATAAATAGGTAAATAAATAGGTAAATAAATAAGTAAATAAATAGGTAAATAAATAGATAAATAAATAGATAAATAAATAGATAAATAAATAGATAAATAAATAGATAAATAAATAAATAAATAGATAAATAAATGAATAAATAAATCAATAAAAAAATAATAAATAAATGAATAAATAAATCAATAAATAAATCAATAAATAAATCAATAAATCAATAAGTAATAAATCAATAAATAAATCAATAAATAAATCAATAAATCAATCAATAAATCAATCAATAAATCAATAAATAAATAAAAAAATAAATATGTAATTAAATAAATAAATAAATAAATAATTAAATAAATAAATGGATAAATAAATAGGTAAATAAATAGGTAAATAAATAGGTAAATAAATAGATAAATAAATACATAAATAAATAGATAAATAAATAGATAAATAAATAGATAAATAAATAGATAAATAAATAGATAAATAAATATATAAATAAATAGATAAATAAATCAATAAATAACTCAATAAATAAAACAATAAATAATTGAATAAATAAATCAATAAATAAATCAATAAAAAAATCAATAAATCAATAAATAAATAAATAAATCAATAAATCAATAAATCAATCAATAAATCAATCAATAAATAAATAAATAAATAGATAAATAAATAGGTAAATAAATAGGTAAATAAATAGGTAAATAAATAGGTAAATAAATAGTAAATAAATAGATAAATAAATAGATAAATAAATAGATAAATAAATAGATAAATAAATAAATAGATAAATAAATGAATAAATAGATAAATAAATAAATAGATAAATAAATGAATAAATAAATCAATAAATCAATAAATAAATCAATAAATCAATAAACAAATCAATAAATCAATCAATAAATAAATAAATAAATAATTAAATAAATAAATAACTATATAAATGGATAAATAAATAGGTAAATAAATAGGTAAATAAATAGATAAATAAATAGGTAAATAAACAGGTAAATAAATAGGTAAATAAATAGTAAATAAATAGGTAAATAAATAGGTAAATAAATAGGTAAATAAATAGGTAAGTAAATAGGTAAATAAATAGGTAAATAAATAGGTAAATAAATAGGTAAATAAAAAGGTAAATAAATAGGTAAATAAATAGGTAAATAAATAGGTAAATAAATAGGGAAATAAATAGATAAATAAATAGAGAAATAAATAGATAAATAAATAGATAAATAAATAGGGAAATAAATAGATAAATAAATAGATAAATAAATAAATAAATAGATAAATAAATGAATAAATAAATCAATAAAAAAACAATAAATAAATGAATAAATAAATCAATAAATAAATCAATAAATAAATCAATAAATCAATAAGTAATAAATCAATAAATAAATCAATAAATAAATCAATAAATCAATCAATAAATCAATCAATAAATCAATAAATAAATAAAAAAATAAATATGTAATTAAATAAATAAATAAATAAATAATTAAATAAATAAATGGATAAATAAATAGGTAAATAAATAGGTAAATAAATAGGTAAATAAATAGATAAATAAATACATAAATAAATAGATAAATAAATAGATAAATAAATAGATAAATAAATAGATAAATAAATAAATAGATAAATAAATGAATAAATAAATCAATAAATAAAACAATAAATTAATGAATAAATAAATCAATAAATAAATAAATAAATAAATAGATAAATAAATAGGTAAATAAATAGGTAAATAAATAGGTAAATAAATAGGTAAATAAATAGTAAATAAATAGATAAATAAATAGATAAATAAAACAATAAATTAATGAATAAATAAATCAATAAATAAATAAATAAATAAATGAATAAATCAATAAATAAATCAATAAATCAATAAACAAATCAATAAATCAATAAATAAATAAATAAATAAATAATTAAATAAATAAATAACTATATAAATGGATAAATAAATAGGTAAATAAATAGGTAAATAAATAGATAAATAAATAGGTAAATAAACAGGTAAATAAATAGGTAAATAAATAGTAAATAAATAGGTAAATAAATATGTAAATAAATAGGTAAGTAAATAGGTAAATAAATAGGTAAATAAATAGGTAAATAAATAGGTAAATAAATAGGTAAATAAATAGGTAAATAAATAGGTAAATAAAAAGGTAAATAAATAGGTAAATAAATAGGTAAATAAATAGGTAAATATATAGGTAAATAAATAGATAAATCAATAAATCAATAAATAAATCAATCAATGAGTAAATAAATAAATAAATAAATAAATGGATAAATAAATAGGTCAATAAATAGGTAAATTAATAGGTAAATAAATAGGTAAATAAATAGGGAAATAAATAGATAAATAAATAGAGAAATAAATAGATAAATAAATAGATAAATAAATAGATAAATAAATAGATAAACAAATAGATAAATAAATAAATAAATAGATAAATAAATGAATAAATAAATCAATAAATAAAACAATAAATAAATGAATAAATAAATCAATAAATAAATCAATAAATAAATAAATAACTAAATAAATAAATAAATAAATAAATAAATAAATAAATAAATAAATAAATAAATAAGTAAATAAATAAATAAATAAATAAATAAATAAATAAATAAATAAATGGATAAATAAATAGGTAAATAAATAGGTAAATAAATATGTAAATAAATAGGTAAATAAACAGGTAAATAAATAGGTAAATAAAGAGATAAATAAATAGATAGATAAATAAATAGATAAATAAATAGGTAAATAAATAGGTAAATAAATAGGTAAATAAATAGATAAATAAATAGATAAATAAATAGATAAATAAATAGATAAATAAATAGATAAATAAATAGATAAATAAATAGATAAATAAATAGATAAATAAATAGATAAATAAATATATAAATAAATAGATAAATAAATCAATAAATAAATCAATAAATAAAACAATAAATAAATGAATAAATAAATCAATAAATAAATCAATAAATAAATCAATAAAAAAATCAATAAATCAATAAATAAATAAATAAATCAATAAATCAATAAATCAATAAATCAATCAATAAATCAATCAATAAATAAATAAATAAATAAATAGATAAATAAATAGGTAAATAAATAGGTAAATAAATAGGTAAATAAATAGGTAAATAAATAGTAAATAAATAGATAAATAAATAGATAAATAAATAGATAAATAAATAAAGAGATAAATAAATGAATAAATAAATCAATAAATAAAACAATAAATTAATGAATAAATAAATCAATAAATAAGTAAATAAATAAATGAATAAATCAATAAA